>JAIGNY010000011.1:1607500-1635000 GCA_020152595.1 Chiridota heheva | reverse complement strand
CACGATGATGGCAAGAGACAGACAGAAAGAGAGTTTCTGATGTTTGTATCCTCATGTATGCGACATATTTTTCAGAATTAGAGGTTTAAGGAATTCATCAAGAGATGACGATTTCTTCTACATATCGGCAGGCTGAGATAATTCAATATTTTTTGTAAGAAGGACATTTTCTGGATCTTTCAAAAACCATTTACAGTATGCATGGTTACAATGCCCAGTTTTGCGATTTTAACTATTGTTTTAGTAAGACTAAGAGTACCATGGTGGGCCCGAATTTTGTGCACCAATAATAAACCTATGCAACTTTTAGCAGCTGTACCTGTAAAGCGTAAAAAAAGGCTTGAACGAAAATACGGGAAGAAAACATGTAGAAATATCAATTTCCAAAGTGCGTATTTATTGAAAATACTGCCAGTTTTATTTTAAATTCCTGAAGATAAAGTCTACAATTTGGTGGTATTTTTTTCGGAAGTTGGAGAAATATTGGGGTGCTTGAACTTCAGGCCCACACGAGCTTCGGGCCACTTACCATACAGTAATAGTGGGCCCCCTACTAGTCCTAACATTAGGCCTGATGTTGAATTAACATTACGCCAATATGTAATAGTGTCGCCCAAACTGTAGACCTATTCCAAATTTCTCATGGTACAGTCTTTTGACCCTTGCACACCAGATGCGACCGTGCGACATGACATTTTTATTAGAAATTTTAAGATAACGACGCCGTAACGATGCCGTAAGGTAAAATTTTTACCTGATTGTTTTGAGGCATAATTACAATTTGCTGTTCCTTTAAGTAACGATCAGATTTTATGCCAAGTTACGGCAATATTTGGCCTTAAAACATGCAAAAAGTTTGATTTGACTTGATTTTGATAATACAAAAAAACTACTGGACCTTCATGTTAAAGACCTAACAAAATTGTTCCAAATTTTCTCTGATGCTGCACCCAATTGTAACTTTTTGAATATTTTTTGCAGAAGGAAGATCGTTAATAAATTTATCTTGCCATTTTTAAAAGTTTCATGCAGGGGCGTGTCTAGCTTTTCTCTTTTAATCTTTTAAAGGGGGTTAATCCCCTACTCAGCATTACATATTCATGCCCCCGCCCCCTTTTCCTCTCTATATATATTGCCCGGTTGTTTTCTTTCTCCCTGGTTAGGAGGGGAAATTATAAACATAAAACTGAAGGAGAATGCGTAAAATTGTTGGAAATTTTGGCAACATTACCTGAAAAATTTATAGTGACTTTTGCTTCCGGAAATTAAGGAAATTTCTTGAAAATTGAAGAAAGCTTCTTCAAAATTCAAGAGGAAATCCCTAAAAGTTCAAAAGAGAACTCCTGAACATTAAAGGCGAATTCCTGAAAACTTATTCCTTGAAAATTCAAAGAGATCTCCCGAGAATTCAATTTTTTTTAATCAGCAGCAACATTTCATGTAAATTAACCAATACAACTTTTATATGGAAAATGTTCGAGTTTTTGTTCCCTATAGAGGTGACCCCTCCTATACCCCCTTGCCAAGGCAAATGTTGACAATTGCCCATCGGGCGAAAAGGTAAAGACCTATTAAAAAATTATTGTGTGTGTGGGTGGGGCATGGTCCTGATAATATGAGCCTTCAATCTCCCTATCTAAAGGTTTTTGGTTCCATGTTGTAGATTTTGGTCCAAACGTTTGAAAAAGAAAAATTGGATAGAAATTATATTTACATTCCAATTTTTGTAATATACAGTATTTATAGGCCATACTTAAAATGGCAACCATAAGGGGTCATTAGTGTTAGGCTGCATAGAAAAAATCTCACAAATTTTGTTGAATTTTGTCTCTTATTTAAAAACTCTCGCATCTCTGGTCATGAAACTCTTAAAAAGATAAATTCGTTAGAATTCCATTCCCTGCAAAAAAATGGCAAAGACTCTTCCTTAGAAGCTATTTTGAAATTGTCAGACTTATAATAGCCGTTTGTTGAAGCGTCTATCAGATTTATTGACATAAATAAAAACTAAATTAATAACTAATTAATAAATGACTAAATAACAAACAATATATTTTGGAAAAGAGTTTTTTCATCCCAAACTTCATATTTGTTCATAATCAAATGCAAAAAGTTTGATCTAACTTGATTTTGGTAATAAAAAAAAAGGTCGTAACATCATTTTGATTATTTTTTGCAGGGGCTAGATTGTTAACGAGTTTATCTTGCCATTTTTAAGGGTTTTATGCAGGGGCGTGTCTAGCTTTTCTCTTTTGAGGTGGCATAAGCCTCCTACTGAGAATTACATATGCATGCACCCCCCCTTCCTCCTCCCTGGAAAAAGTTTATATTTCCTGGTTGCTTTCTTTTTCCTTCGTTAGGAGGAAAAATTGTGAAATTATAAACATAAAACTGAAGGAGAATGCGTAAAATTGTTGATGAATTTCTGGAAATTGAAGAAAATTTCCCGCTGAAATTGAAGATTTTACGAGAATGAAGAAAATTTTACAAAAAGTAAAAGCAGTTTTATGGTAATTTAAGAAAATTTCCGAAAAGTGAAAGAAATGAAGAAAATTTCCTGAAAATTCAAGGGGATTTCCCAAAAAATTAAAAGAAAATTCCTGAACATTCAAGGCGAATTCCTGAAAACTTATTCCTCGGAAATTTAAAAAGAATAACCGAAAATTAAAGATTTCCCAATTTGCAGCAACATTTCATGTTGATCAACTAGTGTAATTTTCATATGGAAAATGTTTGAGTTCTTGCTTCCCTGAGAGGTGACCCCTCCCATACTGTACCTCTTGCCAAGGCAAATATTCGCAATTGCCAATTGGACGGAAAGGTAAAAGCCTATTTGAAAATGATTGTGTGAGAGGGGGTGAGAGGGGTGGGGGGGGGGGGGCATTGTTCGGATAATATAAAGACTTTATAATTGCGCAATCTGGAGATTTTGGGCCCAATGTTGTAGATTTTGGTCCAAACGAAATAGCTTAGCTCGAAAACTGAAGATTATTGAAGAATTGTTATCAAAAAATGAAGATTTTTTGGGCCCAAATTTAACATGTTTGGTCCAAAAATCAGGAATTTTGGTGCAAACTCTAAAAGCTTTGGTTCAAAATTAATGATAATTCAGTCGATACGAATTAAAATATGCCAACATCTGTTTTGTATACATAGTTCATTTGATATTTCACTTAATTATATATATGGCTTTGATAATATTTGGGGGCTACAACATTTTTTAGGGGGCTAAGCCCCCAATAGCCCCCGTTACACACGCCACAGGTTTCATGACCAGAGATGTGGGAGTTTTTAATTAAGAACACAAAATTAACAAAATCTGAGGTTATTTCTATGCAGCCTATTGACCCGTATGGTTACCATTTCAAGTGTGGCCCAAACTGTAGGTTATTTTTTTTTCCCAACAAAATTGTGTGGAGTCCCGCTTGGCGACTGCTTCCACCTTCAGGCCTACAGTGTGTATTACATCAGTCCCGCTTGACGACTGCTTCCACTTTCAGGCCTACAGTGTGTATTACATCTAATGTTCGGCGACTGCTTCCACCTTCAGGCCTACATTGTGTATTACATCAGTTCCGCTTGGCGACTGCTTCCACCTTCAGGCCTACAGTGTGTATTACATCTAATGCTTGGCGACTGCTTCCACCTTCAGGCCTACAGTGTGTATTACATCAGTCCCGCTTAACGACTGCTTCCACCTTCAGACCTACAGTGTGTATTACATCAGTCACGCTTGGCGACTGCTTTCACCTGTAGGCCTACAGTGTGTATTACATCAGTCACGCTTGGCGACTGTTTCCACCTTCAGGCCTACAGTGTGTATTACATCCAACGCTTGGCGACTGCTTCCACCTTCAGGCCTACAGTGTGTATTACATCAGTCACGCTTGGCGACTGTTTCCACCTTCGGGCCTACAGTGTGTATTACATCCAACGCTTGACGACTGCTTCCACCCTACAGTGTGTATTACATCCAACGCTTGGCGACTGTTTCCACCTTCAGGCCTACAGTGTGTATTACATCCAACGCTTGGCGACTGCTTCCACCTTCAGGCCTACAGTGTGTATTACATCTAATGCTTGGCGACTGCTTCCACCTTCAGGCCTACAGTATGTATTACATCCAACGCTTGGCGACTGCTTCCACCTTCAGGCCTACAGTGCGTATTACATCCAATGCTTGGCGACTGCTTCCACCTTCAGGCCTACAGTGTGTATTACATACAACGCTTGGCGACTGCTTCCACCTTCAGGCCTACAGTGTGTATTACATCCAATTTTATTAGGCTGGCTTTTCTTAAAATCTATGCTGTAAAGAAACAAAGGATAATCTCAAAATAGATTAATTGAATGCGATCAGATGAGAAAACATACTTTTCAAGTGACATATGTACTGTAGTACTGTAGATTTCTTAATTTTGAAAACACTTAACAATCTACATGTAAAGGCTTAGCCAGGTTTTTATTTTGGGATTGGCGGATATGCCAGCTGTATACGTTTTGCACATTTGACATTGGGTCTAGGGGCCCGCTCATGCGTTTTGGTGGACTAGAGGGTGTCTAGAAATGTATAAAATTGTGTTCAGGCGCTCGATATATCAGCTTAGTAAATACTGTATGTAAAATCATATTGAAAATGATAAAAATCACTGTCAATAACTTCTCATTTAAAAGGTTGGTCCTTTTGGGGGGGGGGGGGCAATCACCCCTTGGCTACGAGCCTGGATATAAACTATTTTAGAGTCAGCAAAAAACATTTGTATCTCGTTTAAAATGTGTTTTTTGAATGTAAAAAAATATATAAAAAGCAAAGCTTTTCCCAATTTTTGAAAATTTCCTCAAAACGTGTCTGTGTGGAAAGGGGGGGGGGGTGAGAAGGGGAGGGGAGATACGCCACTGTCAAAACCATATTGGTTATATTTGTAAATTGTATGCAAAACTAATTTAAAATATGATAGCTTCTTAATTCTTTGAGAGTGCCATTTTCTTTGACATATTACTTACTAGTCAGCAGAAACTCAGCAAACAGAAACAGACCGACATAAAAATACCGGTAGACATACTGGCAGAACAGTGGTATGGGCCACAATGAAGCACCCTATATTTTAGTTTTGTTTGAGTTGTTTTGAAGAATCAAGTATAAAGTTTAGCCGTCTTGTTTGCAGGACCATGCATTTTTACAGTGTTCTTTAATTTTCTTTCGTATCAGAAAATGTGATTGACAGGGAAACCTAAATTCTTCTTGATCATGAAGAAACTATACTGGGTCACACGAAGTTCAAAAAGGAGGTGAATTGCTGAATGTATGTATTTAAGCTTTGCTGTCATTGTTTTATATTTCTTGATCTTGATAGTTTTATACTTTTATATTGGAAAGTACATTAAAAACTCCTTTTTGCATACTTATTGCAATCTGGTCCCAAGCTAAATTAAAACCTCAATTGCACTGTAATACCTAATATGGGTTGATGTAAGGGTAGGAAAATCCACTCGCCTACTCGCTTGGCATAGGCTGGCAAAAAATAATTGTGGTGAGTGAAATATTATAAGCTTATGTGGTACAAGCTTGGTGAGTGACTTTTATTTTTTTTCAACCCTGGTTGATGTGAGATAAAAGTATGAAATCTCAATTTAGTGGGCATATGCATCCATTAGATAGTTTCTGAGTAACAAAATGGATTTCTATAATGTTTGGGGTACAGTGCAGTGGTGTAGCTAGACTGTTTTGCAAGGGGAAGAGGCATACAAATGCAGAATCCAAGCTAACCTTTTCAGTAGCATATCTTACATTTTTCAGTCATTAGATTTTTGTCAAACATTTTAGTGTGGAAAAAAAATATATTAAAAACTTGAATAAATATCTCAAATATAAAAAAAATATTTATATCCATACCATGCTGAAATAGAATAGGAATATTATAACCAGGAAATACACACCTAATCAATTGAGCTGTTGTAAAATCAGTTTTGAATATGCAGACTGTAGAATGGCCCAGTATAGATATATTTATATGTTACATTGAATCAAATTCTAAGGTGTTTTGATCAATTTGCAATTTTTGGCTCGGCTATTCGAAGAATAGTAGAGCTATTTTACTACTCCAGTGGCCGCGGCGGCATCCGATAAAGTTTTGGTTAAAGCTTTCATAACTTTAAGTTATGAATAGTGTACATTCATGTGACTTAGCATAGGGATAGCGGACATGGGTACTGTTGTAATGAGCATGATGGGGGAGTGCATACTAATTAGTTTATTTGCATAACAATGAAAATATTTGTCAGGTTAATGTTTTGGTTAAAGATTTTGCTTAAAGTTTTCATAACTCAAATTATGAATGGTGTACATTCATGTAACTTGGCATAGGGGTACTGTTTAAGTGAGCATGATTAGGGACTGTGTGTGCATACTAATTAGCTTATTTGCATAACAATGAAATTATTTGTTTATATTATATCTCTTAAAGTAAAGTGGTTGTGGAGATTTTGTTTGCAGAAATGATCATATTTGTGACAACCATAGTCTACACTTAATGTGGAGGTGAAGTGTGCATATTAATTAGGTTATTTTCATAACAATAAACTTTCGTACAAAATTATTAACATTCACGAACGCAAACTTAAGTTATGAATGATGTACATTCATGTAACTTGGCACAGGGGTATAGAGGACATGGGTACTGTTCAAATAAGCATGATTGGGGGTTGTGTGTGCATACTGATTAGCTTATTGAGGTGTAATGTGCATATTAGGTTATTTGCATAACAATAGACTTTCGTTGAAAATATCTAACCTGAGATGATAACTTGGTACAGTGGTAGGTCGCATTGGTACTGTTCAGTTGAGCATGATTGGTAGGTTGTGTGTACATACTATGTAGCTTATTTGCATAACAATGAAAATATTTGTATCTATGATATTTCTTAAATTAAAGTGGGAGTAGCGATTTTGTTTTACACAAATGATCATATATGTAAAGAGCATTGTCTACACTCAATTGTGAGGTGTAGTGTGCATATTAAGTACGTTATTTGCATAACACTAGACTTGCACACAAAATATTTAACCTGAGGTAACAACTTGCTATTTGGTTCAGTGGTAGAGGGCATTGGTACTGTTCAGCTGAGCATGATTGGGGGCAAGGTTTCATCTAGCTAACCGTAGAGCCGTCTTTTGCACCGCAAATTTCACAAAATCATGGTTGAAATTTTATACACGGCTTCATGATTAATATGAAAGCCGTGCTCACTGTGCTGGAATGAAAGCAGATTATCACATAAAGTAATTGTGAATCTCGGGAATAAAATTTCTAACATACAATTTGTCATCTTTAGTTTGAAAAAAGTCAAAATGATTCTCATGAAAATTGCAAATCTGTTCCGGCATTCATCTCTCAAGTCTTACAATATTTACTCACTTGATCACGACTTCCCTTTTCTGTGGAATAAGCATTGACCAATCAGGTGTGCGAATAGAAATGTGATTATTAATAGTTTGGTGGGGTCTATATTTAAGGTCACTACGGTTAAGCTGTTAATACAAGTGTGACTCCTGAACTGAAAATTGAAGGAATATTCCCATGAATTTTCACGTTCACTTATTTGATAGCGGACTATTTAAAAAACATTGTCCGAAAATCATCTTCATATATCTTGATCCGTTTGTTACATTTCAACATTAGCGATGTATTGACAAGGGACTTACCGTTGCAATACAATGTGATGTCTTAATACTCACAGATCCAACTGTTAAAGACAATATATCTGCAATTTTATGAAAATAAAGTTTCATTTTCCCCTTATCTAAAGTGTAAGGTACAAGAACATCTGGATAAAGCATTTTCTCCTAGAGTGCATGGTAGGACCTATATCTCATTTAGATAATTAAACAACTGTTTCCAATGCTTTAGGAAGAGGCTATAAATTTGGAAAGAAGTACATAGAAATTGCCTTGAAAGTGACAACGCACTGCTCAATTAGACTTACTACACCAGTCACTTTTCAACACAATGTACGAATCTGTTAAATGGCATGACTCACAAACGGAGTTTTTTTTTATAGTCCTTTATCATATGAAAATAAAAATTAATGTCTTTACAGCACAATGGTTGATTTTACAATACAGATACATACCCATAAATGGAAACTGCGGTTTTTGAAGTTTAAGGACACATGTATAATATGAGACTTATTAAGTGTTGTAACTATTGTACTGTTCCGTGAAAACCTTTCAGACATATGTACGCATGGACAGATGAAAACAGTGAAGAAAAGATGAAGAATTGTATTGCCAACAATCATTTCGGAACAATTTGGACTGCTAGAAATGAAAGATAATTTGAAGAGAAATACACGGTTCATTACCTGCTCTTTCTGTTAAGGTCAGATCTATGCTTGTATCTAAGTATGAAAGTTACAATATTAGGTCTATCGTAAAATGCTCATGCACTGTAAGCTGTGTCTCATAATTGATATATCATGGTTTTAATTCCAGGCTGATAAAATAATCATTTGACAAATGAGTATCAGCGAACAACAGCAACTCTTTTGATACTTTTAGATGTCTGTCATTTTGCAATGCTGTACTCTATTCATGTGAAATTTGATGTGTTATATATGCATCCATTTCAAATATATAAAATTATTGCATAAAGTCGCTTGTGATTTGTTTTCCATTTAGTAGGGATATGATTAAAATAATGAATTTAAATAAGATAAATTTTAAATTTGACTGCATCCCAAAATTAATTTTCTTTTGTTGATCTGTAAAAATTATGCATTTTCCATCGAATCTTGCCGACCATGCCACACTATTCACAGAAAATACTGTGAAAGAGAAATAGTTATTGCAGCATTGCATTTGCAGAGTTAAAGTTTGCGTTGCAGGTTTGTCTACATAGCAACACAAGACAAAAAAGAAAAAGAGAATCAATAAATGAATACCAGTACAAAAACAATTTGACTGAACTCTACATAATAACAACAAAAGAAAAAAGAGAGTCAGGACCAGTACAAAAACAATCTAACTAAACTCTATATAACAGCACAACAAAAGAAAAAGATAGTCAATAGACGAATACCAGTACAAAATAATAATAATTTTAATTAAACTCTACAAACCCAAAACGAAAAATAAAGAATCTAGGATCAAGATTTGATCTGTATTGATCATTTGTACTTTAAAAATTAAGGGGATTATTTTCTGATTGATTTCTTTCCAGGCCATATCATTGACATCAGTTTTATTTAGGCCGAGTATTCATTGTTTGACTTTATTTCACACATTTCATCATTTTCCTTTCATGGCAAAACCAATTGTTTTATTTTTTTGATACCCTTGATTTAAAGTATTATGTCAGTGGTCAAGCACGTTTATCTTATATGAAAGAGGACTTCAAAAGAAACAAATGGTGAAGAAAGCATTCAAAAATCTCATTTTGTCTAGGAGATATCTAGGTTAAAAGTTTGGTATCATTTGTATTACTTTAATGGTCAAACATGTTTATCTTATATGAAAGAGGACTTCGAAAGAAAAAAATGGTGAAGAAAGCATTCAAAAATCTTATTCTGTTAAGGAGATATTTAAGTTAAAAGTTTAATGTCATTTGTGTAGAAACGACTGAAATTATACTAGTTGTGATGTCATAACCTCAGATTCCTCAAACTTTCTTTATGTCCTCGTTAATTCTTAATACATGCCAATCCACCTCCATCTTCTCATTTTGACTTCATTGCTACATGTAATTTTTCTTTACTTAGTAAATCCCAATACTTCATCATTTGAAACAACATATGCCCTTCTGATCTTCAAAAATCTTCTCATGCATTTGAACATGAAAGTCTCACAACCGTATAAGAAAACGGTCTTAACAATAGAGAATTGAATAATCTGATCTTTGTTTTGACTGAATACACATTGGAGCTCCATATCTTTTTCAATATTATGAAGGATGTTCTTGCCTTAGAAATTCTGTCAAGAATATCTTCTTCACCACCACCTTCTTGTACGTTTACAGTCGCTCCTAGGTACTCGTAAGTATGTACCTCTTTCAGATCCTCTACAAACTCCACACTCTCTCCTTATCTTTTTCTTGATTCGCAGCCATGTCGGCAATCCCTGGCAACGAGAGAGCCGCTAACAAAGCCCTGTCAAACATCGCCTCTCATTTTCTTATTATACACTCAGACCTCCGTGTCTCCAACTACATAAAAAAAAGCTGCCAAAACTCCTGGAATCACGAAACCAGTAACAAACTCCACACCATCAAACCCAAAGTCGGGACCAACACCCCTCTGCACAGTCGCAACCGCAGGGAAGACATCGTTGTCACCCGCATTCGCCTCGGCCACTCCTCTCTCACTCACTCCTATCTCTTATCTGGCTCCCCAACCCCTCTCTGCCCCACTTGTAACACCGATCTCTCCATTAAACATAACTTCATAACCTGTCCCCTATACCAGAACTCCAGATCTCTACTCTCCTCACTATCCTCATTCTCGGACCTTTTCGAAAGCAATTCTTCCTCAAACATCATCCACTTCCTCCGCAACAACAACCTTTTCCACCACATTTACCGCCCCCTCCTCCCTATCAACACCTGACCTTACTTACCCCTTTCTTTTCACCAAAAGTTTCGTTTTCTTTTTTTCCCTTTTACAAATCTTCCATCTCTTTACTATCCTAACTCTTACACCATAATTTATTAAGACCCCTTGGCACATTTGACTCTAACTGTCGCGGTGCCGTTGAACATCATCAAACCAAAAATCTTTCAGATGTTCATTATTGATTTGCACTTTGTCACTGCATCCACTATTTACTCTAATGAGTTCAGTCTTATTGTTATTGATTCTTAACCCACTTTGTGCAGCATATTGGTTCAGCCTTGTTTGCATATGTTGATAGGTAGATGAGGTCAGAACGATGTCATCTGCAAAATCAAGATCTTGACATAACCTTGACATAAACCTCCATCTTATTCCATTACTATTGGCTTCAGTTGTCTTACGCATCACCCAGTCCACTATCATAAGAAAAATGAAACCAGACATCATATTGCCTTGTTTGACTCCTGTACGTCTTAACTTAAACCATTCTGACACCACTTCATCTATTACTGCACATTCATTACCTTCATAAAGTATTTTGACCATTGTGATCATTTTCTTTGAGATACCGTAAATTGCCATTATTCCCCATAGGCTCTCCCTGTGTACTGAGTCAAAAGCTTTTTGAAGTCAACAAAGGTAATATAGAGGGTTGACTGCCATTTGACGACCTGTTCTAATATGTCAGTATGTTGCGAAGTATAAATAATTGTTCGGTGCTTTTCCTTCTTCTGAACCCTGCTTGTTCAACTCTCAGCTTGCTGTCAACTCCGTTTTTGATTCTTTCGATCAAAACTTACCCAAACACTTTGCTAGGCACTAATGTTAAAGTAATACCTCAAATTGTCACAGTTCGGGATATAACGCTTCTTTAGGACTTTCACAATCAGCTCCTGTTTCCAAGATTTTGGTAATATTTCTGTGTTTCATATTGCCCTGAATAAATCCTCTAGCCATTGTTTGTTAATATGGGTATCCACTTTTATCAGTTTTGTTGCAATATTATCTTTACCGTCAGCCTTGTTATTCTTAAACTTCTTCATTGCATCCTTTATTTCAAATCTAGTAATATGACTAGTGTTGATTTCATCTATTACAGGATCACAGGTAACATCTGTTACTGGATTGATAGGTATTGGTCTGTTTAAAACACTTTCAAAATGTTCTATCCATCCCTCTCTTGGCCGTCTCATCTGTCAATAGTCCTCCAGATTTGTCTCTCACTGCATTTGCTGTTTGCCTCTTTCGTTGCATAATGTCTTGGTAATGTCATACAGCTCTTTCATTCTACAACTACCCGCTGCCTTTTCAGCAGTAGTAGCCATGTCGTCTACCCACTTTCTTTTGTCCTTCCTTGTGTTTTTCTTAACTTGATCTTTTTCGCAGTAGCTAGCTCTAAGTTACTTTTAATTCTATCTGACTTGGTCTGTTAAATATTACTCTTCAGCCGTTTGCTCTACTGAATTAACTTCCAAAATTCTTTACTGATCCATGCCTTTTGGCCCCTCTTCTTATATCTTAAAATTCGTTTCGCTAGCTCATTGTATGCGCAATGTTTTGCCACTTACTCCCTACTATATCATCATCTGTCTCACTGTCTCATAATTCTAATCTTGTAGGACATATCTATTTCTTAGCTTGACAGAAAACTGGGCTCTAATTGCTGGCTGTTGTAGCTTGATGGTATCATACTTCATCCTATTTACTTTTGCCTTCTGTTTTCTCTTTAGCTTCAGTTTGAACTTTGTGCACACCAAATGATGGTCACTAGCGATGTCAGCACCTGTCATGGCTCGGATGTTCAGTATAGATGTCATGTGCTGTTTTGTTACCATCACACAGTCACATAGTCAGTTTAATTTAGCGTACTCCCTCTAGAGGAAGTCCAGGTTTCCTTGGGTATTTTTATGTGGGAAAATTGTTCAAGTTATCACCAGAATATTGTTACCGCAGAAGTCCAGAAGCTTCTCAACATCAGCATTCCTAAGCATTCTTCTCACCGGTACCACGTCCACTAATATCCTTCATTATTAATGACCTACATTGGCATTAAGATCCCCCATCAATATCAGTACATCATTTCGGTACTCCATCAATTAGAGCTTGCAGTTCATCATATAAATTGTCTTTATCCTCATCACTTGCATCGTTGGTTGGTATAACAGAAAGTTTGATGTGTTGGTAAAAAACCTAACATAGGGGATTTTTTAGCTGGGATCAAAGGTAGCATTAACTCAAGTTTATAAATGGATACATCTGGACAGATCAAACTTAATCTATACTTTAGATTGGCTTCAATAAAGGGTATAAATAGTCAAATAAAACTTTATTTGTACTGTATATTAAATTTGAACATTAAATCCACTTTATATCTAGTTTATTCTAGCCAGAATAAACTTTATTTGTATATCAAAAGTAGCATTAAATCAAGCTTATATCTGGTTTGATCTGGACAGATGAAACAATTTGTAGATCAAATTGGCTTTGATAAAGGTTTTATCAGGCATGATTAAGAAAGATTAAACTATAATTGTATATCAAATGTAGCATTAAATCAACTTTATATCCGGCTTAATCTGGCCAGATTTAACTAAATTTGTACATCAAATTTCTTTTAATAACTGTTGTATGTGGCTTTATCTGGCCAGGTCAAACTTTATTGTATATTAAATGTAGCAATAAATCCACTTTATATCTGGATTGATCTGGGCAGGTCAAACTTTATATGTAGGTTAAATTGGCTTCAATAAAGGTTATGTATTGCTTTATCTAGCATATGCATATTAAGCTTTTTTGGATATAAAATGTAGTATTAATCAAGACGATCTAGCCATATCAACCATTATTTGGAGATCAAACTGATTTTTATCAAGGCTGTATCTAACTTTTAACAAGATTGTATCCGACTATATTTGGCCAGATAAAACTTTATTTGTATATCAAATGTATTACATCATGTTTATATCTGACTTTATCTGGCCAGATCAAACCTAATTTAGCCCGATATAAACTTTATTTCATCAATTCATACATATTATATTGTAAGATGAACAAAGTCTTTAGACAATCAGAAAAGAGAGTCAATAAATGAATACCAGTAAGAAACATATTCTAATCAAACTACGTATTAACAACACCACAAAAGAGAAATGCAGTCAATAAATGAATACCTGTAAAAAACATAATTAATCAAACTCTACGTACCAAGACAACAACAGAAAAGAGAGTCAATAAATGCATAACTGTTATTAACAAAATTTAATCAAACGCTATGTAACAATACAACAAAAGAAAAAGAGTCAATAAATGAATACCTACCAGTACAAAATATTCTTGAAATGTGAACGCAAAGAGCATTAGGCTTATTAATCAGGAGATTTTACTAAGACTTCATGTATGTTTTTGTAAATATTGAAGTGTTCTTAGAAGCCAATCTTTAGCCATTAAATTGATGAAACCCCAGCGCTTTCGGGGACGTTGCCGAATGTACATGGTCCTTCACGGAAATGTTGCCCTTGGAATCTCACCCGTGTGGCCCTTGGACCCATGCTATGCGTACGTATTTTGCCTGTGGCGTCAACAAATTATGCGTGCCTAGAAATTTGCAATGCACACCCATTTCTCCAATTTCCAGCTGAAACCCTGCTTGGGGGATTGTGTATGCATAATAGATTTAAAATATTTGCATAGCAATGAAAATATTTGTATATGTGGTATCTCTTGAATCAAAGTAAGTGTGATGATTTTGCTTAAACAAATGATCATGCAGTATATGTGAAGAGCATTGTTCACACTTATTAGTGAGGTATAGTGTGCATTTGCTGCAATATGTTTGACCTGAGATTAAAAATATATGGCTTATGATTAAGATTTTGTTATGATATTGACATTCCTGACATAAAGAGCAATTAAAATGTTTGTCTTGCCATGAATAAAGAAGTAAATAAGTTTCCTCCCTTCTAAAGAATGTTCAATTAGGGGTTTGGGAAATATAAACAATAAGCAGAATGTTGGGTAGAAGATGACATGATAATAAAGTAGCTGAAGGAATCAGGATGAGGTCATGTGGGACAGGGTGGAATTATATGTAGGGCAGGGTGCTGTGGGATGTTGGTCAGGATGTGTTGGCATGTTAGACAAGGTGGATTGGCATGTAAAACAAGGTGGGTTGGCATGTAAAACAGGATGGGTTGGCATGTGGAACAGGGTGGGTTGGCATGTGGAACAGGGTGGGTTGGCATGTAGAACAGGGTGGGTCGACATGTTGGACATAGGGGGATGGCATGTGGTAAGATGTCATCTGCATTTCAGTAGTGATGGCATGTGGGTTATGCAATTGAACATTCTTTAGAAGGGAGGAAACTTATTTACTTCTTTATTCATGGCAAGACAAACATTTTAATTGCTCTTCATGTCAGGAATGTCAATATCATAACAAAACTTAAAACAGTATCTGGTTTTCAGGTGTGATTGCATGGAGTATAGAAGTGGGATGAGACAATCTGAAAATGCATCATTAGCGGTGAGGGGATTTGTATCATTTCCAATGTCCAGTTTGTCATACAGTACATTAAGCAATATTGTTTTGCATAATTTTGCTTTAATCTTATTGTACATTTTTCATACACATTGTTTTCTTAAATTGGAAGTTGTATTACAATCCAGAATGTTGTTGTGGGAATGTGTAAGGGCTGTGGGAGGGTACAGGTTGGAAAGGGGGTTGAATGGAATTCTTTCATTGACATTGGCAAGCCGGGGCCTCTGTTTTTTTTGTTATTCAATTGATAGAACTAAAAGAGGTGTTGTACATGTAGTTATAAAGACTGCTAGGTTTTACATGTTTTCCGAGTTACTACTTAAAATATTAGAAAACTCAAAGATATTTTGAAGCTTGTAGTGCAAATGAAAATGTAAGTGCATCTTTCAAGGCTCAAGTAATTTGAAATTATCTGCCCCTGCTACCCTATTTCTGTATATACTTCCCTCTATAAGCCCATTCTCTATACTAGCTTTAAATAGTCGAGCACCCTGTCCTTCCGACAGTTCTAATTCTTTAAGGTATGGCGAAAATCTTAAAAGTCATACTGTACAATACATAACTTATAATCCAGAGTTGTGATTTCATAAGAAAGAAAAAAAAATTAAGTGCCAATATGAAGTTTGTACTTTCTTTCATATTTGTGTGTTGTTTGTCACAACTTATCCCATGCAGTAAGTACCTAAATAAATGTTCTTGTTTTAGAGTGCCTGATTTTAAAAACATATATTTTAGCTTCTCATATTAAAAAAAAATAATCATTTTTGCAGAAGTCAAACATTACCACTCAAATACTGCTCCTGCCACTCCATCACCATGAGGAGAGAGCAAGGATGTAAGGGTCCAAGCCAACAGAGGAAGCCTTGAATTACTTCATCCAGGTAGAAAGGGTATTACAGTTTTTCATTATCTCCCTGAGGCCAGCCAAAAAAAGCGGAAAACATGGTAATAGGTACAAATTCTGAAAACTTTGTGGAAAAATGAAAATGTATTTTAGTAAAGAATGTGTAAATATTGTTTGAATTCAGGAAAACTTGATCCCAGTAAGTTTCAACATCAAAGATGGCTATTTTGTATTATGAAATTGGTCTATTCCTAACTCGGCTCTTTCGCGTTTTATACAATGTTGAAAGTCATGTACAGTAGTCAGCAATTGAAATATTTGTTATTTCCTCCCCATTAAAACATTCAAGTCAAGAACGCCTCTGGGGAAAATATTGTCACTTACCTTTGGTACGATTTTGGTTGCCTGGTGTGCCATAAGTCCAGAAAAAACAATTTGTGTGATTGACATTGGACAAAACTGGTCATATCACTTTTAAATTGTCATATCAATCACAAATTAAACTTGTTTTCGATTTCCAGATATATGTTGATTTCGAGCATTCTCATTGGTTATAATTTAGGGCATTGTCATTGGAAAGAAATTGATATATCCAGTTGTATATGATAGGATAATTTGAAGCATTCTGATTTGCTGGAAAATCAAGTCTGCTAGAAATTGAAATACAGTACTTGTTCGATTTCTTCTGAGTGATGTAGCAGTTATTGCTGGAAATCATCATAAGGAAAGAAATGAAACATGTATTTTTGTGTTTGAGTGAAAATGAGGAGAAAAATTGAATGTATATGCTTGATGATTTCTGTGATGATTGTATAATCACACAACCAGATTTGACACTAGGTACCATATGTGAGAGGGAAGGGGGGGGGCAAACGGGATCAACGGTCCCCCAGGAAGGATTTTACGGTACCTTCACATTTGCCTGCTTTCTTATTGGTTGGGAGGTGAAACTGGAAATCTATTAACATAAAACCAAAGAAAATTGCCAAAAATAAAAGAAATTATCTGAAAATTGAATAAAATTGCCAAAAATCAATTAAATTTCACAAACACCAAAGACACTTGCCAGAAATTTAAAAAAAATTCCGTAGATGAAGGAAATTGTCTAAAAATGAAGAAAACTTCCTGAAAATTGAAGGAGATTTCTCGAAAGTTAGAGGAATATTTCCTGAAAATTGCATATTTAAATGTTTGATGGAAACTTAATTTACCGAAGCAATTTTCCTGGGAAATATTTGTGGTTATTTCCCCTCTGTGCCCCTGTGACATTGGTCTTTCTATTCTCTTGGCTATTATATAAGGTACAGTATCATTATTTTATATCATAATTTATTTTACAATTTTTTACTGTAGGGATCCAAAAGCATTTTGTATTTGTGATTAACAGGTGGAGATCGATTACTTGTCCATTTTGTTTTCATAAGGTTTGGACGTGCCGCACTGTTTGAGACTGAGCCAGATGCAGCTACAGCATTTGGAGTGCATGGGACGGACACCAGAGCAAGCTTTTGTTGTTGTTCAGAGAGAAAGTGAAGTTCAAGCGCGTTAGTATTTTAACTGGGGGTAGAAAAATATAAGATTTACTGACAACCTCAAATTAACATATCGTATTCAGCTGTGGAGAGAAGTGGCAATGGTTGAATGGTGCTCGCCGTCTTTCGGAGGGGACTTGAATCCGTCGGTCCCGATGGTAGGACAGTCACACCCTACCTGATTATCTGAACACTATTCAAGAAGAAGAAGCATGAAAAGGTAGTGTTCATGCACTTCCCATCTTATCCCATCCTGGCCCAGTCAAGTCTAAGTTCCTGAGCGCCTATTTTTCTGGCTGCATGGGAACTTTTTAGGTGGCTAATTGGGTCCAGCGCTTTGAGGCCCTGGCAAAAGGCGCCTATACATGTATAAATCGATGACGAATAATAATAATTTGAAAACAATTGCCTCCCTGAGAGGATTTCACTTTCTTGGTTGCAAGCTGTCTTTCTGTTTAGGAGGGAAAATTGAAGAAGGAAAAAACTTTGTTGAAAATTTGTTGAGATTATTGGAAAGTTTGGAAGAATTTGACAGTGTACAACAAATTCTCAAAAATGAAGGAAATTTCCCAAAATTTTAAAGAAATTTTCCTAAATCAAAAGAAAATTGGACAAAAATGAAGGGAATTTCCCAGAGAAGTAGGAGAATTTGTTGTTTCTCGGTTGCATTCTTCCAGTTTGGAAGGTATTATTGAGAAATTATTAACAAACAGTTGGAAAATTTGGTAAATTTGAAAGACAATAAAATAAATTAAAAAGGATGAAAAAATTCCAGGGTAAGCTGCCAAATGCTAATAAAAGCAATTTGCCCAATTATGAAAAAAACTCACAAGGAGAACTGCCACTTTAAAGAATTTCTAGACTGAAATGGATAATATTGAAGGAAAATTTTGTGAAATTATTGGAAAATTTCATAGAAAACTCATGGCAACATTCCCCATTTGCCACACTAAAATAAAAGACTTTTGTCCTGAAAATAAAGAAAATTCAAGGGGGAACGGGGGAAACTGCCACCTTTGTCCTTTCCAGTTATACGCTTTCTGCCTAGTTGAGAGTTAAAATCTGGAAAAGTTTAGACTAAAAGTGATATTGCGTTACAGGGATGGCATTTGCTATCGTTGGCCTACGAAGGTAGCGACCCATTTATTGTAATTGTGTGTTCATTCGTTGATTATCAAGATTTGAAAAATCAAAAGCCAATACGAATGGTCATTTTTTAGCCAATCTTGACTTATTTAGCAAGCGTTTTCATTGATTTTATAAAGCAAGTTAATTATTTTCTACTACATCTGTCCATCTTTACCAAGAAAGCATCCCAAAAGGAACACATATCTTTGCTGCTCTGTATTAATTTGGAAATTTTGTAAAATTATTGAAAAAATTGGCAACATTTCCCAAAAATTGTGAGTGATTTTCCTGATAAACAGCAATGTTTAATAGAAAATTAATTTACCAGTGCCATTTTTCACTTGTAACTGGGAAATTGTTGGGGTTCTTTTCATTTTATAATCAAAAACAGCTTCAAACTTTCTTGGTTGGTATTCTAAGCCTTAAGTTTTACTGACCTGATACCAGATTTACTGGCTAATTTCAAATTTTACTGACAGGTATACAAAAATGGTGTTCTGTTACTGTTGGGATATTTTACTTGTGCTGTATTTTACAATGCTAATTTTTTACTGTGTATTAATTTTACTAGTGCTATTTATCTTGTGATACAATTTGTTGAGGTTTTCAATGTAGTATTTTTCAAGGCATTAAAGAATTTTGCCAGGGTTTTCAAAATTTGAAAACTGAGTGGTATCATAAGGCGTGAAAACTGTAGTGGGACGATGAATTCTGCAAGCTCAAGCTATCGTAGCTGCAGCAATATTACCAGCACACGCTTATCACATCTATGTTGCTCATCATAATGCAGAAATGAATATGTGTATTTGATGGTCTGGGACTGGGAATTTTTGTAAAAAACAAGTTATGTCAACAAGAACTAAATAAAACCTCTTGGGGAATACACAAATAATACACACACACACACAAAATGTTTACATGTTATCGTCTGCGTTTGTTCTTTATCTGTTTGTCCGTTTGTCAGTCATAAAAATATCTGAAGAAGGAATGATTGGATTTTGATTATATTTGGTGTACGGTTTTGTCACCACATAATGAAGAAGTGATTACAATTTTGGTCATATAGGAACAAAATAAGGGCAGAATTTGAGGGGTTGGGATGAAATGGAGGGGTAATCTATTGTAAGGTGTCAAGACTAACATAGTTGAAACTTTCCAACATAATGTGCTAAACAATGAATTCATGCCATGAAAAGAAATAAAAACAATCAATTTCTTGGCTCTAAGAAAATTAGATCAAGCGGTTTCTGGTATCAATGAGAATCAAAACAATTGGCTTTCATAAAAGGAAAATGATGGAATGTGAATCTTGGCTGAACAAAACTCGAACAATGAATGCTTAGCTTGAATACAACTTAAAACGATGATCAGAGGGTAGATCCTGAAATGGTTTTGAATGCAAATGGCAATACACATCAGCAGTGACAAAGAGATTGTTTGTGGATATAAGTTGGTGGACCCAGGAATTCTGCGGTAGATTATATTCTGGATGGAGAATGAACTGATTGTTCGCCTGAAACTCCAAAATAAAGCTGCTAAGCTTATCTTCAGGAAACGTCGTCGTGATCATTGCTCAACAAATTGCATTGGCTCCCTGTGTCAATTTTATACAAACATGTCTTATTGTCTACAAATCCCTGATACATCAATCATTCTGGAAACTGGAGAACCCAGAACTAACACCAAAGCTGGTTCTAGGGCTTTTTCAGCTGCAGCACCCCATGTTTGGAACTCTTTGCCTTCACACATTCGGGTTCACTTGGAGGTCAAAACACGTCTCAAGACTTTTCTTTTTAATCATGTATTACTTACTGAACTTTGGGGCAGCATTCTGGGCACTTTGCGCCTACTACAAATGAACATGGATGGATGGGTGGAGGTATGTGCTCTACATAATGCTAAAATTCTAGCTTTCACCTGTTTTCGTTAAATTTGCAACTTTTGAACAGAACAACTCTTGGTAATTATTACTTGTTGGTCTTGTTGTATTGGAAACTCCACTGAAGTGTATAAGAAGTGTTATTAATTAAAGCATTTTTCCTGTATGTAATTCAAGCACTTTTCAGAGTCCTTATTTCTTGTTATATTATGTATTAAAGCATTTCATGTTTTGATTAAAGTGCATAATAAAGTTATTTGCAGAGTATAAAATGTCCAAAAAAAGTATTGTTTTCTTTCAAGTCGTTCCTTGTGTTGGTAACTTGTTTTCGGTTTGGAGCAAGTGGAGAAAATGTTTAAAATTTCATAGGTTCCATTATTGAGCGTTCTATAAAACGTCAATGTGACCAGAGGGAGGTTCATTTTGAACAGCTGATCTAATCAGAAATTAAAATTTGACCAGTATTCTCTTCAAAAACATTTGAACCGGCTATCCGGCTCGTTTCACAGGTTGAACCGGAACCAGGTCATTTTTATTTGAATCGGAACTACGGATCAAAATGACCAGGACCGGTTCGGTGCCTCTGGGACCCCGAAGCGGGGTCAAATTTGAACCGATTCGGTTCATATTTGACCAGAGTATTTCAAAAGTGTGTGTATATATATATATATATATATATATATATATATATATATATACATATATATATATATATATATATATATATATATATATATATATATATATATATATATATATATATATATATATATATATATATATATATATATATATATATATATATATATATATATATATATATATATATATATATATATATATATATATATATATATATATATATATATATATATATATATATATATATATATATATGTATATATATATATATATATATATATATATATATATATATATATATATATATATATATATATATATATATATATATATATATATATATATATATATATATATATATATATATATATATATATATATATATATATATATATATATATATATATATATATATATATATATATATATATATATATATATATATATATATAATAAATCATAGAAACTTTCAATTAAGTAGCCCAGTCGGTTACGACTTCGTCTTTTGAGGGAGAGGTTATGAGTTCGAATCTAATCAAGTCTTATTGTTATTTTTCCTTCTTTGTTTCTCTCATTTGCTTTTTTATTACTCGCGGAACAGTCAAATTTTCATGTCAGAAATGATGCGGTCAAGCTACTGTTTAAATCGAACAGAACAGGTGTAACAATTTGGCATAAGCTGAATATGACACTGTACCCCGTAAGGCCCGAACACTTGGTTCCTGTCAAGTGCACAAGACACGTCCAGAATCGTCTCGTTTTGTTGCCCTTTGCCATTGATAAAACGATATTTAGAATTTATATTACTGCATCCTCCAATTACACAACGCTGCGGCATTTTGTTTAATATTTGCTTGGAAAAAGAACAAACAGAGATGCTTTCGATACTAGTTGTGAAATTGTAATGGCGGCCACACGTTTTACGTTGCATCGATGCATTGTTTACATACAGTCGTTCCCAAAAGGACGTCATTGCCTTTTAAGCTTTATTATGGGTTTTTGTGTCAAGGTGACAGAAAAATGCATTTTTTTTTTCTCGCAACCGATGGAGTTTTGTGCAGAAAAAGTAATATATTTTTTTAATTGAAAATAAACCAAATAACATAACTATCGTAAGATCCGACTCCCATGGCAGGACAACTTTAAAATTGACAAAATGTGAAACTAAAACTAAAATTGGCAATGGGCAACAGTACTAGGAGAAGTTACTGTAGCCTAACGTTGGGACCAAAATAAAATGTTTTCGGTTGCCGAACTTACACTCAGTTTAGTGACAACAGTTGTTGTCCGTACGTCATACCTGTGTTTTCGTCTGGGTCGTATTAAGCGTTCCGTGATAGCATTGTTGCTATCATAACCGAATACGCAGGTGACGACCCCGTCATTGTAATTGTGTGTTCACTCGTCGGGCATGCCCTTGCTTGTGATACAAAATAATACACAGTTCCCACACTTGAAGAAAGTTGTAAGTATGAAAAACAGTTGGTACTAAAATACCTATGACGTGGCCTTCAGTAGCCTATATAGTTAGATAAACATCTGACCGTAGTAATACGATAGCGCTGCGCTATGTACATGACTGCGAATATTGCATGTAGTGCGTAGCATATAGGGCATACATAGGGAGATGTTATTTCACTACACTGTGGTGAGATCAGAACAAATTTGAGCTGACCAAGTATGGTCAGATATTTGACCAAACCTTTTTTAGAGTGCATGGTCGCCCAGTACACCGGAGTCGGAATTGTTTTCATTGGGCGACCAAAATTTCTTATTGGGCGACCAAATGGTCGCCAAGTCGAAAGGTGTAGGAAGCTGGGGGAACATGCTTGCTTCCCGGGCTCAGTGATAATAAGTCTGATTATTAAAAGAATGTATTAACCATGATACTTAAAGGATTTGTTCAGTGGTAAAGTATGTTCATCTTATATGAAAAGGGGACTTCAAACATGTCTAAAAACAAAATGGTGAAAAAAGCTTTCAAATATCTTATTCCGTTAAGGAGATATTCAAGTTGTAAAGCTCTGTCTTTGGCTGGTGAAGAATTGCAAAGTTGGCAACTTACCCCTCACATTCTTAACAATTGTTAATGTATTCTCAAGAAAGTTTATTTAATATTTTAATTATTTTTCTTGAACTGTTTTCTGGTATGAATATACCCTTCCTAAAGCTTCAGTTGTATTACTTTTTTGATATACCCAACGATTTTTAGGCCAAAAATCGCAGTACAAAATATGATAGATTACATAAAGACTTGGAGGTATCTGAGGCTATGACATCACAACTAGCAGTCCGAAAGCATGCCTATTAATAGCAACATTTATAACACACGAGAATATTGAAGTCATGCAGCCATATTGTTCATATGTTGCGATAAAATGTCATGTTTTCTAATTTATGTACTTGAAATACCAAAAATCATTGTGTTGAAAAACATTTGAAACTTTAAAATGGCCGTTTCGCGCCAAAAATCCTAGCTCTATTGTCTATTTTATCTAATATTTTGAGAACGGCGTGGTGAACATATCAAATGGGAGGAAAAAGTTGTAGCAATGACAGTAATGAAAGTATTTTTATAGGTTGTAAGTTTCCCTTAGCAAAGATATTTTTCCCAGATGTATTTCAAATTTAAAAAATGTAGCATTGCATAAGGCTTTAACGTTAGGATAACAAAGGATCATGAAAATATCACAAAATGGCGGCTTCCATGTAGTAAAATGTTTCCAGTAATAGGAACAATTATGTTCCCATTAATAGGTATGCTACCGGCCTGACTAGTCTAATTGCAGTAGTTTTAATATAAATGATACCAAACTTTAAACTTACTATCTCCTAAACGGAATTACTTGATTTTTGAACGCTTTATTCACTATTTTGTTTCGCTGGAGGTCCTCTTTCATATAAGATAGACTTGCTTGACCCTTGAACTAATCCTTTAATAGCCTCATTTTGAAATGTAGCTAAAAGAATGTGCGTTCATAATCATATTTAATGTACCTAACCTCTGCGCACATAACTTAAGTTCTTTCCAACTATTCCTTCTCAATAAAGCATTGTTTAAACAAAAACATGTCACTAGCATATCTGTCTCCTTCTGGCCCAACTCACCTCATGTCTAGCTCAAATTAACCCACGTTAAATTAAGGTAAGTTGAAAGAGCACTAGACGAAAAAAGTGGCAAATGTTTGACAAATTTTACAGATATGCTATCCACAACAGATCGATCAACTCTATAGCCCACAAACAACGTGAGGCCTGGTCACTTGAATATTCATATTAATCAGAAAATTGGTATATCGTTGCATGCTAAATAAGTAATTGATTTTTGGGGGATATGCTTCCACTTTTCGGTCTAGTGCTCCTTCAAGCCACAATACCGTCATTTATGATGTTGATGATTAATTATTTACTATAGCGTCAGCACTGAGACAAATAGGTAAACTATTCATGACACAATTTACATTGTACATGTGCCTCTTGTTGTCGTCACAAGTTACAATAACTGAAAAGTATCAAAGATCAGATAATAGAATTAGTGGAGGAAGGCCACCTTTACAAAATAAAACACAAATAATACCAAACCCTAAAAACGGGGACCTAAACACAAGTCAAAAACAAGTTACGCAATTTAAAACTATTGATATTTATGGTTTGGTTTGAAATTTCCGAAATTCACAAAACTTTATGTCATAATCTGCTTTCAGTCATGACGGCTCTTATGTCAGTTATAAACAGAGATGAAGCCGTGCTTATAACTTCAACCGTGATTTTGTGAAATTTGCCATGACGCCTCTGAACGGCTTGCTAGATGAAACCTTTGCTTGGGGGTCACATAAATACCAATGACAACAACTTTATCCTGTACCAGGACCCAGACGGTAGCCTTGAAGGGCCCCTGTCCCTGAACTCAAAAGATACATAGATGAATCTTTTCAATTGGAATCAATTGGAATATATATATATATATATATATATATATATATATATATATATATATATATATATATATATATATATATATATATATATATATATATATATATATATATATATATATATATATATATATATATATATATATATATATATATATATATATATATATATATATATATATATATATATATATATATATATATATATATATATATATATATATATATATATATATATATATATATATATATATATATATATATATATATATATATATATATATATAAAACAAATTAGGAAAAAATGACAATGTCTCTAGCCAACAGATTATTTTAAAAACCAAATATTTCGAAAACTCCTGTTTCCTTCTTCAGTGGTATGAAGTTAAATGACGCTAGAAGATAACAGGTTTTAGTTTGTTTGTTTTTGTTTTTTTTCTGCGTGCTTTTCCCCTTTTGCGCCTACTATTTTACGCGTACGATTTTTGGCGCTCTTTGAAATGTGTTAACGTGCAAGCTATCATCGCTGTTATCTTCTAGCGTCATTTAACTTCATACCACTGAAGAAGGAAACAGGAGTTTTCAGAAATATTTGGTTTTAAAATAATCTGTTGGCTAGAGACATTGTCATTTTTTCCTAATTTGTTTTGTTTGTAATGGCCAATGCATGGAACTTACCTTTTAGATATATATATATATATATATATATCCTAGATATATTCTAGCTACGCCACTATGTGCAAGCTCAACTTTCGTATTTATCTCATCTGTTATTCATCAAGTGCATGGGAAAAATAGATTCGGTAGGCTGGCCTCTATAAGGCCTTTTAGGTGTGACCACTCACAGGTGAAGAAATGAACATTAAAGAGAAATACAAAATATTGGATTGGAATATAGTAATTATGGCGTGATAGTGCAAATATACGCCGTCGCCGATTTTAAGGCCGCATTTAAATTTGTCCAAACACCTGACCATTAACATAAATTTGGTCGGGTGATCATATTTCGTAAACAAACCGGGCCTCGATGTCCCGTCCCTTGATTTGCATGATACCATGGAGCTATAAACTTAGTTTATAGCTCCATGATGATACTGATAATATGGCAATGTTTGAAAGAATAATGCAGTGGTGATAGGATCTGAGGGATAAGGGCCATGGCCAGGAACTCGGGCAAGGAGGGGGACAGTAATTGAGGGGCACTTTTTATTTAAGTAAGAGAAACTTTTGTCAGTTTTCGGAAAAGTGAGGGAACGCCCACTGATCCCCGCTTCCTACATATAGGTCTATGGTTTGAACGTAAGCAGGATTTGGAAAGCAAGGAGCACTTGCCCCACCCCCACGTTTTTCCAAAATGTATACTGTTGTATGGTGATTTATTTTGCATCTTATCGTGATTTTGTGACCCCCTTCCTCCAAAAAACCACACACACACACTTTTGACTCCACCCCCACAAATTCTGGACAGGCATATGAAAAAGAAATTGAAGAGATTACGTGTTCTCCTCTCTCATTAGCTGAGTCAGACCTAGTTTCAATCCATCCAAAGATTTTTACCTGCACGAGCCGAGAAAATAAGGATTTGCCAAACGTTTGAGATTATTGACACCAATGCCATCCGTTAAATCATGTTTCAACTGTCTAATTTAAAGAATAATAAATCATGAAAATAAGTTGTAGATTTTGTAAATAAGTTGTAAGAATAAGTTGTAAATTTTTGTTTGATGTTTGCCATGACACTTTCAAACAGTGAACCACCCAATGCATATACTGATATCGGGACTGATATACTGATATCGGGCCTGATATACTGATATCGGGACTGATGTCAGGACTGATATACTAATATCGGGACTGATATACTGATATCGGGAAAGATATACTGATATCGGGACTGATATACTGATATCGGAATTGATATACTAATATCGGGACTGATATACTGATATCGGGCCTGATATACTGATATCGGGACTGATATACTAATATCGGGACTAATATACTGATATCGGGACTGATATACTGATATCGTGACTAATATACTGATATGCGTGACTAATAAACTGATATCGGGACTGATATACTGACATCGGAACTAATATACTGATATCGGGACCGATATATTGATATCGGGACTGAAATACTGATATCGGGACTGATGTACTCATATCGGGACTGATATACTAATATTGGGACTGATATACTGATATCGGGACTGACATACTGATATCGGGACTAATATACTGATATCGGGACTGATATACTGATATTGGGACTGATATTGGGATTAAAATCGAGACTGATTTCGGCACTGATATCGGGACTGATATACTGAGATCGGGACTGATATACTGATATTGGAACTAATATACTGATATCGGGACTGATATATTGATAT
>JAIGNY010000011.1:1585000-1602500 GCA_020152595.1 Chiridota heheva | reverse complement strand
TATATATATATATATATATATATATATATATATATATATATATATATATATATATATATATATATATATATATATATATATATATATATATATATATATATATATATATATATATATATATATATATATATATATATATATATATATATATATATATATATATATATATATATATATATATATATATATATATATATATATATATATATATATATATATATATATATATATATATATATATATATTTATAGATATATAAATATAACCATGGTATATAGCAATGGCAGCAACTTTATCCTGTACCGGGACCGAGACAGGGTCTTAAAGGGCCTCTGTCCCTATTAACTCGTTTATTCAGCTGAAAATATTTAGGATTATTTTTTCTCCTTTAGGGTCATTATTTCCGGAGGAAACAAAATTGTCAATGACAGCAAATTTATCTTGTAACGAGGCCTAGACAGTAGCATTAAAGGATCTATACATAGTGTGTTATTAAGTCGAAAAGATACATGGAGCAATTTTTTTCCATTTGAGGTTTTAGGCATGGCGGTTGCAAAGATACCACTGTCTGCTACTCTGTTCCGTATTGGGACCCAGACAGTAATCATTAAGGGTTGAATGGCCCTGACAGATAATTGAGTTGAAGCTATACGTGGGTAATACGTTTTAGCTTTACATTAAATATATTGCACCATTACTTGACAAAAATATGAAATTATCGTTACCAAGACATGATCGGAAAATACTAAAACCCTTTAACGAAGTAAATATTTTGATGAAAACAACATTCTGAAAAATTACTTTAGTGATAAAACTTTATTGGATTATTGGAAATGTAACTTTTAATTATCAACAATATGGATTTTTCTTACAACATAGGAAAATATAACTACGCTCAAAGTGAACGTGGATGTGGGAAATATTTGCAACAAATTGTATGACCTGTTATAATAAAAATAAATTAAAAATATCGCCCAACTGCCCAAAGCTGAGTAAGTCACTTTTGCAAAACTATTAACAACTCTAGTTTGAACTATTTTGTTTGCTTTTGAGCGGGAGTGCGGGAGGATGCAGGGGGGGGGGGGTAGAGGGTGAAAGTGTTCAAGGCAATGCTATGAAGATATTTTGAGATATGCATTTTATGTACCATCTATTATTTTGTTATTTGAAAGCCTCTCTCCCTCCCCCTCTCATGTCCAAACCTATCAGATAAAAGCTAGAGAATGGTCGTGTATATACTATAGCATTCATGCAACCTTATCCTTAAATATTGATTTTCTTTAATGTGTTAGAAATTAACAAAAAACGAAATAATTTTAGTATTTGCAATGACATAGGAAGCATAATAAATCTTTTATCAGTCTGGTAACATACCTATTAAAGGGAACATGAATGTTCCTATTAATGGGAACATTTTGCTACAAGGAAGCAGCCATTGTGTGATATTTCCCATGATCCTTTGCTATCCTTACGTTAAAACCTTATGCAATTTTACATATTTCAAATTTGAAATACGTCTCAGTGGGAAAAATATCTTTGCTAAAAGAAACTTAAAACCTGTGAAAATACCTTTATTACTGTCATGGCTACAACTTTTCCACTCCTATTTGATATGTTCACCATGCCGTTTCAAAATATTAGATAAAATAGACAGCAGAGCTAGGCTTTTAGGCGCGAAACGGCCATTTTGAAAATTCAAATGTTTTTCAACAAAATGATTTTTAATATTTCAAGTACATAAATTAGAAACTATGACATTCTATTGCGACATCTGAACAATATGGCTGCATGACTGCAATATTCTCGTGTGTTTTAAATGTTCCTATTAATAGGCGTGCTTCCGGACTGTTTATCTGTGCTTGATAAATTCGTTGTGGGTATGGTTT
Organism: Chiridota heheva; assembly: GCA_020152595.1. Lineage (NCBI taxonomy): Eukaryota > Metazoa > Echinodermata > Holothuroidea > Apodida > Chiridotidae > Chiridota > Chiridota heheva. The sequence goes on along the minus strand of JAIGNY010000011.1, from coordinate 1,600,614 downwards.
ATGTTAAATAAGATTTTTTCATCTCACAGTAGTATCAATGAATTATAAATGAAGCATTTTTGTTTGACAAATATTTCCAAATTGTAAACCTGTTATAATATATAAAAAAATAAGATCGCCCAAAGCTGAGTGGGTGATTTTTTTAAACTATTAACAACACTAGATTGAGCAACTCTTTTTTTTTTTTTTTTTTTAGGGGTGGGGGTGGGGGTGGGGGTGGAGGGGGGGTATTCAAGGCAGTGCTATGGAGGTATTTTGAGATAAGCATATTTTGTACCCTCTGATTTTTGAGTTGATAACCTCTCCTGTTCATGTCCAAACCTTTCAAATAGAAGCTAAAGAATGGTTGTGTATATATTCTAGCATTCAAGCAACCTTACCCGTAAATATTGATATTCTTTACTGTGTTAGAAATTAACAAGAAAATGAAATAATTTTAGTGCTTGCAATGACATAGAAGCATAATGAATTCTTTATCTGTGCTTGATAAATAAGTTGTGGGTATGGTTTATGTTAAATAAGATGTTTTTCATCTCACAGTAGTATCAATGAATTATGAATGTAGCATTTTTGTTTGACAAATATTTCCAAGTATGCCTGTTATAATAAAAAAGAAAGAAAAAAGATTGCCCAAAGCTGGTTGGGTAGTTTTGCTTGAACTAATAACAACTCTAGATTGAGCAACTGTTTTGTTGCTTTTTTTTAGGGGAGAAGGGGGGGGGTGTTCAAGGCAATGCTATATAGATATAATGAGATGTGAATTTTATGTACCCTTTATGATTTTTGATTTGAAAGCCTTTCTTCCCCTCCCCCTCTCATGTCCAAACCTATGAAATAGAAGCTAGAGAATGGCTGTGTATACATTTTAGCATTCAAGCAACCTTATCCTTAAATATTGATATTCTTTACTGTGTTAGAAATTAGCAAGAAAATGAAATAATTTTAGTGTTTGCATAAACATAGTAAGCATCACAAAATCCTTTGTGCTTGATGAATAAGTTCTTGGTATGGTTTATCTTAAATAAGATTTTTCATCTCACAGTAGTATTAATGAATTATGAATGAAGTATTTTTGTTTTAGTCATTTATAAAACTGTCAAATGGATCAACATCAGTAGAGTACAAATTATGGATGGTATCATAACAAATTAGCAATGGCTTTTGTGCATTAACAAATAAGTTCATAACGAGCAAGCGGTTTATGCCTGATCCTCTTCTTCTTTTTCTTCTTCTTCCTCCCATTCGCTGTCACAATCAGCACTCCATGGCTGGTCATTTAAGTCAATGTCATTGTCTAAGTCCTCGATTAGAGTGTCTTCAAAATCACCTGGATCTTTTCTGTGTCAAAGGGCATGACAAGTTTTGCTCTGCGTCGCCATCACTGATTATGGTGTTTGGAAGAGATCCTGCAAACCAGTAAGGAACATAGCGGCCATCCTCATTAGTAGACCCATCCAAAATTCAGTGGATGTAAGTTTTTCGTTGGTTGAGAGGTATGAACTCATCTCCACATCATAGCTATATAGTTAGCACGTGACAGATGTTGCGCTAGTGCTTTCTCACAGGGTGGTAAGGACGAACAATTGATTCTTTTACCTGGACATCTTTCTTCTTGTTGCCTGTCATTTTGATGAAAGACTGGTACCTGGCCTCGTCGATGTTACTTATTTGCTTAAAGCCATACATTCTGCACACATAAGCAGTGATCGCAGGTTTATCTATGACATCATAACACAATGACCTAACTACTGAAATGTGATTTTTATCTGTAAATGCAGAGTTAAAGTCACACCCAGTGAGTGCATGAAACCGATAAGTGCTTCAGTCGATCCTGTTTGCTTCCTTTTAGCTTTCTTAAATGTCGATAACATTAATTAGCTTTCTGTTGTTTGCTAAACCAAAGTCCATCACAATCACTGATGTTTCTGGCATTTTTGAGGCAACCGCAACCAGAATGACGAGTACATCAGTTTCAGAGGATCGAACCATTACCTTTCCGTTTATTCTGTAAGTATGGAATTTCATGAGTGTGTCAGCTTCTTCATGCCTTTCCTGAAATTTTGCTGGTTCTTTAACTATCAGCATGCCCATTGAGTTTACACTAGCTTGAGACACTTGCCACCATGGGAAACATAGACAGTCTTGCTTCCAATAATTGGAGCATAATACTCTTCCTGGATCTCCTCTAAGAGGAATTGAGCAAGTCTTTCCTTGAATGCACCATTGTTTAGCAAGTGGATGCCTTTTCACTGCTGCTGTTGTTCCGCCCCTGTAATGATGAATGTGTTCATCTCATCATTTGTAGAACCTCTACTCAGCCTTTCAACATCTTTGATAGATGGCTCTTCATACTTATCTAGCAATAGACAAATAGATGAACGGAATTTCCACTGGCAGAACACACCTTCACCATAATATTTTGAACCATTTTGCCATAGGTTGATTTGTTATGACGGAGCAAAATTTTAAGGAGAACAAGTCCACCATCGAAAAGGGTGGCATCGATCTTGGAACTTAAAACATTATCGTGGTTTGATTTTGGTAGCTTGGATTCTAAAAGCTTGGTAAGATTTGCTTTATTTGTTTTCGTTGAAGTGCCATCAGCATGTGCAAAGCGATTGGAATTTCAGTGATTGGGAAGCAAAGTACATCATGTAAATCAATGTTGACTTTGATAACAAATAGCCAAATGCATCACGGACACCTTCAGCTGCTGATAGAGCCTTCTTCTCTCTTGAAGGTTTTCTTTTTATATTTGCTGCAGCAAAGTTCTGAACCTTCATGCGCTTGACAGTCATCAGAAATCGGTTTCATCTTTGACGCACTCTTTATGGAACTCCTGCCTCATTTTTGCTCCTCTTTGCAGTGTTCCTAGAAGGTAAGTACTGGTCGTTGGAATAGCAGCCTTTCTAGTGGCAATATTTACTAATGTGGTTGGTACTTCAATTGCGAATGGATCACATGTAGAGCGAATTACTTTGAGGAACTGTTCTGCATCATTATTGTCCCGTCCGAATCCTTCACTTGCAAGACTGGTTAGTTGGGTTTTACCAGGCTGGATGCCACTCATCTCTTTCATCTCAGTCACAGCCATACTTCGTTGAGTCAGTGTAACACAACAACGACGGAACGTGCTTTCAGAATTAGCAAAATGGCTTATTCCAGATGCAGAAGATGCCGTGTCTCTGTTGACTGTCTGCTCGAGTGTAAGATCGATTGGACTCCTGGAATATGGCTTCTTTGTTCGTCTTGTCTGAAAACGCACCAGCTTTAAGGATGTCCATTGCCTCCTTGTTCAAGGTATTCAACCTTTCAAGAAAATATGAGCCCCAGCGAGCGTTATTTGGTCGGTTCAAAGCAAAAATACATCAATCAGAGATGGCAGTACTTTGATATACAGCTCCATATTATTTGTCCTCACAGCACGCTGGAATTGACGATACAAACGATTGATAAGATACATGTAAATTGACCAAAATGCTGCAGTATCACCCAAGTCACCCCTAATGGTACGATGGAAAAATTCTTCATAGTCATGAAGCAGCTTTTGGAAATCTTCAGTATCAGCAACATTGCTCTGCGGAAGCTTGATATGTTGTACCAAGTCATTTTGTTCCTCGCTGCATTCAGTGCTTAGGAAGCGTTCGAACAGTGCTTTCTCAAGTGCACTGGCAGTCACTTAATGTATCCTTGTACATCTGTTGTATAGTTTCCCTTTAATGAAACCATTTAGTGATCCCTCTGCAAGCACATCAGATTCTGTTTAGACATTGTAGGCCTGAATCATTAATGTAGGTTCCAACAGCGCAAAAAAAGGCCATTTCAACATGGAAATGACCAAGCAAAATAATCAATCTGTCAAAACTTGGTGACTTCAAGGTTGAATGGAATTATGCCTTTAATGCTACTGCAAGGTCATATGTGACAGGATGGTATGGCATTTTGTTTCGTCTGTAACTTTCAGAGATCGCAACATGGTCTCCGATTCTTGTACAACGTCATTCCGAGTAGGTGCTATGGACACAGGATCCAGATAGGCGATGACAGTGGTAGGCAGTAGATCTTTTACAAATTGAATAATGGAATTTGTTCATTGCATGTTTGATCAACCACACAAAGTCAAGGCCTTAAAAAAACATAGCCTATTTCAGAGTCAACCTGCCGATCTTGTTAGTTTCTTTGAATTTGAATTTGGCTTATTAAGATTCATGTGAAATGGTTGTATTACCTTTTCTGCTCCATGGAATGTCCTTCTTGTTCTCCCAACAACTGAGCTGATTGATGTTCTCTGTTCCTGTTCTGCATTTTCTGCCAGTGGTACTGCTGGATCAAATTCTGATAGGCGATGCCAACTGTGACGTGGAGACTGTTCTTACCGTCCAGTGTCTCAATGTTCAGATCATAATTGTCCCATGCTGTACCTCTTATAAATATCAATTGACAAGAAATTACACTTAAGACCTGTAAAGACCTGAATATTTACAAGTATATCATCAAAGTAATGCCCATGCATTACCAAGTGTGTCAGATGATGCACACGGGCAATCATCACCAAAATACACAAACACGCAAATGTTAAACTATCCATATGACTGTTGTGGTATGAGTGTAAAACAAAATACCATTCGGACAGCGGACTCTCTCAAGGGCTATTCCATTTCATCTACATCAATAACTTATCAGGGCCGCACAGAGGATTTTGAAAAGAGGGTTGGAAAAAAATGTCAACAAACAAACAGGCTAAAATAATTCAAGGGATTGAGGAAAGCAGTTTTTTTCCAGCATACCATCGAACAATCAAGCGTAGATAGTGTAGATATGGTAGATTATTGTAAGTTGCAGATATGTAAAGTTATTTCAGATTTACAGTTTTGTATAAAACAAACATAGCTTGTGTAAAATTTGCATACAATTATATTGTTAGGTTTCGTTGGCAAGCTGTACAGAAGAAGCAAAGACAGAAAGACGGATAGCTCCAACAAACTAACTTCACATATGTAAAAAAACAAAAAAAACCTCGACATAAACACAAAGTTTGTCATTAGTTGATAATTATGAAGAATAATAATCTCTTTTATGATTAAAAATATACATCAATATTCAGAGACATTTACCTGTCGCAAGTGTAGATTGTAACAGTAGGCTCGAAATGAACAAGTGTAGGCTATCTCAGTCTCAAGACGTTTGCACTCATCGTAGCTTACTGTGTGACCAAGGCGATTAAGAATAGTAATGGCTGACTTAGATCCAACCATCGCCAACAATCCAAGACCTAATGATGTAATCTTCCATGGTCTAACAGAGCCTCTTAAGGTTGCAAACACTGCATCAGATGCCATGGAAAGTGCTTTCCGCTGCCCTGTTTCACCTGCACTAGTAGCCAAAACACCCTGCAGGGTTTGGTAGAAGTGCTTTGTTAGAGGTGGTATATCCGGCGAACTTTCTTTTAGAGAATGAATCGATGTTGGGACAGGCTCTTTGTTTTTTTCCATTTTCATTATCTCTGATCGAAGAACCAAGGCAACACATTGAATCTTCTCTTTATGGACATTAAACTTCTTTAAGTGTGACGTCGCTTCCTCAAGACTTATACCTTGAGAATAGACAAAATTGCCTCCCTTTTTGATTTTTTGCTTATGACTAATGTCTCATCAAATTTACTCTTCAACTTCCTTATAAGACTTTGTGATAAATACGAATCAATTTCTTCATCAGCTCCCCAGATAACTTTGTACTGTTCTTTATACAAGTTCAGAAGTGTAGAGGCATGTTTTGGAACACGTTTCTGAATAATTTCATATTCAATGTACACCGAAAAGTCCTGAAATGCTTTGTCGTGTCTTTTTTGGTTGTTGTATCCATAGCAGTGTTATTCCCTCTAACTTCACCTGTCTCCTGAAGGAATTTTAGCTTGCATGAATTGTGATAGTGTGCCTCAAGCGCAACTAAGACTTCGGAACATAAAGTAACATTCTCAGACTATTTCTTAGCCCCTTGTTGCGTTTTAAGCATCTATAATAACATCACTAGCTTCCATCGTCCCTACCTTATGGAGCTTTTCAAAATTAGACCCACCAGAAAATGATTTTTGTTTTCGTTTTATATTTAAACAGAAAATACAGCAGTGTCCTAAGATCTCCTTTAAATCTGACTGTGGCAAGTCAGATTTGGAGCGCTTGGATTTCCTTTCTTGTTGTTTGCTTTGGGATTCATTGACATCTTTTTGTGTCTTTCTTTTCACAGCACAGTATCGACTGTGACAATTTGTATGATAGTACAAATTACTGGTTGCGTCCGCCGACAGAATGTCTTGTGTACTTTCACAAAACGATCGCTAGTTATGACCTTCTCCGTTCTGCGGCTCTTCGTACGTTGTTCTGTGATTTGTATTTCTTTACCCCCTGTTTCTCATTATTGTCTCTCTTACAGATGATGCATGGCTGCAAGACAAATACATGACGTTGACATTTAATACATTCACCCTCTCAAAACCTTACACGTTTATAAATTGATGTTGCTTTTTTGGTCAATAAAGTAATAATAGACGGAAAACCAAGGTCTGCTGGAACATCTTTAAAATATGCACTATCACGCCACAATTACTATCTCTCAATCGAATATTTTTATTACTTTTTATCATTTATTTCTTCACCTTGGAGTGGTCACTACTAAAAGGCCCTATTTTACAGAAGCCAGCCTACTAAAACATGTTTCTCCATGTAGTTGATGAATTATAGATGAGATAAATACGTAAATATTTAATAAAACATACAAAGGACTGACCCAGTAAGCAGGTTAGTAGAAGGATATAAGTTAAGTAATATGGAAGTTGAGCTTGCACACAGTGGCGTAGCCAGGATTTTTGTCTCAGGAAGGGGGGGGAGGGGGCTAACTGCCCAAAAATTTCAAGACCATAAAAGAAAGAAAAAGTCATCAGCTATCATTTTCCACAAAATATTGAAAAGCGGTTGGGGAAGAAAGGAGGAGGGTTGATATCGATATCAGTTTATTTCATTTTTGGCTACGTGTGATATGCTCACATTGGGATTCAGGGGGACATGGCTCCCGTGTCCACCCCACTCCCCTCTGGCTACGCCAATGTTTGCACATACATAAACAAAATCACTTGTCTCATTAAAAGAAGCAGATTGAATAGTTCGTTTAATTTCAATGTATTTTCGATCAAATATTTGCCTTTGACTTAAAAAAAAACTAGTTTTATATTATCTTCAGGGGCGTCGCCAGCTCAGAAAAACTGGAGTGGACAAAATTGTTTGTATGCAAAATATACTAATTAATCTCCCCCTCCCCCTCCCTAAACAACAACAACAAATCTTTTTTGCGGATTTGGAGGAATTAAAATTAGGCCCCTGGGAATACACGCCCACCCCATTCAACACCTTCATCCCCGTTTCAACGCCCTTGATTACCTTTCCTAATGCAATATGTGTCTAATTCTTACCTGCAATACCGGGTCCACATTGCCAGTTGATACCTTAAGCATGTTCTTATCTTATTCTGCTCATGATGTGGCTAGCGACAATTATGACCACAGCACATAATTGAATACAGGCCTCGTTTAAAAAAACCGGAGCATGAGTGGCAAGGTGCTGGTGTACCACATGAACGTGTACTTGTGGGATGATAGAGTCAGAGATTTATACATGCAAAAAATCTCTTCCGCTGAAGAATGGCTAATTTAGGAAATCGAATACAGATAAATTTCCGAGACTTTTTGGACTATGATTAGGAGCAAACTAGTATAGGCATATGCGATTGGAGGTGGTGGGGTGATGAGGAAGAAGGGGGGAGGGGGCGGACTGAAGCTGCACCTCCCCAGTCGAATGCAATGTGTACCCATTCGGGCAAATATATATATATACATATATATATATATATATATATATATATATATATATATATATATATATATATATATATATATATAATATATATATATATATATATATATATATATATATATATATATATACATATATATGGCGAAAGGCTCTAATAATGAAAAATCGGTTAATTATAGGGTTACGAGACCCTCATCCGGGCAGAGAAACTGTCAATATTTGGAAAAAAATAGATGATGACCATTTTTTTTTTTTTGCTTTTTAAAATATTCAGGGCTGAATAATAAGATATGCTTTTGATCGGTAACGTTGAACCATTCTTGCAAATGTGCTGTTCCCCCATCCCCTCCGGCCCCCAGATCAATATCCTCCCGTACGTCTGTGTAAATCAGGGACCATGCACTTTGCACAATATCGTAATCTCGTTTCCAAAATTAAGGTAATGACTAAAAAGGCAGCGCAGTGGTTTGCAGCACGAACCCGTAGCCTGGTGCGGACCTTATTTGGGTCTACTGTCTGGACCACCACCGTGCATGATGAAATTGCTGTAGCTGTAGTTCTTGTAACCCCAATGTATAATAGTTTAAAATGAAGATGATGCACTTTGCACAATATCGTAATCTCGTTTCCAAAATTAGGGTCATGACTAAAAAAGCACAGCTAGTGGTTTGCAGCACGGACCCGTAGCCCAATATAAGGTGCGGAATTTATTTGGGTCTACTGTCTGGGCCACCGTACATAATGAAATTGCTGTAAATGTAGTTTTTGTAACTCCTATGTATAATATTTTAAAATGAAGATGATTTAACCATGTATCTTTAGGCTGAATAAACGAGTTGAGGGACTGGGGCCCCTTAAGGCTACTGTCTGGGCCCCGGTACAAGATAAAGTTGATGTCATTGGTATTTATGTGATCCCCAAGTCATAATGTTTCCAATAGAAGAAGATTCATCCATGTATCCTTTCGGCTGAATAAACGAGTTGAGGAACAGGGGCCCTTTAAGGCCACTGTCTGGGCCCCGGTATAGGATAAACTTGCTGTCATTGGTATTTATGTGACCCCAAGATATGAGGGTTCCAATAGAAGAAGATTCATCCATGTATCTTTTTGGCTGAATAAACGAGTTGAGGGATAGGGGCCTTTAAGGCCACTGTCTGGGCTCCGGTATAGGATAAAGTTGCTGTTATTGGTATTTATGTGACCCCAAGATATAATGTTCCAATAGAAGAAGATTCATCCATGTATCTTTTCGGCTGAATAACCCCCCTGAGTGGGCCCCTTTAAGGCTACTGTCTGGGTCCTGGTACAGGCAAAAGTTGCTGTCATGGCTATGGCCAGCATGAATACCCTCTTGGGAGCATAATCCAACAAATTTTGTCCGTATATCTCTTCGGCTGAATAAATGCATTTTGTTGGCCCCCTATCTTGTGCCCCCTGGCTACTGGTACAGGATGTGACCCGGCAGCAACATTGATTAACGGAGTCCTGGGTCCAGATGGATATGACCCAGGGCTACCACTCTAAATTTTCTGTTTCCCCTACCACGCATGCGCATTTCCCCTACATCTCTCCTGCACTCTTCGGCCCCTTTTCACCTACAAAATTCAGTTCCCCCCCCCCCAAAAAAAAATCGTTTTTACTTTGTTTGTACCTACAAAAATTAAGTTTTCCCCTACACACCACCGGCACTCTGTGTCACTATAAGGGTATGGTACAATGAATTCATAGCAAGAAATATACACGGTATACATGATTCTCGGACGAGATTTGCTTGAAAATCTCTAAGAATTTTGGTGTTCGACTATGACCTCCAGCTTGTTTTCTATCTATCTTGCTAAAAAAAAACATTATTTTTTATATTTGTGAATCCCCCTACTCTCCCCTACAGAATTGTCATTTTCCCCATAGGTGCCCCAACCCCCTACATTTGGCTAAAATCCCTACCGTACTGCCGTAGTGGATTTCCCCTACGAGTGGCAGCCTTTTGTATCTTTTCAGCTGAATAAACTGTCTGGGCTCCCGGTCTATTAATTAATATTTCGGCGAAAATAAAAGACTTAAAAGTGTATGCAACAATAGTGTTCTATTTTAGTATAGATTTAACGCGTCTCTTCTTCTATAAAAGGGCCTATGTTACATACAATAGGCTATGAGATTATTCATTATAGTCAATACACGCATAGACTCTGAACAGGGATTGCTCTTTTGCTCTAAGTATCTAACCAGGACTTTGGATTTTTCCGTATAGGGGACCCTTTGTAAGTAGAAATTCTCTAATACCTTTACAGTCTTATCATGACTATCTAAACTTAGGTATATGGACAGGTATATAATTTATATTCAGTTGTAAGGCACCGCGGGGACGGAGGCGAGCTAGGGGCGCTTTATCCACCACATTTTTGCTGTGCACAAATTTAAAAAAATATATATATAATATGGCCTGAGAGGGTTTCACTTTCCCACCGGTTGGGAGGTAAATTGAGAGATTATTAACATGAAATGGAAACAATTGAAACAATTGGTACAATTAGTACAATTGCAGTGAAGTTTCTGTCAAATTTGTAAACAACTTTTCCAAAAACGAAAGAAAAATGACAATTTGAAAACTTTCTTTAAAATTAAAGAACATTGCCTAAATATTGAAAATTCAGGAAATTTTCCAAAATATAACAAAAATGCAAAAGCTTCCCTAAAATTGACAAACAGTTTACCGAAATTTTAAGAAAAGTGCAAGAAAATGAATGAAATTTGCCTATCCTAATATCGAAGAAAAGTTTTCGAAAATGAAGAAAAATTGAAAAAAATTTAGGTCAGATTATTTGAAATTTTAGTCAATTTCAATTTCCAGAAAATTGACAAAAATTTCCTCAAAATAAAAAAAATGACCTAAAATAAAAAATTTCCCGAAAATTGCCCCAAAAAGAACAAAATTTCCCTTCTGATTGGCAAACAATTCACCGAAAATAAAAAAAATTCCCGAAAATGAAGAAAATTTTTCGAAAATTTAAGGAGATTTTCCGATTAGCAGCAACGTCCTCGATGAAACTTAATATACCATAAAGTCTGCCAGTGCAATTTTTCCACTTGTGCATGACCGGGATTTTCTTTTTATTTTGAGCGCTGGGGTGTAACTAATAAAAGAAGACAATTTTAAAGACATATGTTAAAATCTATTAAGATAAGCATTCGGTTACCATGCATGGATCTACAGATCCAAGGAAAAGCTCTGAAGAATTTTCTTACCATTTCTCTTCAATACCATGTTTTTGCCCGACGAAAGTCAATATTGGAATTGCCCTTGGAGTTTTGTAGAGGATGTCGCACCCTCCACCCTCCCCCCGCCCCCACCCCACACACACCTCCTTTAAGTTACGCTTGCTCGCTGAGAAAATTGCAACCGTAACTCAGAAACATAAAAATACAAAACAGGTATTCATCATAAGAGGCCCAGGAGGGTAAGGGGGCCGGGGATAAAATACCTTTTGTTCCTTGAATAAGACATTTTTATGACGTAGAGCTGCATGGAAACTGGGCCTTTTCGTAATCATCAATTTAACAATTCTTTTCCATATCATACCATGGAAGTAGAAGAGAAACCCGCAGTATACTATTTTTGTTTAAACACCGCCTACACATGATATACAAACTAACTTTAATTGTGCAGGCTTAATAACCTGTTACCATCTATTTAAATGCAAAGCTTTCAATACAATCAAACTAACCTATCTTTGAGTAGCAAAATGCGGGAATGACGCACTTGTAGGCCTATACAATATGAAATCATAAAAGGTGACAAAATCTTAAACAACATTTCAAAAGAGGCGAATTTCAGCTTCAGCGGGCATGAAGAACCAGAAGAATAAAGAAAAGACGCTGTCTTCGAAGTCGAACAAGGACATTAATACGAATATTTTTCATTCAGTGGTCTTTTCTGCCATCAAAACAGAACAAATACTTTTGTTATTAAATTTTTCCCATATACAATAAGCAGCTAAGGATTGCGTGCAAAGTTAACAAGTACATTTTATATTTTCCAAAACAAAATTGTATATTCATCAATTCATTGACAGGCTATATACAACAATATAGAGCCCAAAGTATATTCCCGTTCAGTTCGAACCTGTACGTTGTCAGATTGTGCGTCCACTGAACTGCTGTGTGCAGGTGTAGTAGCCTCCTTAGTGCGTTCATGGGAGGAAGGCCGAAAGGACTTCAATTAGCCGATTGATATAAGATAACACTCATCAGGGTTGGTATATGGCTTTTCATAATATTTCAAAGCCAATCTTCAAAAAAGCGGCATCTTGAAAAAAAAGCGGCTTTTTAAAACTTGTTTGGCCGCAAAAAAAAGAAAAGAAATTATTTGGCTAAATTAGCTTCAAGTTTTTTTAATTTTTATTGATAATTTGGTTTTGGGGGCTTTTTTGTGGCGCTAAAACTTATTTGACCACAACAAATCTCATTTCGCTTATCTTTGGCAAGATTTCATGGAAAATAAAAAGAAAGTAAAACATTAATTTTTTAATGACGTTCGTGTCACGTAAAAAAGAATTTTTGTTCCCCAAATTGAAGGAGATTTTCTAATAAGCAGCCACGTCAGTGCAAAGAGGTTGTTGGTCAGTGATACTTGTGCCCCTCCTCCACCCCCAACGAGAGGTAATCCTTCGTACCCGCCTGTCTAACACTATATGTACCAAATATAGTAGGGGAAAGTGTGCAGGGTTTAGGCGCCTTCTAGTTTCGCCATTTACTGATTCAGCCCCTCCCACCCCCCAATAAAAAAAAATATCAAAAAATTGTTCCGCATTCCCTAGTTGTGATGCATAAAAAGAGGACAGCTTAAAATCTTTAATGCATTTTTATTTTTTTTGTGTCCTAAATTTCAGTCACTGAAAATCATTACCCTTTTTTCTCCTGCTAATTTGCTAATCTTGTCATTTTCAACTGCTACCACTCAAAGAACAGTGATTAAGAACAATAGGTTAATATAAGGAAATTCATGGGATTTCTTGTTTGGTTGTCACAAAATTATACTAAAAAAAGCTATACACTTCGTTAAAAGAACTCTTCGGAACAAGGTATTGGTCCATTACATGCGTAATAGAATTATGTCATTTTTTGACGAATCAGATTGGTCAATTAATAATAGCGTGATGACCATATATGACAACAGTATTGAATGATAAAAAAAATACACATCGTTAAAAAGACTCTGCGGAACAATTGAGAATATTTTGTGACGCAATCCGATGACCCAGATGGAAAATCTCAGAGGTCACTAAACAGACCCCGACGAATCAGAAGCTTCGTTGTCGAGAATATCTTGTGACGGCAATCCGATGACCCAGAGGAAAAAATCTCAGGGGCCACTATACAGACCCCGACCAATCCGATGACCCAGAGGAAAAAATCTCAGAGGTCACTGTACAGACCCCAACGAATCAGAAGCTCCGTCGTCGAGAATATCTGGTGACGGCAATCTCATGACCTGGAAAATCTCAGGGGCCGCTATACAGACTCAGACCAATAGTTACCTAATTTGCATATTCTATGAATATTAATTCAATCTATCTCGAATATAAGCAAATATGAATAAAATGAAAAGAAAAACAAGTAACCCTCATGTATATAAACCGGGGGACTGAAAGAACTGCCCCCACACTTTTCTGAAAAACTGACAAAAGTGCCCGGTAGAACTGTTCTAGTTAGAATGTGTACACACTTAAAAAAGAAAAAATATTACAAAAAAGCGCCTTTAAAAATAAACTTCATTTGAAGAAAGCGCCCATTGAAACATGGACGGGAAACTGCCAGTGTCATTTTCATTCCGTTCGAAGGACAGTCTCTCAACGAGTTGAAAAAGTATTACGCAATTATTCGGCCACACAGGTTAATTGAGACAACTCAACAAAAATGCTGTAATTTTATAAAAACTTAATATACGAACATCGAGGGTTCTTACTTGCATCAATTATACCCTGAAAACTGGTTTAATTATTTTATTTGGTGCTGAAATCGTAAAAATAGCACCATTGTCAGCAGCGTAATTCTGAGTGACTTTCAAAATCTTGCCGACCCATTAGCGTAACCTGCTCCCCTTGACACCTTTTCGATAAACATTTCTGCAAGTAACGTCATTTCCATTCATTATGCATTATACGCGTAAGGACTCTTTGTGTCTAGAGTTCAGGAGTTATGCACCATCGAGCATACTTACGTAAAGCAAACATATGGCTCAATGAAATTATACATTGGTTACTTATGAATATACAAGAAATACACTTTACAAGTTCCTTTAAGCCTAAAACTCCACATATCACATATTGATGTTATTTAAATAAAACGTTTTGCTGTTATGCGGGGAGGAAGTTTCATTGTTGGAATGCTGCTCTTGATATTTCTTAACTTCAAAATGAATTTACGCAAAATATAACGTCAATTTTGATGTTCAAAGGTTGAATCTTCTAACAATTTGTCCAAATAAAACAAAATTCACATATTTCACACCTTCTGACCTTTAGAGTTCAAATTTTGTTAAAACGCGAAGTGGAATAATTTGAAAAAATGGAAATTGCAAACCGCCACATGCGGTTACTGAAATACTGAAAGGCACAGAAAATCAGGATGGAGTTCTGTTCAAGGGGCGAGTTCTGTAATGAATGCCCCTTAACTACTAACCCAATAGTAGACTGGCGACTTTTGTCAGTCCCATGTACGGGGGGAGTGCGTTTTCATTGCAAAAGTGCCTCTTTTACTTTACTTTATAATCTATTAACAGCGGGACTGAAATTGAGGGTAAGCATGGAGAGGGTTGACCCTCAAATATTAAGACTCCGTCTTAAGATATTGAGAATCGTCGGCAACATTTAAGATTAGTCGATAAATCTTATACTTTCTCCCCTCCCCACTCCCAGTCAAAATGGTATACTATAGCGCGCCTGGGTAAGCCTTCATACATGTTCGGGAAACATCCATGGATAATTTAAGCATTATTCATTATTAAAAAAAAAACATAGACAAGTAAATATGGGGGCACCCATGTAGAATTAAAAGCATACGCTTTCTACTTTTTTCCTGGCTTCTTTGCTGCTAATTTCTTTGCTGCTGGCATCTTGGCGGCTGGTTTCTTGGCGGCTGGCTTTTTGACGGCCTTCTTTGGTTTGGCTGCTTTCTTGGTTGCTTCCTTCTTTGCCGCTGATTTCTTTGCCACCTTCTTCTTTGTTGCCTTCTTTGCTCCTGTTTTCTTTGCTTTGGCTGCCTTTGCCTTTTCTGCTTTCTTTACTTTCAGTGCCTTTGCCTTCTCTGCTGCCTTTGCTTTTGTTGCGTCGACCCTGAATGTACCACTAAGACCGGTTCCCTTAACCTGCTCCAGCTTGCCGGTTGCGACACCCTTCTTCAAGGCTTTGTTGATAAAGGTATTCTTTTTCACGACATCGACTCCTTGGGCTTTCAAGTAGTTCTTGATGGCGGCTCCTGATGAACCTTTGGGATCTTTTAATGCAACGATAGCCTTCACGATTTGGTCTAGTGTTGATGGACCAGCAGGCTTGGATTTCTTGACTTTCTGTTTTCTTGCGTCGGCCATGGTAGACTTGTTACGTATAGTACAGAGAAGGATAAAGTTTCCACTAAATTTCAACTTGGATCCTGAAGGATTGTCTTGACGAGCTATTGCCAGTTTTGTCAAAGATTGTAAACATGTCACTGAGTTCTGGCACTTTCCCATCAACCTCGAAATCTGCCATTGTCAC
>JAIGNY010000011.1:1550000-1580000 GCA_020152595.1 Chiridota heheva | reverse complement strand
TGGTTGAGTGATGATGTTCGCTGATACAAGAGAACAACATATCTCCCTATTTGCTCCAAGTCGCTGGGGAAACCTGGCATGGAGCATGGGATAACCGAGCAAAAATTGGTTTGAGATGAGGCATACTGTACCATACAGCCCAAGTGGTTCTCTTTCCAATTCCATAAAAGGCAGAGACAGTATCACATCCTGATATTGCGTGCGAGAATAGTAAACCCCATGATGCGTCATTGCCTAATTCCGCTGCAATTAGGTGGCATGGGATGTAACTAGTCTACCACCATGACCAAATGCTATCCATATTTCACAGTCCTGTAAAACGCTGGACACTGCAAGCGCAATAACCACCACATCAGTATCTGCTGCGTGTATCATCAGCTTGGTAAATCCATGATGGAACGCATGGGAAGCATGAAAAAGAAGCCGTGTGTCCGCTTCTTCGTGAGTGCAGGACAAGCTTGAAAGGTCAGTCATGGGAGATGATACAACATTCTGGCCATGTGTGAGATCACTTGCTTCTCTGGGGAGGTTGAAACTCTTGTATTGCATTGGCTAGAAGTCGGAACAGGCTGTCTTTGTTTGCATCACAGCGAAGGAAGCTCTTCCAGTTAACAGGAATATTGGTGTTGTTGTCCACCCGGAGATGATTGCCAGATCCACGGCTCTGTCGTGTTTGTGTCTTTAGGCTGTCCTCCCTGTAGACATCCCAGACAACATCTACACGAACAACGTCTTGTAAGATGTGTTCTATGTAAGGCAAGAACACCAGTTGTGAATAGTCCTGGAATGTTTTGACAGAAAGTTTGGACTTCTTTGGATCAAGCATGTGCACAAGGGCAGCACCGTCAACAATTTTGACGTCAACTTTTGGAACAGATTCTGGTTGTGGTACCATTGTCTCCAAGCATCCCATCAAGTCAGATTTGCATGTTTGATGCATAATACCATTTGATGCCAATGATGGAGGCCAGGCATGATTTTCATGGCTGAAGAAGGCATCCATATCGCTTTCTCTAGCTTGACACGATATATACATCCGTGAAAAGAGACAAACATCACTATGCAGGTTGGAAATCTTGGAAGCGGACTTCGCAGGTTTCTTTCGTGAACTAGAATTTAACAAAGGCAGATTGTTCTTATGTATGGTGTCTTTGAATGCAGTGATTTTGCCATTGATACGCTCGGCAACAAATTTCTTGTACTGTGTTTTGCCTATGTCTTCTGCGGACCTTATAGCATTTACCACACTATCAGACATTATCACTTTGGTGTCAAATGCGTAGAGGTCTGTGCTTGTATCAGCAAAGGGGTTGCCAAGTTCATCCATTACATCAGTGACACTCCTGACGTGAGATAAGAAAGTCTTCTGTACACTTGGTATTTGTTCATGGTGGCATTCTGTGTCCTTCTCTTCCCTAGCATGTTTGTCATCATACTCCATTAGAAGTCTAGCTGTTTCTGGACCTGCCACCATCCACCTTGCTAGTGCTGCTTTATTTTCAGTGATACCTATAATGCCTCCATCTCCCTTCACCATTGCATTCAGCTGTTCATGAACTTGATCATGAGCTAGTGCTGAGAATTTGTGCATAGTTTTCTGTGTCACAAAGTTACCTTTGAGGAATTCTGCATGTGTGGTAGGGCAGTTAATCTCAAGGGATTGTAGGTCTCTCACATGAACGGTCATCCAGCGAGCAAAGTGGTAGTGGTCAAGAGCGAACATCCATGGAATAATCTTTCCAAGTGACTGCCAGAGGCAACATATCTTTGCTCACGCTGTGATCTAAGGAACTCTAGGAAGAGAAGTTCCTACTGCCAGACTTTGTTCCAGTAATCGAACTGAGGATGCTTTGAAGCCATCTGTTTACACCACTCATCATAGTGTATTTGTTCATCATCTGATGTGTTGATTTGATACTCAGCATATGACCTGTGAAGGAGAATGTACAGAGCCGCTGCGGTTACTTGATGTGCCCACTGACCTGTGGATGTGTGTGAACCTTTCTGCAGACCAGCTGCACGTCCTCAGTTGTAACATTGGTTGAAGTCATAAGATAGGTCCAACCACTACCATCAAGCCAGTCGCCAATTACTTTCAACAGCAACATGGCCATTTCTATATGGAGACCCCCCATCAGTACAACGTAATGTCTTTCACCATACTCTTCTGGCCATTTCCACTGAATTCGTTTTGCAATTGCATATAATGGCTGATCGACAGTGAGCAGTGGTATCTGGCCTGGGTTGACACGAACCGTGATCTGTTTGATGATATTCATCCCATGCTTGACCATAGCGGGTGAATGTGCTTGATCTCGAAATAATGGTAAGAGAGAGATAATTGCAGATGTCTTGGGTAGAGACACCTGTAAGCTGGCAAAGTAGGCTGACCATGATATGTCCGTCTTCACCTGATCAATTTGATTTTCATTAGCCAACTTCGTCCTCACTTTTTCAAACCAAAACTTCTGCATTTCATCATCATTCATTTCCGCAGATATTGGAATTGCTTCATCATCCTCTACTGTTGGGATGACATTATCGAGGAGCGAAACCGGTGGCACATCAGTATATGACTTTGGTAATGACTTGATAGATTTCGACTTTGGTTGGGCCCTGTTTTCGGGAATCTCCTGAAGGACCCTAACAACACCAGAATTGTCATTTGTGATGTGCTGTGTTATTGATATTGCGGTGCCATGAAAAGAATCACGACTTGAGGTGGATGACGGGTTGTGATCTATATTATCGAGATTTCCAGTGGTGAACAGCTGGTCTCTGAGGTTTGAAGGACAGACAATGCCCTCATTCTCATATATGTCAATTATTCTATTAGCTTCATTAGTAGACAGTTGCAAAACTCTGTCATATGACACCGACAGACCCTTTTCAAATAGATTGTCATTGAGATCACGTTTACGCGTTCGGTTGTAAATAAGCAGGCCAAGATACAATGGGAGAACCGTTTTACAGTCCGAATTGTGCCGTGCTGCTACAGAATCTCTCCTAACTCGTTTGACGGCATTGAAGACAAGTAACTGTGTGATGGACAAGGCAGCTGTGCTTACATCGTTGTCATCTACACATTGTGTTGCATTTTACCTCCCTAGAATCATCCCGACGAGGGCAGATAGAGAAGGAGGTAGATTGTCAAATTGTTCATCACATAAGGAACTATTGAAGTGGTATTTTTTCTCAAATATTTCTTTGCGGACCAACTTTGCCACTCTCATCAATATTACAGCTTCTTCATCTGGATCGAAGTTGCATGCATCTAGCAAGGTACCACCAACATCTTCCTTGAATGACAATACTGTGCCAGACTTGCTGTTGTGAGGTTCCAGATCTGGAATATGTTGCTGGAGTTTCTGCGCGAGTCTGGTGGAATGGATGTGTTTACTTGGCTCACCACCTAATTCATGGAGGCACTCGCAATACAATTCCTTGAGATCAGAGAGTTTGAAAACATGATTGAGGTCTCTACTCAATTGGCCATATTCCTCAATGTATGACACCACCTCAGCAAGTGCAAGTGACTGTGGGTTAATATGGCGACCCTTCTCAGTTGAACTTCTTTTAAGGTTGCCATGGTTACCATTAATGATTATCATTTATCATGATCATTTTATGTCCACATGAGGTAAATCATTCTCATGTTCTCATGCAAAATTGTTTGTCCTGATTCTCATAATTGTTTTTCATGCTCTCATGAGAACTTTTCTTTTCTCATGAGATTCTCATATAAGTTTGTGGCGGCCATTTTGAATTGAATTTTCAATTTTTTGGCAAGGAGATGGATCTTATGATGTTTTGCATGGGTTTTATTGGATTTCTTGACCTCAAGAACATAGGTATAGACACCAAGATCATGGCAATCGGGGCACTAACAGCTGATTTATGGGCAAAAACGTGTTTGTGGTGGCCATTTTGAATTTTGAATTTTTTGGCGGGAAGGGTTGGAGTGACATCGTGGTTCCCGCAATTTTTGAAATCAGCATACTCAAAAACCCCTTTGTGCAAATTTTCACGCTTCTATCCAGAAGTGCACACCTTAGTCACATATCCGCCCCACTAATAAGTACTATCATAACTCAACCAAGTTATATGATTACAGTAGCGATTTTTTGCTGAAAGATGCAATTTGAACTTACGGAAAGATTTTGACATGATTCCGAGAAAACCTCTATGTATTGTGTAGTATTTGTGAGTGGGTGGATATCTATTTGTTTTCAAGCTCGAAAAATGACCTAGAATAACCATTCCGCGCACATGATCCAGACCGTTCCGCCCACAACTTTCGAAACTTACGATCTTTAAACTTTCTGTTGAAGTCCCATACAAGCTGAATCCCAAAAAATACCCATCCAAACATAGCAACACAGCAAAATATCAAAACACGCATCGGATATGATAAACGTTGCAAAAATCTGAACGTATCCGGGCTAGAACCTGTCTCTTAAGTTAGTCATCGCATAAGCTCAATTAGGGATATTGAGCTAAAAATTAAAATCTACATCACTTTGTTCTCTTTCTATATCCATAAAAAAAATAAAAAAATTTTTTTTTTTGCCACGACAGCCTTTTTTAAAAGGGTGTTCATGTATATTAAGGTGCAAGTAAGGAATACAATTATAATACGCGTTATGTTCAAAAAGGTAACCTATACTAGTTACCAGACTTCACTCCAAATTTGATTAACGGGCTTGTTGTCACTCTGCCCATTAACTCTGGAACAGTCTCAGTCCCTTTCAAAATTCGGGCTACTCCCACACTTCCCCTGTTCAAAAAAAGGTTCAAAACTTATTTTCATCGTTTGTATTATTAATGGATTTTTATATTTTACTTTTAATTATTTCACTTTATGATAATTTTACTTACTTTTTATCTTCTATATCTTCATTGATTTTTATGTTTTATGACCTAAAATTTATATTTTTACCTGTTAACTTTACAACAAAAATGGGGGCTTCTATATATCACTGTAAGCTCAGTGCGCATGCTTGAGTCTCCCGATCGGGGGACTTATTGAGTTCCAGATCGGAGGTACAAACCGAACTGTTTAGAAATAGCATGGAGTTAACAGGTTGAAACTCTATGGAAATAGCAAATAGCAGGTCCCTGGTAATGACAACTCCTTGGTCTGACTGTCAACATGCATCATTGTTATAAATAGCTGTATGTAACTGTTGGAGACTTTCCACTTCACTTGTATTATATAAAAGTATAGACCCTGGCATTATAATTGTGTGTTCGCTCGTCGTCGGCCAATAATAATATTATTCCTGAAGATTATTTCAAATTGCGTCCAGCGATCAACCGTACTGGCATTGCTGTACAAGCACTATCAGTTTTATTCAGTCATTCAGAATTCGCGGAGGGTGCCTAATTTCTAAGGTAAGATCTAAGAAGGGAGGATTTTATTACTATAACTAACGTTGAAGGTCTATTCTGTTGTGGCCCTCAGGACGCGACAGGTCTAGTATTGTAGCCTTAGTTGAGACCTAGTTCAACCCAGTTTAACCTTGTTGAAACTTCAAATGGGTTCAGCTGGTATTTACAGCATGGGCAGATGGGAAAGAGCTTGAGCTTACAAATAATGAAAATAATTATTAATATCTTGGACCAGAGATCGAAATACCAATCCCACCCTACTTGGACAAAACTCATTGAAACACTATAGAGCAGTGGCGTATTCAGCTTTCGGTGATAGGGGAGAGAGGGGGGGGGGCGTAAAGGGCTATACCCAGAGGCGCATGTAGGAAACGGGGGAGGGCGGGATTATAAGATAATTTTCCAAATATCGAAGAAAATTTTCCGAAAATCGAACTTCCTGCAAATCGAAGAACATATATATGGTAGGACAGTCACACCCTATCTGGTTCTCTGAACACTTCTCGTATTGAGTAGGGTGAAAACCCGGTGTTCACCCACTTCCAGCCTGGTCATAATCCAGGTTCACAGCATGGCTGCTCAGTTTTACTTCAACATGCATTGTAACAAGGAGTGTTGAGCAGTATACCAACAGAAACAGAAATATTTCCCAAAAAACGAAGAAAATTGCCCCAAAAAAGAAGACAATTGCCCGAAAATGAAAGATATCGAAGAAAAGTTACCGAAAATTAAAATTTTTCTGGAAAACTAAGTATTTTATTTCGCTAGGAACAATCACAACCAAATTTGGGCGATATCTAACCTATTCGCCTAGGATCCCACTCAATACGCCACTGCACTAGAGTCTTACTGCTCACTGTATGTTTTGTTGATGAACTTGTATAAATAGTTACACTGATGCCTACTGTTAAATAATCAATCTCAAAAACAGGATTTTCAATTTAATATTAAGAAATACAATGTATGCCTATAGGCCTAATATACAATTGCCGACAACTTACCAATTTAGCTTTTTTGTCTTGCTTTATGAAATTGTATAAGTTTTATTGTTTAAGTTGCATAAATTTGCATATCATTAGTAAATTGCCTTTTTTTTTATGGCTTGTGCACTTTCCAACCATATTTCTGATCATATAACTATCAAGTCTCCAAATTTCATGTAGATATATCTGAGGGGAGACCACAAAACTAAATTGTTAAAGGCTTGTTTGCATCTGGGCCCATTGTCGAATATGTAAAAATTGTGTACCGCTATTTATGAACATACTTTTCTATTTTTTTATTTTTTTTATTTAACATATTACATTATAGATAATGGCACTTTTGTTTAGTGGTTTTTCGTTCCGTATTCTACTGATCATTTTTCATTAGTATGTTTTATATTCTAATAATAATTTCCCTAAAATTCTCTGAAAATAAAGAAAAGTTCCTGAAAATTGGCCAAAAACAAAACAACCCGAAAATTAGAAGAAATTTCCCGAGTGGAAGAAACTGTTCCGAAAATCGAAGAAAATTACCTGAAAATGAAGAACTTAGTTCCTGCAAAATGAAGAAAATTTCCGGAATATTGAACTGTTAAAGGATACAGTAGTTTCCTAAAACTTCAAGTTAAGATTTTACGATTAAGAACCACTTGAACGTTGATAAAAACATAATTTAGCAGCGCAACCTTATTTTCCGCTTGTAACTGGGAATTTTTCCGGGCCTGAAACTTAAAAACCTTCCGAAAATGGAAGAAAATATTTCGAAAATCGAAGAAAACTGCCCGGAAATGAAAAATGTTTCTTAAAAATAAATAAAATTTTCCGAAAAATAAAGGGTTTATTTTCGAAAATTGGAGATCGAAAAAATGCCCGAAAATGAAGGAAATTTCCCGCTAATGAAAATATATTCACGATTTGTTTCTACTAAGTGGATATGAGTAGGAGCAGGTTAATATAGTCGCTTCACCTTGTGCAATCTTAAGCATTAATGATGAAAGTCTGATATGACGGAGTTACTTGTGTAATACTGGGGAACTGGGGAATCCCGGGTTATATTTAGATCTGACCCTAATTCAATAAATGACCATGGATAAACAAACCAACATGGTATATCTAAATATAATTGTTCTAACCAAAGAGCTTAGCTCTTTATTCTAACATCATATAAAAACTATAATATCCTATAAAAACTGTGACTGATTGGAGATTTTTATCAGTTTGCTGCTATCTGAACAGTTAAACCATGCGTCAAAAAAAAAAAAATAGATTTAAAAAAACATTTTTGGTAAGTTGTTTTCTATTGTACAGTTACTTTATTGTTGAGTAATGTCCAATTGTATAGGATGTATGTCCTATGAATTTTGTCATATGCCCCTGTCCTACCAGCGTAAAATAATTAATAGAATTTTGCATGATTTTAGCTTGGTCAGTTTTTAAGTGTCTAAAATTATTGACCTTGACCTTGACCTTGGATGTCCTTGGCCTAACAATTGCATGAAGTAGTAACAAATGTTAAAGAAAGCCTTCCTGGTTATTTGCGAAATAATCCATACATCTGTGACTCATGCAATCTAAAACTTGTTACAACAACTAGGCCTATATGCAAAGATGTACCGGTACGAACGCCTATGTATTGTACGGGGTACTGTGCAATTTCTATACATATACAGCTGTACAGGGGTACCTGTCTACCAACTGTGGCGTAGCGGTTATCATACATGTCTAGTACAGACCACGAGGTCCTGGGTTCAAGCCTGGCTTGGGTGTACACGCCAGTGCACCACAACTGGGTTATCAAAGGCCGTGGACATTGACTTGGTTGTCGATCTTATGTTTGGCCGTACGTCGTACCTGTGTTCTCGTCCGGGTCGTATTAAGTGTTTCGTTATAGCATTGTTACTATCATAATCGAATACGCCGGCGACGACCCCGTCATTGTAATTGTGTCTTCACTCGTCGGAAAGTACCAATTCAATCGATATTCGCTTGACCACTGACACTGTGTAAATAGTGCAATAATGGAAGCGGCTATTGTTTCTTTAGAGACTGTAAGACCAACTAGTAGGCCTATTATATTCGATAACAAGTTGAATTTTTACATGTATGCTATGGCGCATGATTTTTACCATATTTACCGTTATAGTGTGTGCATTTATGAATCCAATGTGTATATGACCACTTATGATCAATGTGGAATAGTGTGTTTGCTTTTGGTTACATTTAAGCATGGTTACTTATAAGCATAAGCAAGGAGCTTCTACACATGGAGATCTGACGGTCGTAAAACCTTTGAGGCAATGTGTGTAGCCGCCGTCGTTAAACTCCCTAAATCACTCATCGAAGGTCGTAAAAAAACTCCAATAAATCACTTCACACTATGCGCTTTGACACCGCTCTCGTGGCGCTGGCCCGATTACGTAATAGGTGTACCAACTTGTGTGTAACGCATCGTATATACACAATTACATATACTGCATTTCTTGGCAGTTTGGGGTGCTTAAGTGAACAATATTCAGGCTTACGGAAAAGAAAAGAAGCTTCTTGTCTTCTGACTTACCATATCACGTGTACCCAGGCAAATGTCTTTTACCACTTTTTAACAAGATATAAAAAAATCAGTACATTTTGGGGAAAATTTGCCTCCTGTCGCCACACTTTTTGATGAGAGGCCTAGCCCCACCCCTCCCTTTCTTTTACACACACTTTCCAAATGAGAATTACGTCTCTAGCTGGGTACTTGCCAAACAGTATGTAGGACTAACATTACTCGCTGTGGGTACTTACTCTGACATTGACAAATTTTGAGCCAGATTTGTTTACGGGGTTGTGGGGAATGAAGCAAGTAAAAAGGATTTTGTCAAACACAAGTAAGGACCAGGTACTCACCCTGTGACATTTACCTACTACAATGAGTCACCCTATGTGACATTTACCCACTACGAGGAGTACCCACTCTTGATATTGATCAAATCCAAATCAGACTAGTTTACGGGTGGGAATGAAGTGCAATGGGCTTTAATCAAACAAAAGAGGCCAGGTACCCACTCTGTGTGACATTTACCCACTACATTCTGTATGTAATATTTACCCACTGCGACGAGTACCAACTCTGACATTGACCAATTCCGACTTGTTCATTGAGGTGAGGAATGAAGCATTTGATGAACTCTAGAGAGGACCAGGCCAATAGGCGGAATACCTTTCCTTTTGTCCCCCTCAAATTCAATCTATAGGGGCCCCAGGGCCCTGAAAGCTCTATTTGTTTGGTGGTCTTGGGAAAGTGACTGTATGGAATTCAGGATTTTGTGAAATTATGCCTTAAAGGCCTTACCTTATAGCCCTTAAGGACAACAGTATATACCAGCTAGGTATAAATTTACAAGTCATCATTAATCCCCACCCCCTACCAACACCAAAAAGGACAATAGAAAGCAAATCCAGTGGTCAAAACAAGATTTATTAAAATAGATCAACTTCTGCAAAAATATGAAGAATACTCAACTATCAAGATTGATCTCCATAAATGCAAAATAAACGATTATGAATTTTGCAGCACTTCTTACCTGGAAAAATAGTAACTAAATATTCCAAAGTTATCCAATTATGATATGCATTTCACCCACAAACCAATCATGTTAAGTGTTACAAAGAAAGACTAAAGATAAGCAAAATAAAATGTGTTAATACATTTTCAAAAACATTTTCAAATACATCATACAATTGACACACAACGAAAGTCTCTTATAAATGAAACTGACATATTCTCATAATTAATATCTTTCCAATTCTGTACAGTAACAGAAGAAAATAGCTTAAAGAAAAATTACTGTTGAGCCTGTAGCTGAATTCTAAGTTGTTGAAGACCTTAAATACCTACTTCTTTCCTGGGATATAGTGCATGCAACTTGTATTTTACCTGACAAATAATTTAAACAGTAAGTTTATGCCCACGTATAATAAAACTCTTTCTGTCTCTCTTGAAGCTTCTCAACCTCAGCTTTATAATATCATACTTGAAACAATGAAAATGTGGACTCATTTATTTATAGCATATAGCATTTAACTAGTTGCTCTGCAAATGTTAATAAAACCTTTAGTGTTTACATTTCCAAAGGCACCTACTAGCATCACCAACCAAATTAAATCAAGTTCTGTTGTGTGCCTTTGTTGTGTGTAATCGGTTTCCCTTTTGATTTGCGTTTATCTGTAAATATTCATCTTTTTCTACAGTACCATACAGATAACATTTGCTGTAAAATCTGAACAGCTTAAGACTAATTAATAGTCACATTGAATATTCTATGTGAAATAGGTTGAAGTAAGTTTCTATAAAACTTCCCTATTAAATTAAGAACGAACAAGTGTAAAGATTCGAGACACAATTTACCTTTCTAAAATGGTGAAAGCCAATAAACTTATAAATAAACCTTATATTACACTCTTGCATTAATCATTTAACTTTTTTTTTTTATAAGAATCAACAAGACACACATAAGTTAACTATTAATGTGCAGTAAACATTTAGCACAAGACACTGCATAATACTTAATAAAACTGCCTTACAATTGAAAAAAAAAACATAACCAAAAGCAAGAAAAGCATAAGCAAAAGCCATACCATCAATATGTAATTTTTTTTTTTTTTTTTGGTCGCCCATAGTCCAAGTTTTTGTGAATGCAATAATTCAACACTTTCAGTGATGATTTACATACATAACGGGGTTGATGTTGTCTTATTTTGCCAACCCCAAGATATTTGCGCATAGACTACTAATCCAATCAATAGTGGCTGAGGAAGTAGTGTTATAAGTATGAAGCACAATAAACATCAGGATCGTCTACTAACTGTGGTGTAGCGGTTATCATACTTGTCTACAGACCACGAGGCCGTGGGTTCAAGCCTGGGTTAGGTGGACACGCCAGTGTACCACAACTGGTTATCTATCAAAGGCCGTGGACATTGACTTGGTTGTCGATGTTATGTCTGTCCGTCACGTCCTACCTATGTTCTTGTCCCGGTCGTATAAGCGTTTCGTGATGGCATTCTTACTATCATAACCGAATCATGGCGGCGACCCGTCATTGTAATTGTGTGTTCACTCGTCGTCATCGCGTCAGGATGTCAAGCAACTTTCTCAAAACCAGATTCCCTCTGTAACTGTAGATAGCCTACTAGTATGATAACAAAATCAGTCAGATTTGTATAAACATCATTTTTACTCTTTTACACCTATTTCTACATAAATGTTTTTTAAATCTGCATTTCCATTTTAAATTTGCATTCCATTTTAAATATGCATTGCAATTTTAATGTTCGGTACTTTGTAACTTATGAATTTTAAATTTTTTGTTTATTCTCTTCCATTTTTATTGTATTGTACAGCGCTTTGAGATTCTTCTGAGTTAAAGGCGCTTTATAAGCACCAGCTATTATTATTATCTATAATGATATTAGGAAAATAATTTACAGAAGGGCTCATGCAGTTCATCTGATATTAGGCCTATCTGATATTTGACCACCTTTTTCTGTTTGGCAGAGGCTCGTCACTTATTTCTGCTTCACTTGGTTGACAAGCAGTTACATTGCTTTTTAATGCTCCAATTTCTACCTGCAAACAACATTGGTTTAGCATGTGATGTCCAAACTGCTCCATTGTTGGGTTGTCATGGGAACCTCTGGCTCCAAGCTGTTTAACAAAGAACTCTTCAATGGGTTCCTGGTTGAACTTGTCGCTTAGTACAAATGTCCTACCTTCTACTTGCAGCAATTCCTTTCTAATTTCAACAAATGAGTTCACTATGAAAGAAAAAGAGAACAACAACTGTTGTAACTTGAATTTTTAATGCTGATTTCTTTTTTTTAAAAAAGTATATGAAACCTGTGACATTGATGTGAAAAAAACAATGAGTTTTTCTTTTATTTATTTTATTATTTTTTTTTTTGGGGAAGGGGAGGGGAGGGGGAAGGGGGAGGGGAGGAGGAAGGGGAGGGGGAGGAGGAAGGGGAGGGGAGGAGGAAGGGGAAGGGGAGGAGGAAGGGGAGGGGAGGGGAAGGGGAGGAGGAAAGGGGAGGGGAGGAGGAAGGGGGAGGGGAGGAGGAAAGGGGAGGAGGGGGAAGGGGAGGAGAAAGGGGAGGGGAGGAGGAAGGGGAGGGGGGGGTAGGAAGGGGAGGAGAAAGGGGAGGAGGAAGGAAGAATTGGATTTTCTCAAATTTAAATGATTTTTGAATTTTCTTAATTTTTATACAACTCTACATTGTTAATGATGGAAAAGGTCCAAGTTAGTAAATTACTTGTGATCCAAAGAAGGTCGAAGGAGCAATCAGATGTTGAATAGAACACAACATGGTAGAGTGTGTGGTTCAGTCTATATCACACACAGAGCCTTTTCTATGGCACACTCTAAAACTGAGGTATTATGCTTATCAAAGGTGTCCAAACAGCAGAAGGCATCCAAACAGCAAAAGGCATCCAAACAGCAGAAGGCATCCAAACAGCAAAAGGCATCCAAACAGCAGAAGGCATCCAAACAGCAAAAGGCATCCAAACAGCAGAAGGCATCCAAACAGCAAGAAGGCATTCAAACAGCAAAAGGCATCCAAACAGCAAAAGGCATCCAAACAAAGGCATCCAAACAGCAGAAGGCATCCAAACAGCAGAAGGCATCCAAACAGCAGAAGGCATCCAACCAGCAGAAGGCATACAAACAGCAGAAGGCATCCAAACAGCAGAAGGCATCCAAACAACAGAAGGCATCCAAACAGCAGAAGGCATCCTTAGGCATTTATTTTTTTAAACAAAATAATATTGAACACACCTGTTACGTGAAATCCTTGAGGTGACACGGCTTATGTACTTCTGATTCTCCCTCTTACTGATACCAACAGCTCCTGATCTCTGCTTGCCATTCTGACAAAATACCTAAGGAAGTCCTTTACCAACCACTGAAATTAAAACAAAAGGGAATCATTTATCAAAATATGTCATTCTAAATGTTACAGAAAGTGTTTATTACAAGTACCAGTAGAAGTAAGTATTGGCTACACATATTCAAATCCATTATCAGTCTAAAGCAAACCCTGTAAGCATATTAGCATAGCACAAAAAATGCTTTCTAGCACTAAATGTTTCACCTGCATCCCTTCTGAGACACAGCACCTTGTTAGTTTTAAGAAAATGCATTTAAATCAAAGACTTCCAGGAATTGAAAATTCCTTTTTAAGGAAAATATCATTTGTCCAAATAATGATATGCATCAATCCTACAAAAGTGTTCATACACTCAAGGAGTGATCTTTAAATCCCCTGCCCATGCTGCAACCAACAAATGTCCTAAAAGCTGATGATTGGATATCATTTTAGTAAACATACACATAAAAGTGAATATAAAGCTACAAAAAAACACATAAAAATGCTTACCTCAAGCCTTCCAGGTTATGCTTTTTAAATTTCGTTCCAGAGATGACGAAGAGACCTCAAAATGAGATGATTTATTTCCATCTAAAATAAAAAAAAAAATAATGAGGCAAAATACTAAATAAATTATCATCTTTACAGTATGTACAAATTCTGTGCGCACAGAGTGGTATGAGTAATTAGTAATGGCCAGAAACTTAGCCTATTTATCATATGATTTACTAACATAATAACTACTGCAATATCTTTTGTACAAATGATTACACAGATCAAATGATCACAAACTATTATAGAGTATCTCTAAGCAAATGCTGTACATACATGTACATGAAAATTGATAACTTGTAAATAGCTTCTGCAGTTAAAATGCATTCCTAACTTACAGTAATAACAGTTGATATTGACAATTTAAACAAAATAAGATGGCCAGGGATTCAAATGCACAAGTTCACACAAGAGAGTCTCCTTTGAATGATGAATCTGAAATGCGACAGCATTTTCATGAAGTGCTTTTTGTTCATTCAACTTTTTTTCCAATTCACCACTATTTTCCCACTTTTTTGTATAATGATTAAGGCCCACTTGATCAAATTAAAACAAATCATCCTGGTGGGAAAATTTGGGAGGAACTTTAGAAGCAGATTCTCAAAAAATTCTCAGACTCATTAACTTCAGAGGTGAATGATGTAATCTTATCAATTGTTAAAGAATAGTTTGTGTAATCTTATGGCTCCCATGCAGTATCCCCGGCTACAGTAGCATTTAAGTCGCATGGTCCAGCATCGTACTAATCCTAATAAAAGAACGATGCATATTCATAAAGAAAGAACTTATTATGTATGTTCAAACTATGGCATAATCCTGCCGGCTGGGCAGCAAGGTTGCAAGACCGCCAGCTGTACTAAGCTAGCTTAACTATAAAATGATGCATCTTTTTTTTATGTATCAATCATAATAAAGCAAATTGAGTATGACACAAAAATTACAGCCTAAAACTATCTAACTATGCCTTTCAAACATTTTAAACCTACAGTTATTATTTTTATGCCATGAAGTGCAGTAACACATCATGGAAAGATGATATAAAAATTCTTTTAACAATTTAAAAATGAGAGCCAAAATATTGCACGCAAAAAGAAGAGAAAAAAAAAGGTAGGCCGAGTCCTACGCCTATTACCCATTGTGTATTGAATCATTGTTTTGCAGGCTAAATGAAAATAAATTAAGGGAATTTTGTTTTGCCTTAGCCTGCACAAACTTTTTAGACACATTACTACAGTGCATCACAAGTGTAGTAATCTTTGAAAGAATCTAGCATTCGATCGCTAAATGCAGCTTCAATTATTTTAGACCTAGGCCTAGAATGGGTCCAACTTTTATTTTCTTATTTAGGCCTAAGGCCTATTTTGGCACACTATCTCGACGAAGTTAGCACTGCAGTATTAACACCAGTGTGGCCTAGCATCAGTACCACTTTCTTAACCTTCGATTTTTAATCTTATTCCTACTATTTTAAAACCCAATTATTGAACAATTTCTAAACGTTTTTCAATATAACCCTGGATAAAAAGTAGTTGCCATGGAAACAACCTGAAAATCTGACCAAAAAGTGCCTCAAAAAAGTGCGATTTTCTCGTTTGGAGAACATTGCACACATACTAGCGCTGTCAGAAGTGCATAAAGAAAGGTAAACAAGCCAACATAAAGAAAGGTAAACAAGACCCAGCGTCATTCGCAGGAACCTGCAGGAAATAACCCAAAAAACACAATTTAGGCAAGCTATTTTCCCAAATTTGCTTAAATTAGTAACCATAAATGTCACCAATAATATCAAGATAACTTACCGTTAAAAAATCCGATCGATTTCGGGTTTTTTTCAGTACTTTTGTAACGACTTGCTCTACAACTGCATGACTTTCATTGAGAAACTACGGCAAATGACACACTGCGCAGCCGTATAACCTATGGCCAGGTCACTTGCAAAATTACCAGAGTATAGTAATGACGTCATTTGCTCGCTTGCTCTAGCGCTCTCAGCGGCTACACACATTGCTTCGAAGGGACTTTTATGGGGCCCATGGGATGTGGTTGTTGAGTGAATCTGCAGAGGATTAAGTTAGAGTCGTGGAGGGGGGTTTTGTCAGTTTTTCTTTGCCGGAGGCTACGTTTTACGACCGTCAGATCTCCATGTGTAGAAGCTCCTTGGCATAAGTGTCTAGTGACAGAATAATATTTGACTTGTTTATGTATATGAAAGAGTATTCAATTGTTTCTGTTTCCAATGGGATAACTTTTTTACGTTTTAACGGAGACACTCCAGGGGCACACGCGTTAGACTGGAATTTATGGGAAGCGTGTACTATTGGCCGTATATACAGTTGCGTGTCATGACACATAATAAAGGAGGGTGCAAACTTATTAGGCCAGTCATTGGACACTTGAAGCGAAGAGTTTACACACAGTATGAGTAAATTTCAGAGTGTGTCCGTGAAATTAAAAAAAAGTCATGTGATATATGATCATTCATTGTCTTATACTTCATTGATATTGTTATTTCTTTATCTATATTTAGTAAATTTATTTTCATTTATTATGCCAAATATAATTTCTTTCCTTTCGTTGTAGCATCATGGTCAATATTGAACAATTTTATGCCGACTTCATGACCTGTCAGACCATTTAATCAGACCACCATTGAAAAAATGAACACCCTAATGGCCCAATATGGGGTGGAAGATCTATTTTAAGTCGACACAGTAAATAGGGGGCGGTATACCAGAAGACAACCCGGAGAGTAGTAGCGACATTAGTATCCAGGACAGTGTATGTCAGCCGGACGGAAGGAGCATGGCGGAGGAAGCCTTGGGCAAAGAGCTTCCAGAAGCTCTTTGCCTTGGGCGACGTTGAAGAGGGCAATGTTAGCGGTTTACACGATGCAATCCCACGAGGAATTACGGTTAGACCATGGAAGTAGAAGGGTTAGACGAAACTGACGTTTCGTATTCTACATATCACCATGTCAGAGAGGCTGTGAAAGTGAATAAGGGGTTTCAAAAGTTCGATGACTTAAAAAAAATTAGCGGTGTATAATTCATACCCAAAACGATAATGCATTGTGCTGTGCACGAGCCCTCGTGACGGTACGGACCCGGCTAGACCAGAACCCGCAATGGAATTCAATTCGTCGTAGTTTTAATATCCCAAAAGAAAAAGCTATATACCTACACACTCAGGCAAGGGTGTCCCTGGGACATTGTAGACTGCCCGAATTTACGCAATTCCAAAGGGTTATGGCGGGTTACCAAATTTTTGTTATGAGCAAGGAGTGTCTGAATGGGGTTATTTACCAAATCCTAAGGCATCTCAACGCTTGTATTTGTGTCATCATGAGAATCATTACGATGTCGTCACATCCATGACTGCTTTTAAGCAACTTACTTTTGTGAAGACCGTCATTTGGGATACAATAACAGGCAAGACCATTGTTGTGAAAACTTATGTAAACTCTGTCGCTAAAAAGATTGTCAAGATTGTCGTACATGTCATAAATGCCATTGCACGTTCAAATCGCAATCCTGTTACCAACATCATCTCACTCAGTTGGCCTGATACGTAAGGGGTTGACTATGTGTCAAGCGTATCGCGTCTGTCAGACATGTACACAATTAATTAGCACTGCTTTGCTCCAAAAGGGTCGACACTGACATGAGTGCACGGGTGTGTATTGTTATGTTTGTCGATTATACGTGTCCCACACGCATTAGTGCTTTATCAAAACGATACAAAGTAAATCACCGTCCAAACCCGATGTAAAATCCCATCAGACGTAAATCGTTTTTTATCTATTTTTATTACGAAAAAAAATAAAATCCGAATTTATGCGTGGCGCACAAAGTGTGCACACAATGTACGGACGAGGACACACGGCTGCGATCGTTGCGGGGCAGGACAAGCAATACATATTCTCAGGGGAAAACACCAACGAAGAGTTTGGTGACTGGTTGTTTGCTTCGATGGCACTATTTGCATTGCCCATAATGCCAAGCCTACGATAGTTCCTTCATACTACAGTATCTGTATGATAATGGTATTGTCCCACAGGTGGTCACCACGGGGGCCAAGTACATGTCCATCGAAGTGGCGCAGTGCAACATCAAAATCATAGATAGTATTCATTTTCGACCTATGCCCGTGAGTAAATAACCAAAGGCGTTTGGTCTCAAGGAATTGAAGAAGGGCTACTTTGCGCACTTTTTTAATACGATCGCCAATCAAGGTTAAGTAGGACTGATCCGCGATGCGCATTATTACAACCCTGAAGGGATGAAGACATCCGAAGACAATAATGCGTACCAATAATTCATGGCCTGGTATGCCGAGCAAGTCAAACAAAACATCGTGTTTGATTTGCAAAAAGAATTGCTCGAGCATTGTATTAGCGACGTATATATACTACGTTGTTGCTGTGCTTAGTTTCGACGATTGTTCAAAGTTGCGACGATTACGGAGCAAAATCCAGATGGTGTCGATCCGTTCAGGAATTGCATCACCATAGCCTCGGCATGCAACCTCGTGTTTCGCAAAAACTTTCTTCGACCTGAAACTATCGTCGTTATTCGTCCCATGGGTTATACGCTCTTACAAAGTCATTCAAACAAAGCCGTACAATGGTTAACCTACATGGCCCAGACAGAGAATGTGCATATTCAACATGCCAGAAACGAAGGAGAAGTTTCTATGGGCCCCTATAAAATTGACGGATTTTGTCAAGAGACGAAGACCATGTATGAATTTCACGGCAGTTTTTTGGCATGGGTTACAGAGAAACCACTAACAATTCGGTAACTGATACCACTATGGCCGAGCTACGAAAGAAAACGTAGAAGAATGTTCCCCGATTACCGTTTGGTTGTGATATGAGAACATGAACTGGTATACCACGTTTGGCAGACTGTCGGAGGACCAGCAAAGGTTTGCGATCCCTCTTTCACGTATCCCGTATCCCCCTTAACCCACGAAACGCATTTTTCGGTGAGCGTACCAATGCTACGTGGATGTATTATCATGTGGCTGAGGAGGCAAAGGTCAAGTATGTCGATTTTTGTTCGCTTTATCCTTCAATGAACAAGATCGGACGGTATCCTTTGTCGCACCCGACTATTATTTACGAAAACTTTAAATACATGTTAACCTATTTTGGGCTGGCCCTTTGTACCATACTACCCCCTAAACGTTTATACCATCCTGTCCTACCTGTCAAAATTAATGGAAAGCTCATGTTCCCTTGTGTCGAGTGTGTGCCGAAACCAGCCAGCAATCCGATTGTGATCATTCGTATGTTGAGCGCGCCCTGCATGGAACATGAGTGACCCTTGAAATCCAAAAGGAAGAAGCCGGTTCGTTTGCCAGTTACATCAGTACATTTCTCAAAATAAGACAGGAAGTGAGTGGGTGGCCAGAGGGCTGTGACACCGAAGAACAGCGTCTTTGGTACATCAACGACTACGAGGCCCGCGAAGATTAGACTGGAGTACGCCAAAATCGCCAAGAAGAATGGTTATTTTGCTCATTGGCAAAACTAATGTTGAACTCGTTTGGGGGAAAGTTTGGATAGATGGTCAACCTCCCACAGACCAAGGTCATCTCCAAACCGGGTGACCTCTATGACCTTCTCCTTGGCAATGAAATGACGTTCATGACATGCGCATGATAAACGATGAATTCGCTGAAGCACAGTTTGAAATGAGGGATGATTTCCCCATTGTTAACGACAAAGTGAATGTCGTTATTGCGGCTTTCACGAAGTGTTTAGACAGTGCTTTATGTATCGCGCATGGTTAAAAATGGCAAACTGTTATTTTTTTTTTTGACGAAACTTGTAACAATATAAAATTCGAAACCAGCTGGCTCTCCTTGAAATAATTCTGATGGTTAAATTTTGAGATAGCAACAAACTGGTGAAAAACTTCAATCAGTCACATTTGTATAGCATATATTACCGAACAGTCTGAAAAATCCGTAAATAGATATGACGACTACCATTCAAAACTATAACTTCGCACAATGTGTACAGGGAAAATCCCATGACTCATGCTGTTCAAACCATGAAGTCTTTTATAACTCCATGGCCAAACCAACACAAAAGATGTTGTAGTAAAACGTCAGAACAATCATGTTTGGACACATTATATTAGGTTGGGGCTCTCAGTACTATTCAATTGACCTTGTACAATGTACGGAGGGGAAATCCATAACGCATGCTGATCAAGCCAATACATGTTAAAGTATGACGTCATAACAATCATGTTTGGGCATACCATGTTGATTTGTTTACCCATGGTCATCTATTGAATTAGGGTCAGATCTAAATGTAACCCGGGATTCCCCAGTTCCCCAGTATCAAGTAATCCGTCATACCAGACTTCCATCATTAATGCTTAAGATTGCACAAGGTCTAGCGACTATATTAACCCGCTTCTACTGAGATGCTTGTATTACTTTTAAAGTTTCTTTAACAAAAAAAATGTTGGGTACTGAGGCAGCTATAAGGCTACTAGGCAGTCTTTCAGTATTTGAAATGCCACTTTTTGAACTTTGCAATAAAATTGATTAATAGGTGGGCGAGTCCCGCGGATTCCACCGCATATAGATGCTAGTGCTACTTTGTCTCTGGTAAATCATTTTGTTGGCTATCGTTCCGGATATTTGTTGTCCCCTGATCAAAACCAGTACTGTTTCTTTTTACGGTCTACATAGGATTTTCATTATTTGAAACACATAATAGCCTACTTACCAGCTTACAGTATTTCGTTTTGAAGAATGATGCAACCTATGAATAGCGTAACGTGCTAAACGTTTCTGCGTACGTTTCGCAAAACAAAAAACAAAGAAATCACGATTTAACTGGACAACATGGCCAATCACAGTACGCATACGCATGTAGCAATAACAAGAACACCATTTAAAAAGGGGCTGTCGTGGCATTTAATTGGATGTACAGTAATAAAGAAAGCAGTGGCGTATCTAGGGGAGGGGCGGGTTTATTCCCCCCCAAAAAAAATGATGATGATGATGATGATGATGATGATGATGATGATGATGATGATGATGATGATGATGATGATGATGATGATGATGATGATGATGATGATGATGATGATGATGATGATGATGATGATGATGATGATGATGATGATGATGATGATGATGATGATGATGATGATGATGATGATGATGATGATGATGATGATGATGATGATGATGATGATGATGATGATGATGATGATGATGATGATGATGATGATGATGATGATGATGATGATGATGATGATGATGATGATGATGATGATGATGATGATGATGATGATGATGATGATGATGATGATGATGATGATGATGATGATGATGATGATGATGATGATGATGATGATGATGATGATGATGATGATGATGATGATGATGATGATGATGATGATGATGATGATGATGATGATGATGATGATGATGATGATGATGATGATGATGATGATGATGATGATGATGATGATGATGATGATGATGATGATGATGATGATGATGATGATGATGATGATGATGATGATGATGATGATGATGATGATTATATATATATATATAATAATAATAATAATAATAATAATAATAATAATAATAATAATAATAATAATAATAATAATAATAATAATAATAATAATAATAATAATAATAATAATAATAATAATAATAATAATAATAATAATAATAATAATAATAATAATAATAATAATAATAATAATAATAATAATAAATAATAATAATAATAATAATAATAATAATAATAATAATAATAATAATAATAATAAATAATAATAATAATAATAATAATAATAATAATAATATAATAATAATAATAATAATAATAATAATAATAATAATAATAATAATAATAATAATAATAATAATGATAATAATAATAATAATAATAATAATAATAATAATAATAATAATAATAATAATAATAATAATAATAATAATAATAATAATAATAATAATAATAATAATAATAATAATAATCTTTAAGTTCTGCGAAATTTCCATAAGTTTATCTACATTTTTCCACATGGCTGCTACACAAACACTGCAAGTATTCCATAGCATGTAGTGCCTACTACTGAGTGAGGTGTTTACCTTACTACTTCCGGTGAAACTATACTCGTTCATTTAAAATGTCAAATATGGTATTCTCCTTAACTATATCTCTTTGTGACTCTTCAACAAATATTTTGGTGTAAAAAATATTTTCTGTTATGTTTCTGAAACAGTGAAAAAGTCTAAATGATATCATTCTTAATATCACGTTTTAGACCTGGCGATTAAAATATCGTATTGGCACCGGAACTTTTCGTCTGCATTTCTCAAAGTTGCCAATTTACATTAATTTTTGCGAATAAAACAACGCCATAAATTTCTGAATTGGCATTGCTCAAATTGATTGTAGCGTCATAATCAAAATACAACCTTCGATAAATAACACTTAATTTAAAGTCTGTATTCTCTTCATTTAATAAAATTCAAAATATAATTCTCAATTAAAAAGGTGGGCGGATTTTGAGCATGGAGATTACAATACTATACTAGTCCTGTCGTGTCCTGAGACCACGACAGAAAACATTGGGCTCAGTGAATTTGCAGAGCCCAGTTAACTCACGGTCTTTGGTAATGTACGTGTGGAGTCGTATGCATGGTGGATCACCAGGCCGGTGAGCAGTTTTATTAATGATCTCATCACCCACATATACCAGGGAGTTGTCATTTAAAACTCCCTGCATGTGGGGATAAGGTATTGTAGTCACTTTGCTGTACAGGTAAATTTCTACCTATACCTGCTACACTACATGCCCTCACTCTTGATATTAGGGGGGCTGGTGGAGCTCACAGGGGTCTAATGTTAGGAATTAGGGGTCATAAGTTTCTGGAACGGGACAAAGTTTCGTGATTTTTGCGTCTGTCCGTGTGTGTGTGCGTGTGTGTGTGTGTGTATGCAACAATTATTTTTGTGTCGCTTATAACTCAAAAACTGTAATCCACACATAAACCAAAATTGGTGGACGGATGCCTTTGACCCGGAAATTTTGTCTCCAAGGTTTTAGGATACAAAGGTCAACTGTCACAGCTTAAATGGGACAAGTTTTTGGTGATGACCATGATAGTGCTACCTTGGTATATGAATTTGTGTCCTCTGGGGTCAAGGGCTTAATGGTCACAGAGCTATTGATCACTTTTCACCATTTTGCCTATAGTTATGGAATGGTACGTGTGACGTTAGCATAAATGGTGTCATACAGTATGGTACGATCAATGTGAAAATTTTTGGATGTTGTTTCAGTGAATCCGATCATGGGTCAGATGTAAAATATGTTATTTTAGGAGGTAATTATGTACTAATTTGTACATTTTTCTGCCACTTTAAATTCCGAAAGTGCAAAATCTATACTATTCCTATTTTTGTTTAATGATAATGCGGTACATGAACTTGTGTCCCGTAAAGTCTGGGATCAAAAAGTCAAAGGTCACAGAGCTAGTGACCCCTTTAAACCACTTCCACCATAGTTTCTGAATGCTAAGAGTGATCTAAGCGTAGGCGGTGTCATATAGTAGGGTAAGATAAATATCAAAATATTTTAGATTATGTTTTGGTGGTTAGGGTCAAAGATGAAATTTGCGATTTTAAGGGTAACTATGTCTCCAAGATTTTGACGTACAAAGGTCACAGGTCAAATGAAACAAGTTTTTGGTGATGGTTGTATCTTTTGAATGAATTGCTTGGTCAACTTTACAAATTGCATAGGTGGGTAGGATTTAGCATTATAACATAGATTTGAAATAATTGGAGACCAAAAGGTCAAAGCACCGTCAAATATGTGCTTTTTATGCAAAATTTTGTGGCTTTTTAAACTCAAAAAGTACAAGACCTAAACCAACCCTATGTTGTACCATGATACCTTGGTACATGATTTTGTGTCCCGTAGACTCTGGGGTCAAAAGGTAAAAGGTCACAGAGCTATTGACCACTTTTCACCATTTTCCCCATATGTATGGAATGGTAAGTGTGACGTGAGCATGAATGGTGTCATACACTAGGATACGATTAATGTGAAAACATTCCAGAAGTTATTTCAGTAATTAGGGTCAAGGGTCAGAGGTCAACTATGTGATTTTAGGTGGTGATTATGTTGTAATTTGTACAATGTTTGTAACTCTTTAGATTCCGAAACTGCAAGACCTATACCAACCCTATGTTGTACCATGACACCTTGCTACATGCATTTTTGTCCCGTATAGATTATGGGGTCAATAGGTCAAAGGTCACAGAGCTACTGACCTTTTATACCATTTCCCCCTATAGTTATGGAATGGTACGTGTGACGTGAGTATAAATGGTGTCATCCAGTAGGGTACGATCAATGTGAAAAAATTCCAGCACTTATTTTAGTGATTAGGGTCAAGGGTCAGAAGTCAAATATGAGATTTTAGGGGGTAATTATGTACTAATTTGTACAATTTTTGTACCACTTTAAATTACGAAAGTGCAAGACCAATACCAACCCTATGTTGTACCATAATACCTTGGTACATGAATTTGTGTCCCGTAGACTCTGAGGTCAAAAGGTCTTTCCCCCATTTTCCCCTATAGTTATGGAATGGTAAGTGTGACGTGAGCATGAATGGTGTCACACAGTAGGGTGTGATAAATGTAAACAATTTCAGAAATTATTTCAGTGATTAGTGTCAAGGGTAAGAGGTCAGAGGTCAAATATGTGATTTTAGGGGGTATTTATGTACTAAAATGTACATTTTTGTGCCATTTTTCCTCAAAAAGTACAAGACCTACACCAACCCTATGTTATACCATGATACCTTGATCAAGAATTTGTGTCCCCGTAGACTCTGGGATCAAACGGTTAAAGGTCTGTTTGTACTCCCATGGGCAATACAATCCATCAACATGCCTAAAGAATAGCCAAGCCTGTTTCAACACCTGCTTGTACTCGAGCTAGCATGGGTGGGCAGTGCAATCCATCAAAAGTCACAGAGTTATAGTGGCCCTGTTAGCTATTTCCCCCACTATGCTGTACGCTTAAAGTGATGATATCAGTAACGCCGGTCCACTGCTGTTTAACTTCCAATCAGTACTTGTACTCATTTTACGGCTGAGTGGATAGTGGACTAAAGCAGACCTAAGTTATCCGCCTTCACACTATTGTACTCTTCCCAATGCAAACAAGTATATAAACCACTCATCCCACCCATCCCAACTATTTACCTTCCCTAATCCATTTACTGTATAATCTTAATTTCTCCTACCGTAGGCCTCCTGCTACCCTACAGTACTATCTCCAAGTTGCCTTCCATCTCCGAAGCATATCCACCTGATTCTCATACTCCTATACTTCTGCATTTATCGACTGTATCCTTTCCATACACAACTCATCTTCCATTTCAATACTAACTGCTTCCCTAACTACCCACCCTTCACTCCAATACACCTCTCAACTCACTATAGGGTTTCAATCTAGATATGATCATGAGATATTGTGTTTAAAACTTGATGTCACATATTTGCACTTTCATTGACACATCCATGAATGGTTAGGATGCTAGGAACCTCTTTCATCCTAAACAACATAATAGCAACGTGTGCCTATCTTTTCATGACACCAAATGTGCAGTTAGAAACGACGATGCACTTTTCTTAAGCAGAGCTCCTGCCTTGGGCCATTGTGGATAATAGTCCATAAGCGTTATAATATGTCCTTTTGTGCTTGTTAGCAGGGCACCAATGATATCAACTCAAACCTTAAAAACAAAGAAAGGTATGCGGAAGAATAAATAATAACATTGATTTCCTGATTAAGATGGTCGTCTGTTTTATCTTGAAAGTTCTGATATTTCCTTTTCAATTTATTTCCCTATGAAATCATCTACATAGTAAGTGGTTCCCCACAAAATTTCAAGCAAGGAAATGAAATAGTATATATAGTAACTATCCAGCATGCATGAATCAAATTTCATACTTGATTAATTTAGGATAATTTCCAGCACATCTAAGATCCTCATGTGACACGTGGTAACAGTTTGAAGTTGACCAAAGCGTACTCAAGGATTAATATTCAACAATTTAGTGTTTCACAAAGGGTTGTTAATGAGTGGAATGATTAACCTAAAAGAGATCGTTTTGGGTTATGAGGCAGTTATTATTCAAATAGGATGGTATTAATTTGAGGTCATCGGTAATTCTTATATGTTAGAGAAATTTGAAGCGACAGTTTTTTGAAATAAAGTGACTTTTAACATTCCTGACCATTGTAGTCAACGGGGAAA
Organism: Chiridota heheva; assembly: GCA_020152595.1. Classification (NCBI taxonomy): domain Eukaryota; kingdom Metazoa; phylum Echinodermata; class Holothuroidea; order Apodida; family Chiridotidae; genus Chiridota; species Chiridota heheva. Next base: position 1,553,835 of record JAIGNY010000011.1, on the reverse strand, counting down.
CTCGCGATGATTACTGTCAGAAATCATGTTGCCTTCTCTGCTAACACCGCGTCCATGTGTATATCAGTACCACACTATTTTCGCGTAAGTACAAGTGTACTAAAAATGAAGACAGCTGAAATAGCTTTCATTGTTTAGGAAAATTTGTCCTAGGCGGACACTTTTCCCCAGGGCAAAAGGTCCGGCCGGACTTTATTTTATGGTTACACTGGCGGCCTATCGCTAGCGGCAGAGACGGCGGCCCGCTGGTGGCAAGGTTAGCTTTTGCCCAGCGGTCCGCCGGAGGCCGATATAGACCAGCCGGTGGCCCGCCGTAATGCCGATTATATAAAAAGTATTTTCTATTAAATATTTGATTGAATAATCACTATGTGATATTACTCTACTTCAATTGCATGGCTAAAGCAGCGTTGCTATCGCACCACACCACCATGCTTGAAGTAACAGTTGTTTTTATATAATGATGAGAACCATAGGCGCACGGAACTTATTTTCAATGAAGGGCTGAGGACTATTGCCTGAAAATTCCCAGAAATATATCTGTTTGTGCATACATGCAAAACTAAAGGTTAAGTAAAAGTTCGTGGTTCTGGCGCGTTACTCAAGGGTGAATTCACACGGGAAGGGGGAGGGAGCATGGTGTGAGATTCTTTCGATCATGCTCTTTTTTACAATGAGATCATTCTTAGTTGCCTGTTATGTACATTTTCGGAAATGTTTATTCAATGTTTGATAAATCTCTTCAATCTTTGGGAAATTTCCGTCACTCTTGTGCAATTTTCGGAAATTTTATATTTCAAATACACAATGTTGGTAAAAAGCTCAAATTTTTTAGATAAATCTTGAAATTTCTTTCTTAAATTTTAGTTGTGAACATAATGAGATTGGTCTTTCAATATAGTTGTGAACATAATGAGATTGGTCTTTCAACATTGGCACAATCTTTATTGAGGAATAAACAAGAGACACACAAACAAAAATCGTACAGCATGGAAAATCGAATCAAATCTTTGTCAATAATTTCTTACATACTTTTGGGGGCAATTGACTGACTTAAAAACAAAAATTCATATGACATTTTTTTTTCATCACTTGAGTGTCACCATCATACGCATGAGTATAAGCTGTACCCTCAATGACTTCTTCTTCATCCGACTCATCTTATTCTAGAAATTCGACAACTCCCGTCCTTGTATAATTTGTATTCTGGCAATTAACACAAGTGCACCCAGGCCCACATTTAATTCCTCCCTTAACACACTTACAGATTGAACCCACGCACTTCCGTTTTTACAACCACAGCCTCTTGTTAGGTGGAGTACTTTTTTTTGTATGGCAGATATGTTCTCCTCTGAATCCCATCTAACTGTCACATTGTTCCTATCAGAGATATTCCATCCATAAAGGGAGATGTCAGGATAAGTAAATATTTCTTCTTGACACTTACCCCAAAGTAGACACATCCAACCAACCGAAAAAAATGAATACATACCCGGGTGTGCTACATCATCATCTGTCATAAACAACTGTCCAGAAAAATCTGTGCCACATACGAAATTGGCATTTTGGAAAAAGACATTGAAATATGTGACTTCGCTCTTCTTCACAACAAAGGAAACAAAATCACACCCAGATGCAATGTACAGGACCTGTATGCATTTATAAAACCAAGAAGTATCCAGATTAAGATGTATAAAAGAACAATCACTATTCAAAGGAAGCTGAAGATTATTCATGTGAATGTACCTGTCATTTCCTGAGCCCACTCGGTATTATAGGTATACATCTTTATCCTAAAAATCAAGAGGCAGTCGTACGACACTCACATCTCGGTCAAGAGAATACAAATGAATAATGGAACAGGAAGTATCAGCAACATGCATCCAGATTTGTGTATCTGTTTCTTCATGGTTGCTTTAAGATGATACACACTTGAAGCTTGAACCTTGTTTATCTATCAAGAGTGTTACTTCTCTACCAACAGTGTCAGCAGCCATGTCTATACTTCAAAGTGAACCTATATCATATAATTGGAACTTACCCGTTACACACAAAAAATGCAGAAATAATAAATCAGACTGTAAAAAGAAATCCAGATCAAAGATAAAACAATGAACATTAGATCAAACCCATGAAATAACATGATAAAAATTATAACCAAAATGGGAAAGCATAGTTATTCAAATAAATCAATTTTAAAACAATCACAAATGATATCCTTGTTTAAACATGGTTAGCTTTATAGTAGGCCTAACGTTATTACGTTTAAAGTCAAAACTTTTGTTTCCACCGTTTAAAACTAAAATATTCAATTGAAGTTAAGTTTTGACGGATAGGAAAGATTTTTCGCGTAACACGATATGATCATTACAACATTAACAATTAAACAATAAAATCGAAATAATGATATTTTAGGCTGCGCTCCCCAGAAAAGTTTGGCACGCGCAGCATCGTGGATTAGGTATGTTTCAAATGCTCTAAGGTTCATCTATACGAATCTACCGTTAAAATTTGATATTTTGTGTCGGCTGAGTCAGGAACATGGCATGGCGTATATAGACCTGTTTTTGCACCATGTAAATTTGGGAACTAACTTTTGAAATCAAATTCCTCTAAAACGAGGCACAAATTGAAGAACATTCAAAAAGAAAATTGAAAAATAAAGTTTAACGTGTGACTTACCCAGTCATTTTGAACGGAAATGCATATCACGTGACTGTACAACGCAAATTACGTCACAATGCCAAGTGGTCAGTGTTCCGCAAAAAATCAAATGTCTGCACTCAACGCGAATTCCTTCCTAAGAGAACCCAGTGTCGTGACCTAATTAACGGGGCTCTGCGTGCTGACTGCAACTGTCAATGTTTGGAAAAAATTTTATTTCGTGCAATTCAAGTCTCAGAAAATTTCCATGATTTTCGGGCAATTTTCGGTAAATATTGCCAAATTTTACCAAATTCTTAATGATTTTACCAAACTTTCCTTTAGTATTATGTTAAGAATTTCCTAATCAAAAGAAAGCATGCAATAGAGAAGGTGAATCCTTTCGGGGCGTACCTTTCCCCCTGCTCTCCGCTTCCTAAGACCAGAATACTCTGCACCCATTTCCCAATATGCAGCTAAGTAGTAAGAGATCACCATACAAACCACGGCCAATCAGAGGCCGGCTTTGCTCTGACGTCATAGTTTTGCCGTCGTTCGCCTCTGACTGATCGGGGTCTGTATAGTGACCACTGAGATTTTTCGTCGGGTTTATCGGATTGCGTCATAGGATATTCTCGACTGTTCCAATAAGTCCTTTTAATGAGGTTTATAGCTTTTCCCGACTGTATGTGTCATGTGATTGTAGGGTAAAGTACCACAAATGTAAATTTATACAATTTCTTTGTAGGTCTCTCTCAATATATAAAGACAGGTCGTCCATGATAATACTCATTTACTATGACGTCGCATAACGACACGTTAGACGGGACGTTGAAGCAACCCATTTACCTGTATCGTCGCAGGTCCGACGGTATGTGGAAAGACCCGTTGGCTGAGAACGCTGCTTGAACAACGCGACCCATACATTGATCCTCCACCTGAACGCATCTATTAGTTTTATGCTGAAAACCAACCCAATTATAAAGCGCTGAAGCGCGTTTTAACTCACGAGGAGTTCATTGAAGGCCTACCCACAGAAGACGATCTTAAACGTGAGGTCCTGGAATTTAAGGCAATCATCACCGAAACATATCTGTTGCTTCTTGTACAGAATTTGTTTTTCAAGGCGGACGTACCCTCAGTCTCAACAAGCATTAGCTTATCTACTTCAAAAATCCGCTCAATGCCTCTT
>JAIGNY010000011.1:1540000-1545000 GCA_020152595.1 Chiridota heheva | reverse complement strand
AAACCGTGAGAGTTAACAGGTATGGTGTCAGTACCAAGATTCTATATAGGATGTGGTTGAGGGGTTTTTCTGTTTAAGAGCATTTTTTAAAAGGAAATTTTCAAAGTTGGTAATTGGTGATTGCAGCCTCATTTAACAGTTTAAAGTCGGCTGTCGATAGCGCTGAAGTTGGCATATACATGAAAATGTACATGAGGCTAAACAGAGATAAATCATGATATGTGAGTTCTTTTTCAGAACATATTAAAGATGCAATAATAATTTGCATAAATCTTACCAATACCAAGCTGCGAATTGAGTTTAAAGCAGGCTGCCATAAAACTGAACCGCATTAAGTTTCCGGGCTGCCGGGAAAACGCTCCCACAAAACTCAGCCTACTCGGGTAAATGGTACCGAGATTGTTAGATTACTTGTTTCAGAAACAGCTTCCCATTTGTTGTGTGCCATATTAAAAATTCGTCATGTTCGGGAGTAAAAACTCAACTTGAACTCAGGTAATTTATACTGAGATTATTAGATTAATTAGGCCTATAAATGGTGTATCAGAAACAGTGCCATAAAAATCACAAGAATTTGCACTCTGTAAGATATGTAAGATCATAGCTTGAAAATGGTTTATGAAAGAATGGTTCATATGAAGAGGTGACAAGAATTTCATCTTGAACATAGCTTCCATCCCTTAACATAGTTTCAGGGAAATGATTTCATAAGTAGCGGAAGGTAAATGATACTGAGATTGTTTAGTTTAAATGAAGGGTGCAGTGTATTGAAAATACCTTTTGTCACGTCTAAGACTGTAAGAAGGGCATTCAAAATAATCTTTAATCCAAAAGATTTTGATGAGATCTGTAATGGTGTGTCATTACAAACGAAACAATATTTCAATATCAAACTTGGTCAAGCCAATTGTAAATTAGTTAATGTACTGTAAAAGGGCACGAAAGCTCTTGTTTGCGAGGAAAATACTTTCTTCCAAACAAATAAATTCATGCTTACTAAATGGAATATTTAGGACCGCATAATCATCCTTATGCCTTGTAGCCTATTCTACATACACAAGGCCATTCTTAAAACAATTGCTCGTTTTGAGTAACCTACCTAATCGACAACATTGCTTTACTCAAATAATTTTACTTTTATTTGATCAGAACTTGATAGTGCTTTAGCGTATGAAAAATGTGAAAAAACTTGGAATTTGGCCAAAAATTGTTTTGTCTACCTACCTACCCACTTTTTCAGAATCAGATGGGTTACTCCAAACAAACAGTCTTTTTTTGATTAATCTTTAATGCCTGGCCTAACTATGTTTGAAAGTTAGCATTTTAAAGCCTAAGTTAAAATCCAATGTTCTGGTTGTTTCAGTGATATTTTGTGTTAGCTACCGCAGTAATTTTCGTCAAAAGTAAATGACACAAACCAGTTGTATTCGTCAACATCGACTTTATTTTTCTGCAGCCAACGTCAAAATTGGTCGTGGGTGAGGGGGGGGGTGGGGAGGAGGAGGTGGTATGCGCTTGTAAAGTTATGTGAAAAGGACGTGAATTGAATAAGACGTGAATCGCTTGTATCATTTATTGTGTCATTTATTTTGTCGGGGTTGTAGGCTCATCCCTGTATATAATATAGATGAATTTTGAGGTTTTGTTTTATTTCGCTATTATACAAACCTTGGGGGTACATGTATATTGAAACAGGGAAGGACAAAAATGGAGGGGTGAGGAGGCTTTGAGGGATATTGTTGAGACTAAGCTGACAAAACTTTCCTACGAGATGCTTAAAAAATAAGTTCATGCTCCAACGGGGCTCTTGAGAAAACCAAATCAATTGATTCCTGGTATCAAAGAAAATCAAAACAATTAGTTAGTAACATGAAAGGAAAATGTCAGTCTTCCCTGAAAGGCACTCAAAACGATTACTTAGTTTGAATAAAACTACAAACAATGTGGAAAAAATCGGTCAGAAGGTAAATAATTCTTAAGTGTTTAGAGTAGGCAAGATAGATGAATGTTTATTAGTAAAAGAACATTTTAAGGATGAAGCTGGGTGTGCCTAGGATATATGAAGATCAACAATGGAAATTCAAACTGGAGATATGAATCCTTAAGACATGGCGGAATTGCCCAGGAAGGTTTGCACTATACAGAGTGCAATAATTTTTGTTTTTCTAAGTTAATTCTGAAAGTGTTCATGTCTTGTACGTAATGTGTTTTTATTTGCATTTTGTAAATTATGTCGTTTCTCTTATATTTCTAGAAATGGAAGGTGATCAATTAACAGCTTTAACCAGTTTTCGCGCAGATTTATGGAATTTGATTAATACGGATGATGTCAACTATACTGCAATAAAAGAATTTTACAACAAGACAGCCAAGATCTACGAAGAAGTAAGTACATGTACTTTATCAGAAACAACTGACATAGTATGTAAATCAAAAGACAAATTGCAAATTTGTTGCTTTTAAATGTTTAATGTGTTTTATGTTTCAAAAGAAAAACAATTTCATATTTCACCGTAATACAGAATATTGGTGGCAACGGTAATTAAGTATATTGGACTTTTGTTGGTTATTCGTGAGCATGCGAAGCATAGTGCGAATCTATGTAATGGCAATTTCGTCAGTCTGGCCGGCCGACCGACCGGCCAACCGGCTATCCATCCGGCCGTACGGCCGTCCGTCTGGTACAACACAAAAACTTTAATGTAATAATCTATTCAATTATATATCCACTTAATGAAGCCGTTTCTGTCATCCTGTGGGAGCTTCTAGAAAATTGTAAGTTTCGATGCTTCTGACTTTTAAAGGTTTTAATGTTTTAAGTGTGAATCAGACTCTTTTAGTTTTCTGAGTTTCTTCTCACGAACCTTAATTTTGTGCACTTACTCAACATTTTCCCTTCTTTTACATCTGGTAATGACCTGTTTATGGTGTTTTCTCGAGAACGGACTTTACATGTCTTGAATATTTCCCAATCTCGTGTAATGCACTGAGAATTGTAAAAGATTATAATATATTAAGATGGCACTACACGGAAACTTTCATTAAGGTTAACACATTTCATAAATGGTTACTTATTGGTGAAGTGTAAACTATATGAAAATGTCAATCAATCAGATATTAGAATAGGGAGACTGAGAATTGGAACTTCCCCCTGAAATACGTTGACGTTAGTCAGCGGATTAACTCCAGAAGTTTGGATGTCAACTAAATTACTGAATTTTCAAAATTTTATTGGAGCGTAGGATACAGAAGCCTCGACTGTTTGAGTAGAGTCAGCTCGAATGGGTTCCTTCTTTCTGCAAATCATATTTTTATTTTTGATAGAGCATACAATATCAAATGTAATTTTCATTTGCTTTTAGTACATCCTTAAATTATGTCTAAAAACGATTAATTTTGTGTTTCCTATAATGCCAACTCAGACCGACCATCTCCCATCTCCAGGCGTGGTCCGACAATGGTTGCGCTACTGTTACACCTTGTCTGGACAATCTGAGTGAAACATAGGCCCCATTTCCGAGCATGATCTAACAATAGGAAACATTTTCACTCAATGACTGAAGTTTTTGTGTTTGAGTCTTTTTGTATTTGTATTTTGCTTTGTAGATTCATAAGGAGGATTTTGTACCGACCACACATTTTGAGTATACATATTCATTGGCTACTGCTAAGACATTGGGGGAGTTGGTACCTGACAGACAAGCAAGAATTTTGGATGTAGGGTGTGGCTCTGGCAAAACAGGCATAGATGTAAGTTTTTGCTCCTTTTGCTTTATAACAAAATTAAAACTATGAAAAATAGTACCTATGATAAGTTAATAATAATGGGCATTGTATGGTCAGGGTTGTAAAGTTGGGTAGATTACGGCATGGTGAAGAAATTGGTGGTGTATGGAAGTAGATCTTTCAGAGTTAGATTGAAAGGTGAAAGGGAGGTAATGTAATGGTTATTAGTATTATGTGGGCAAGGCATGTCATCAGTGTCAGTGGGATGACACTAACTGATATTTCAAGCATTTTGCGATACCTTGTTTTTGTCACCCATGACTCTTTCCCCAGAAAAGAAGTGTATGGTGTCGAGTATTTTCCCTACATTTCATTAAAATGTTTTCATTGACTTTCCCACACAATATCCTCTCAAAACATTGTTGCCTTCTGCCCCATCCTTACTTTATTCAAAATTACCGGATTAGAATAATCAATTGATTCGGTTCTTAGAGAATCATTTGATAACTATAAGTATTTTACATCATATTTTGAAGGAAAAAATCCAGCAAACATTATTTTTCTGGGGTAATAGCGGTCCAGTAACAACTTATTGTGAGCTCTACAACTGGATACATCTGTCACGAAAATGAAATTGAAAGTTTTGCATTGGGAGGCTTTTACACATTTTGTCTGTTTTTCAAGCTTAATTCAGAATATTCGATATTTATATTCCACATACCCGTAGGTGAAATTGCTGGGATTTACAAATATTGATGGTGCGGATGGTTCAAAAGGATTGTTAGATATTGCGAGAGAGAAAGATGTGTACAAAAACTACTATGAAGTCTTGATAGGCACAGATGAATTGCCGCTCCCAAAAGGTAATTTTGCAAGGAAGCAGCATTGTGTACATTGACGATTAAAATAAGATTAACCTTCAAACAGTGAAAGCCCAAAACAAGTCAGTTATGCATCTTATAAATCTTATTATGTTGGAACTGTGTCAGAATTGATATTGTTCCGGCGGTTTAACTTTCTTTTCTTTTCTCAACTTTCTAAACGTTCTGTCTCTTTAAGAAACTGATACCCATGGTTCCTGAGTATGATATATTTTTGTACACGGGTCTATTTTGTAAGTGCCTTTCCACTATTCATATCAAGCGTGGTAAGGAAGTTGTAGTTGTAAAGCAAAATCGAGGAGCAGAGACATGCTTCCAGGTCTCCTATCCTGTGAAAATCAGATTGTAATATCATTAAACGATCATTGCCAATAATTTGTACAAAGGTCTATT
>JAIGNY010000011.1:1430000-1535000 GCA_020152595.1 Chiridota heheva | reverse complement strand
AAGAAATTTCCTGAAAATGGAAGAAAATGTTTTTAAGATTGAAGAAAATTGTCCGGAAATAAAAGTAATTACCCAAAAATGGCCAGAAAATTATCGAAAATGAACGAAGTTTTCCGATAACTAAAGTAGCACTGGACCGAAAAGTGAGGGCGTATTTTTAGGGGGGGGGGGTCTCCCCCCAAAAAAATCAAATACTAATCTAGCACGCAACGGTATAGCAATTTTCTAAGCAATATGAATATTCAAGTGACCTTTGCCCTGATGTAGTCTGTGGGTTATGGAGGCATGAAGCTTTCAATTTGTAGTGGATGATATATTTGTGAAATTTGCAAAAACAAGCGCGCTTACTTTTTGGTCTAAGCGCTCCTTTAAAGGATATTATCCAGAAATCGAAAACAAAACTACCCGGAATGCATGTTCTGAAAGTCGAAGAAAATTGCCCGGAAATCAGTGAAGGAAATTTCCTGTAAACGTGAAGAAAAGTTCGGAAAAGGAAAGGAAAATGCCTTCTCCCCGAGTGGAGAGGCTTCCTACGCCCTGTCTGCAAGTTCATTTTGCTCTTTCTTTCTTTCTTTCTGTTAAAGGAAATTTACACCGTACATAGGTTGCATTAGCATGGGAAGTTTTTATATGGTTCTTCAAAAGTAAATCCCCACTACGAAGTCGAAAACGAAGTAACCCTAAAATTTCCGTCATTTTTTGTTCCCGCCATCCTATTTTTCTGGACTGTGAACATATATAAAAAATGTGTGTTTGCTTCACCCACACCGACGATGACAAATAGCTTTATAAAACTCGTGGAACTAAGCCTATATTAAAGACGATAGAAGAACAACAAATGGTCACTTATGTATACATATCATTAATATATTTACTGGACTGGGCATACATTACCTTCATCCGTGTTTTCCCTTTTCCTTTTTGAAAAACCATATGCGAAAAGTGACATTTTCAAAATTCAACTTCAATCGAACTTAATTACCGCCTTCAGAGTTTAGACAAATTGATTTCTATTTGTGGAAAGTTTTGAGCAAAATAATGGGGCACTTGTAGTCACTTTGTTATCGCAAAGCAGTAGCAGAATGGCGCCATCTTCCATCGTCATCGCGTAAGAACAGGCTTGGCTAGTTCACGGCTCTTGACAAATTAAAAATTGCGTCAAATTTTCATATAAAAATTTGAATTATTTTTTGTTTTGTTTTACAGGGATACAACGGATTTACATTACAGGGAATGCAGGGAGATTCGCATTTCATGTATGCGCATCTGTACGATACATAGGCATATAGGTAATATAAGGCAATATAGGCAATAGGCAATATAAATTTAATTTTTGTAAATATGGGATTGGGGGCATGGCCGCGTGGCCCCCCTCTAGCTACGCCAGTGTATATGAGCCGAAAGGTTTCCTTACCCTTGGGCGCAGGAGTTCATAAATGACTGAATGCGGCTGTCCTGATAAATCCTGGTAAATCTTAATTAAAGGACTGGCAAAAAAGATGGCAGAATTTTTAAACAATATATGTCAAGATGCTATACCCACCGTGAGTTTATGTTAATTATCATTCCTCCTAGGTATGAAAGCCTACATTAGAAGTGGCTATGCACACTTTTACACATGTAGTTAACTAAACTGCATCTTATAGAAATGGGGATGAATAAATAAAAATCACAGTTCCAGTCCCAGGCAGTGGCGTAGCCAGGATTTTCATATTGAGGAGGAAGGAGGGGCGGAAGAGGAAGGGGGGGGGGGGGAAGCGACACGATGTTTAGTGGCATGCGCTCGACTTTTTGGTCCGCTTAAGGGCCCCTAGTGGGGTCTAAGGGCGAAGCCCCAGCAGGGTCTAGGAGGCGAAGCCCCCGGAAGCTCTCGCAAAATTGACATTTCAAGGGCAAAAACGTATGTCACAACGCATAGTAAGAAGGTGTATTATACAAGTCAAAGAGAGCTATTTATAATACACCATATACAAAACACAAAATCATGAAAACGCATAATGTGGAAATATAATGTTTTATTGTTTACGTTTGTAGGCCTACATGGTTAGGTTTACCGTCACTCTTTGAAAATATGGGTTGTCTAAAAGACTGGAAGAAAAGTTTTCAATAATTTACTACAAACTTGTGTAAGTCTTGTCAAACTTTTAAAACGAGCCTGTTCTATACTACGTGTACTCCCACCTCTCCATCTCCCCCCCCCCCTCCCCTCTCCCTCTCTCTCTCTCTCTCTCTCTCTCTCTCTCTCTCTATGTGTGTCTTAGTTCATGTATTTAAATACAAAATCGCACAAATGTTTAATATCATTACTGAAAAACCTTTTTCTGAGTAAGTGCTCTTTGAAATCATCTAAAAACCTAAAAACCACCTGAAATGTCAAAGCTTGTTGAACCGACGGCACCAATCTGAACCGACGGATTAAAATCTGAACCGACGGATTAAAATATTGGCGAGGGAGGGGTCGATCGCCCCCCTCGCTCCCTTCTGGCCACGCCACTGGTCTCAGGTGTATATGCACGGCCAACAGGTTAGGCTTGAAGTTGTAAAATCATACATCCACACCGTCACAAAATTAATGGCGCTATACAATTTAATTTTGTAGTGGCACACGTTTTCTACCATACAATTGAGCACTGCCAGATTTTGCTTTAACAAGATGGTTTTGATACCCACAATATACTGCATTTGACACAAAATTTGAGAAATGTTTTCTTCTAATTGGAGATATCCAGTTGGAAGGTGTGTAAACATTTGATTATCCCCAATTTTTACCTCTTACAGGTGCACGTACCCACAAGCACTCACACATAAAGGCGGATCCAGGGGAGATTTTTTGGGGGCCAAAATTTGTGACACCATGCAGATTGTCCAGGGCCCGCTTAGTTGGTATGGTCCAGGGGCGAAGGAAGCCAAAGAAGTTTTGTGATTTGGGGCATGTAGTAGGTTGAATATGTTCCATTTTGATAACATACTTTCTATTTTTCATCATACTTTTCCCCACGTCATTCACTCTGCCAACCACTGGAGATATAAAAACTCCATTTTCTCGTACATTAGGTCTATTCGTAATTACGTAAAACCATATAAAACAACAGGGTATAGCATCATTGGCACGTACGTAATTGGATGCGAGACCAAATCACTAATGAATGATAATTAGTTTAACAAATACTGGTACTTGTACTGAACTGAAACATGTATATTATGCATACAAATCTATGGCCTTCCTAAGGACCTTTTGTAAACCTGGCTTGGCATACCTTTACTATGGATTATTATTAATTTTTTGATGGAAGCTCCCCCAAAATCACACCGGGATCCGCCCTTCCACACACACACACACACACACACATAAGTTGGAAATTAATTTAAACCACAAATTACAGTTGTACCCTCACTTTTGGACGGTGGCTAAGCCGCTTATCTGCTGATTGTAAATTATCACATATTTCCTACTTCAAGTAACGAAATATCTCTTTAAAAGCCCAATAAGAATCAAATACGTTATACCACACGACAGGGCTAACTTATAACCAATCAGATTGCGCTCATGCCGTGCGACTTGCTTCAAGTAGGGCCTACTTCAAATTCAGAATCTGTTATACGGCGGAAATGTCAACATGTCATATAATGCAGGGACCGCGGGGCAATTTTTGAAGTTGGGAGGTGGGGAGGGGATGAAGAGGTAATTGGTAAAAGTTAAAGGGGATGCCGCATATTAAACCCTGTACACTAACTCCCAACTACATTGGTATAAAGTCTTAGGCAAGAGCGTATAAGAAGGGTCACCTCTCAAGAAGGAGAGGGGGACCTCAACAATTTTCCAGTCACAAGTGCGGGAAAAATTACACTATAGTAAATTAGGTTCCATCACTGACTTTGGCTAAATTAAAAATCTCCTTCAATTTTTCGGGAATTGTATTTCAATTTTCAAGAAATTTTCTTCAATTTCGGGAAATTTTCATTATTTTCAGGCCCTTTCCCTAAAATTCCTTAAGAATTGTTTGTCAATTTAAGGAAAATTTTATTCATTTTGGCGCAATTTTCTTTGGTTTTCTGAAGATTTTTTATATTTTTGTGCATATTTGTCGATCTCCTTAAAATTTCGGTCAATTGTTTGACAATTACGGAAATTTTATTCTTTTTGGGCAATTTCTTAAAATTTCGGTGATTTTGAAAATTTAAGGAAATTTTCTTGAAATAAAATCAGGCAAGTTCCTTCGATTTTCCGAAATTTTTGTCAATTTTCTTTAATTTTAGGAAAATTTGTTGACAAATTTTAAATAATGCTACCAAATTTTCTTTCAACTTTTCTTTTTGCGAAATATTCTTCGATATTCAGGAAATTTTGTTCATTTTCGGTCACTTTCTTTAACATTTTGGTAAAATCTTTGTCTATTTTAGAGAAATTTTGTTCATTTTGTACAATTTTTTTTTTTTTTTATCACTTTGATCAATAGGCAATTTTCCTTGATTTTGAGGAAATTTTTGTCAATTTTCGGAAAATTTGTTGACAAATTTCATATAATTTTACCAAATTTTCCCTCAACTTTATGTTATTCATTTCCCACTTTTACGTCTCCGTGGCAATCGGGAAAACCAGGAAGGTGAAATCCTCTCGAACCATTTTAATTTTCGCACATTAGCAAAAAAGTGGGGGCTAACCTCCCCCCCCCCCCCTTTGTCTCCTCGATCCTTGTAATGTCATATACGACTTGGACTACTACAACATTCATTAGCTCTCGTAGCCATCTGGCCATGGAGGCTCGCCATAGCCTGGACAAGGGGTGGTATCCCATCCCCTCCACCACAAAAGAAGTTAATCTTTAAAGGTTTGAATTATTTGTGTAATAGAAAGATGTTAATCCCCCTCCCCCCGCCTACCCCAATTAGGTATGCCCCTCCAAATAAAGTTTCTAACAGCCTATGTTCGTATATCAATGTATTAATGTCTTACTACGAGTATACATGTGTATCTGACTTCATTTAAACAAACAAATGATTTAACTTAAGTACAAAGCTATTTATAACAGCAATAACAGGTACGTATGAAATATTTCTACTTACCTAATTCATCCAGGGATAGTTGAAAATGACAAATACCTGTTTATAAGATCAACGGGAAAGACATCATTCATGCAGAACTATATACTCCATGACAAGCTGCACATAAATATTGTTCTGCTTCGCGACTTAACAAAAGGCTAGAAGATGAAGAGTTGACAGTTTAATTGTCACATAACCTGATAACGTGTTCTTTTGCATTGTCGAGTTCGACAGAACAGGTCAACAAACAGAACAGGTCAACAAAAATCAGTAAAGAATTGTTTTAGAGGCTTTGCTAAATAGTAAAGCTTGGTGCTCTTTGCCCACGAAGCGCAAGTTCCAATACTTTATTTGAATAATCAGAGAGCTGTTACCAAATCTCCTAGGAAAAAGTATGAATTGTAATTGATTATGGGTAAAAGGACGTTCTCTTATACTAATCCATGATGTAATGAAGAGTGTACGTTTGTTGTCTGCCCAACTTAAACGTAATAGGAATTTCAACCTTATAACCTAAAGACTGAAAGAGGCCTTCGCCGCATTCTGGCTGTTATATTCGATCCAAGGAAAATAATAGTAGACCTATTAAACACGATCTTTTAACGTGTTTATGCTTCCTGAAGTTTCTTAAACAATGTTATTGTCAAGTTGAGCCCATTGTAATTCAGGGTCAATGCACCCTGCAAAAATCTGTTCCCCCTGTGTGAAATCAAACAATAAATATAAAAAGAAAGGAATAAATATAAAAACAATGGACTCTGGAGATCGAGAACTCGTCCCCTTGTGAAGTATTATTGTTCACTTAAGGAAAATCATGGCATAGGTCTGTTTGTTGCCACCAATTCAAATTGTGATTACTATTTTGATTTTAGTTTTTCTCATCCGAAATATCTGTACGAAGAACATTACTGTCCAGATTCCATACTGAGGCTTTAAAAGGGTATTCATGTGGCCATGCATGCTATACAGGCTAAGAAGCGCGCAAATCGCTTCAAAAAAGGTTGTCCTGAATGCCATAATGGATATGGATTATAAGAACAAACATATTCACGGACCACCAGGAACTGATAGTTAGCAGGACTTGTTAGGAAGGGACACCTCTCAACCCCCCTCCCGCCTTCCCAAATCCAAGCATAAAATGCCACATTACTGGTGAATTAATTTTCCATTAAACGTTGCTGCTAATCGAAAAATCCCCTCCAATTTTCGGGAAATGTTGCAAAATTTTCCAATAATTTTTCCAAATTTTCTTTCAATATAACCAATTTTAAATCATATTTTCAATTTGCACTTTCAACTGGTAAGAAAGCATACTATCAGGAAGAAGAGATTCTCTCAGCGGGCAGTTTGCCCCTCAGTGCACAATTCCTTCATTTTCGTTTTTTTGTTTAGAAATTTTCTTTCAATTTTGAGAAATTTTCTCAATTTGGGAGATTTTTTGGTCAATTTTTGGAGATTTTGCCAAATTCTTCCAAAATTTCCACAAATGTTAAAACATTTCCAGGCTCTACAGTAGTATGAATTTTTTCTTCAATTGTATGTTAATAATTTCTCAATTTTATCCCCCAACGGAAAGAAAGCATATAACATTTGAAGGAGTTATCAGGATTATAGGTCACAGCTAGGCCTTTCCTTCAACTTTAAGTTTTAATTTTTTTTGGGTAAATGACCTTAATTTGGGGAAATTATTTTTTCAATTTTCAGGAAATTTTCGTCAAATTTCTAGAAATTCTTCCAAAATTTCCAATAAATTTTCCTTCAATTTTAACAATTTGTTTTTACAATTTAAAATTTCCAATAAAGTTTCATAAGTTTTACCAATTTGTTTTTACAATCTAATCTCCCAACTGGAGACAAAGTAAGCACCCGGGATTGTAAAATCCTCTCAGGATGGTGTACTGATGTGAAGTCCAGCTAGCTTAGCTGGTCATCATTCCACCTCTTTGTATTTCATCTTCTATGTGTTTTACATTTTCCCTTCCCCCTTTGTTTGTATTTCACACTCCAAGCTGTATGAATGGGTAGCATTAATGTCAGTTTATCTGTCCATAATCGCCTTCCAGCTCACAACTCGACCTGTATTCATTTTCGTGGTGCCAACTGTTACACTCATGCTCTGCGGCTAATACCAGAAGAAAAAAAAAACCGGGGACACTGGCCTCGTTAGCTGGTCAGTCTTAGTTGATAACTTTTCTAGGAGAAGAAAAACTGATGTAAAACCCGGGCAGACGGAGCTCGTTAAAAAACCCTACAGGTCTTCACTCTTATAATGGGGTTCTGTATATCTGCATATAGGGCTGACAAGAAAATTGGATAAAAAAATATCTTGTCACGGGAACGTCTAGAGCAAACATTTATCATACGATCTCAGTAGATGAGGCTACTTGCGTGATCCATCACTACACTGGGTACCTGAAGATCAACAGATGACACGTAGGGGTGAAAGCCGGTGTGATAGCAAATTCCCCTGTAAATTTGGGCCCCCTGACCTTATTTCCTAAGGAATGTCTACTAAATTTGGTCCACTCCGGACTGATTTTACTAGGTAATTTACTGGTGTGTCTGTACGGTTCCTTCAATTAATTTGATGTACTGAAGTGATAAGATAAAAAGTGATAAGAAGTGATAAGCTAATACACTAAAGAAAAAAAGGCGTGCTTTACGCAAAACGGCAGTGAGATTTACTGTGAAGGAAGAAGAAGGGCTTTTTCTTGCGAAAGGAGGACAAGTTGTTGACTACAAATTTCATATGAAAGAAGGGCCGGGCCCAAATTTCCTATCAGACTGTTTTACTATGAGGGGGACCAAATTTACTGGATGACTACGACTTAATTGTCGGGGGCCCAAATTTCCTAGGGAATAAGGGCCGGGGGCCAAAATTTACTGGGGTGGGGGATTTACTTTTACACCGGCAAGATTTGCTGGAAGCCTCTGGGTTGAAGAGCAAGAAGCAGACGAATGTGACAATTAACGCCAAATCAAAGACGACAATTGGATGCTGGAATATAAGGACATATGAAACGTGAAAAACAGCAGTAACGGTAAAGGAGATGAGGAAATATGACATAGGAATACTCGGAATTAGTGAAATAAGATGGCTGGGTTTTGGTAAAGTTTCAACAGAATCTGGTGGGCTAATTCTTTACTCTGGAAGTGAAGATAAACATGAAAAAGGAGTAGCTATCGTTATAGCCAAGGAGTTAAAGTACAGCCTTATTGATTAGAATCCAATACATGAACGAATCATTAAAGGAAGATTCCAGACAAAATTGATTAAACTAACCATTATACAGATCTATGCGCCAACAGAACAGGCAGAGGAGGATGTGAAAGATGATTTCTATAAGCAACTTCAAAGAATATTGGTGAAGTACCAAGTCACGATGTATTGGTTGTAATGGGAGACGCTAATGCTAAAGGGTAGCCGATATGCACAGTGAGCACAATCTGCTAAGTAGAAATATCAGAGTTAAACTGAGGTGGGAAGAAAACAGTCAAACATCAAGACCCATTTTTGGGTAAAAAAAAACAAAACTTGTTTTTGGTGATGATATCATGCATATTAATGAGTAGGCGGGGCTTGATGTGAAAATCTGGAAATGCTCATATTTGAGCAATCACATGTATGTTTTGTTTCATAAATGGTATAATAATGATGTTAGCTAGTATAAAAACGTTGAATTTTATTAAAAGGCATGGTGGGCGGGGATTAATATGATTTTGTAAACAAAAAGCTTGTAAACATGATATCTAAAGAACTATGAACTGGATTCACGTCATGTGTGTTACACAGATAGCCCATGGTCCATAGGTGTACCCTATTGTATTTAGTAATTATGATACCATGCAAGTGGACGGGGCTTAAAGTGTGAATTTGGAAATATGATAAGTGAGCAACTGTATCATACTGGGCATGATAATGTTGTTGGTTATTGTTATGTAATACAAATGTCATTAATATGCATGGTTGGCGTGGTTTAAAGGATTAGTTTAGGGGTTAAGGAAGTCCATAATATCTTATACGATAGAAGACTTCAAAAGAAACAAAATAGTGCAAAAAGCATTCAACAATCTTATTCCGTTAAAAAGATATATAAGTTTAAAGTTTGATATCATTTGTGTAGAAACAAATGAAATCAGACTAGTTGTCATGTCATAGCCTCAGATTCATCAAATTCTTTATTCATTCTATCATATTTTGTCCTGCGAATTTGCGGCTTACAAACCATGGGATATGTCAAAAGAGTAGTCAAACTGAATCTAGGAAGGGTATTTATAATATACCACCTGAAGAAAGTTTGATGAAAAATAATATAACTAGTGAACAAATTAATTAAATAAACTTTCTTTAAAATACATTAACAATTGTTAAGAATGTGAGGATGAAGACACAACCTTCCATAGTAGACTTAATACACCAGTTATTTCTACACAGATAAGTCAGAGCTTTAAACTTGAATATCTCCTTAACGGAATACGATTTTTGAATGCTTTCTTCCCCATTTTGAAGTCCTCTTTCATATAAGATAGACTTGCTTGACCACTGAACTAATCCTTTAATCATATGTGAAAGTGCTAAATAATATAATCATCATATCTCATGAACGGTATATCGGATTTATGCCATATGTGATACACGTACAGATGGGTTATGATCTGTACATATGTTCTGATGTTTTGGTAGTGATGTCATGAAGTTTAATGACAAATTTTTGAAATAGGGTAAATGGGCAATCGTTTTTGCATCATACTTGCTATGATAATGTTGTTAGTTATTATTGTGCAAATGCTAATGTTGTCACCTTTTTGTTGATCTGCATGGTGGTCGTGGCTTATAAATGAATATCACGGAACAAATATTTCATGATATGACAGTTGATACAAAACTTGCAAATCAGTCAGCATATGAAAAAGCATCGGAACCACAAAACCGGGTTCTGGTTGCAATACTATACAATGCTATTGTTTGCACAACGAAATAGTCAAAATTCTAATTGCCCGACGAAATTTTAATCTAGCGTGGTTTAACACCCGCACACACCCCTTAAGTTACGCCCCTGGTATAGAATCTGTTATAGGTTCGATGGGCAGATGGGATATCGTATATATTAAAATGCATAACGTTTAGAGGGGGAAACAATGAACATAGTCAAGGGATGCTGATCATTTTTCAACATTTCTGGCAAAGAGACACACAATGTTTTTGTATATGTGAATTTTCTTCATTTACTGGTTCACTGGTTTCCTGCAAAAATCACCTAACCCCATTCACTTGAAAGGAAAAGTCACCACTTTAAAATTGATGATGGACCTGTATCACCTTTTGTGGTCTGAGCAAAATACGCGGATAGAAAACAAATCACGGACAGAATACCATTGAATCTGTATGAAGTGCAGAGGTCAGTTATTACATCTGGAGTTCGAAGCTGCAGCCTTACGTTCTGATACCCATACAGAAATTCATCAATTAACTTGCTTGCCCAAAATTATTCAAACATTATTATTCAGCGCTTCAAACATTTCTATTGAAATGGAAAGAGGCCATTGTCTTCTCTGCTTTTGAGGTACCTACTGACTTTAAAGACCAGAGCTGAACGAGCCCCTTGTAATCATCCCGAGTCCCCTGGTATTCATCCCAGGTTCAGACACATAATGTTGGAGGCGTATGCAACCAAATCGCTTATATACAACAATCTCGGACAAAACTGGTGAAATACTTCCTGACAATTTATAGTGCTTCTATGACCAAACTTATCTATTCTTATGCTGATTATTCAACATCCACATCTCATACATAACTTATGGGACAATTTCTTAGTAGTTTTTTGATCAATATTCTAACATTTTTTATTATTTTTGTTTTCTTAGGACATTGCATAACACCTTACCTTATTATCGTAATCCCCTCCACTCCCCTACCTGTATGCCCACCCCATGAACCATTGTTAAGGTGTTTTTTTCTTTTATTTAGGCTAGAGCCAGGCATCACAAGGGGAAAGGGGTGTGGGTAAAACTCGATGAAGAAAATACTCCAGGATCACAAAACTGAATATTTTAGCTCTTTGCGACGCTGAACTGTTCCAACAGTTTTATCCAAGATTGTGGCTGAGATATCCATCAATCTACCATTTTAGTTTTGTAGAATATTTGGTCAAAGTTTAATTGCTGGGATCAGTGATAGCTGATCAATTTTGAAAGTGTGTGTGTATTAGGAGGGTCGGATATGTAATCTAGCTGGATTTTGTGGCAAAATGGATTTTATTGGCTTACTTTATTAACTTTGGTATGTTGATTTCAAAAAAGTTAGGTGCTATTTTGTTCTGCGACGTCTTCAGCCGCCATTTTAAATTTCAAAATGGAAATGGCGACCATTTTAATTATTTTTCTGGAATTCATGCTAAATTTTTGTGCCGAAATGAATTTGATTGGCTTACGTCATTAATTTTGGTATGCTGATTTCAAAAAATACTGAATAAAGTCCATTTTTTCTGCGACGTCTTCAGCCGCCATTTGTAATTTCAAAATGGCGGCCATTTTAAGTATTATTTTTTCTGGAATTCCAGCTAGGTTTTTGTGCCATAATGGATTTGATTTGCTTAATTTATTAATTTTGGTATGCTGATTTCAAAAAGTTAGGTGTCAATTTTTCTGCGACGTCTTCAGCCGCCATTTTGAATTTCAAAATGGCGGAAATTTTGATTCATTTTCTTTCTTTTTAGAATTCCATCTATAATTTTTGCCAAAATGGATATTATTGGCTCACTTTATTCATTTTGACGTGTTGATTTAAAGAAAATTGGATCTTATTTTTTCAAGCACGTTTTCAACCACCATTTTGAATTTGAAAATGGCAGGCATTTTTTCTTTTGTTTTCTTCTGGAATTCCAGCTAGATTTTTGTAATAAAATGGACATTATTGGCTTACTTTGAAAATTTTAATGCACTGATTTCGAAAATAATTGGGTTTCATTTTTTCAGACACGTCTTCAGCCGCCATTTTCAATTTCAATTGTTTTTCTTCTGATATCAAACTAAATTACGAAAGCCAGTTTTCATCCATTTTGATAGACAGGAGCATCACCACAGAACGGCCATATTAAATTCATACACTGTTAAAAGGGTTGCTGAAAATTTAACCAACACTATTTACTATATGAAGCCACCAACTGTCTGTATATAAATGTAAAAGAAATTGAAAAGTTTAAATTTACAAAACTTATTTAACATTAATTTTCATACTAAATCGTCTATATTATCTAAAAACGTAAAATCACAGTTGTCTTTTCAACTTTTCAGGTTCATCAGAATAGGCCTATTCAAATTCCATCAATATTTAGCATTTATGTCCTTAATGGCTTACTGCTTACCTAGTCACTGTCTTCTTTTTGACTTGTCACATTGTAATCTATCTACATTTAAAAGATACTGTACATTGCAACAGTTGAACACAAATCCATTAGGAAAATGAAGACATCTGTATCTGGCTATATCTTGGAGGTCTCTGTCAGTATTGGATGTATCAAGAATATGCATCAAGATCAAGGTGTCTGAATCTTCGTGTGAGTGCTCACCAAGTTTGGGATCAAAGACATCTGGTTTGTTGGAATACTTTGAAGTTCCATAGACAACAACTACGCTCTTGTTGCTATCTGCATATTCGTGAAATAGAACTGTCCCCAAGTATTCTGTTAGTTTAGATTTTGTTTCAATGTGCGACAGCAAGGCTTTCAGTGGTACTAATTTGATAATGGTTGAGTCAATTATTTCAAACTAGACTGGGTCAACACCAACGTGTCTGAGCTTTCAGGGAGCTATTAATATATCTGTCAAAAATAGCTCCTCCTTATTTATACCCATACATGATTTTGCGAATGCTTCGAACAAAGGCTGCGCAAAATCCGAGCAATTAACCATCGATGGTCCCTTCTTGATTGCTTGGTAAACCACCATTGCAACGATAATGCACACATTGT
Source organism: Chiridota heheva (assembly GCA_020152595.1). NCBI lineage: Eukaryota > Metazoa > Echinodermata > Holothuroidea > Apodida > Chiridotidae > Chiridota > Chiridota heheva. The sequence continues at coordinate 1,521,984 of JAIGNY010000011.1, read as the reverse complement.
TTCGGCCCCTCTCTCTGTTTGATGCATTGGATGTGATTATATCCTCCAAATTCACTTGATGGTTCCATTTTGTACTCTTCGATAGCATAGACAAAAGCCCTCTTGTCAGTTGGGATTTTAAAAAACCATTTGAGGAGAACAGTAATCTCGGGATAACAGAAAATTAATATTTTCCAATTGTCTCACATAGAGACTGTATCATACTAGGACGTGACTGCTAAACTACAAAAATTCTTGGCAATAGTTGTCGATCTTCTCTTAGCTTGACCAGTTTATTACCAACTGTGCATTTTGTCTTCTTCTGAGACGTGCTAAATGAAGCCTTCAGTTTCATTTTTCATTGGATCCTAATAGATCCTAAAATATCTTTGACACAAACTCTTCAAATTTGTATAAACCCTTGGAGAATGTCTTCCTTTGCAGTTTCTGAAACCTCAATGTTAGATGCCATGTTTATAAGGTTTGTGGCCTTACACATGACGGGGATTCCAGCAAAATGCTTGATAATTTCCCCCTTGAATATGAATGAATTGTTAAACATGCTAACTGTTATTGAGTCAATAAGTTGATAATGCTCCTTGGTTGTTAGCCTTCATCACTGTCGATGCAGTTACCGTCATTAGTTCAAGGGGAAATCAAGAAGAATCCCCATTTGTGTAATACCAGTAATTCCTCCTGTAACCTTTAATTCTCTTATAAGTTGTTCCAACCTGCTTGATTCACGATCAGATTTGTGATCGAAATGTATGCCTGTTTTAGTCACCATGAAATCGCCACATCTCAGAGCTTTACAGGTTTCTTGATCAGTGTTCTTGGGCAATTGCATTTAGGTAGACTGGTACAAGTCGAGCATATTGGTAGAGATATTGAGCAAAGTTACGTACTTGACTTGATCCTCAAGAGCACCAAGATAAAGCTCACTGCATTTACTTCTTCAAAGATATCTCTAATATCATCTTGTCTTGTATGAAGCTTATTGCGAAGCTCGTGGCATTTCAGGATCATGATTTCCAAGTTTTTTTGGAGTGAAGATGCTTTAAAGAAGAGGTCATAGCTCGTCATTATATTGGTGATGAGTAACTCCACACCACGCTTAAACCACTTTCCCGTGAAACTTTGGCGGATTGCCGATGAAGAATAATGACCAGCTTTAATGCTAATGGAATCAAGACCACTGCCTTTAATATACTTTGACATAGCATGAAGCTCACCCACTCTTAAAATCCAGTTGGCATTCCTTGTTGAAGATTGTAATTTCATTGCCCCCTCATACAGGTCAAGAACAAGTGTCATTACAGTTTTGTAATCGGGACCTACAACAGGAGCTGATATGTTTTGAGGAAGACAACACTGTACAGAGGACACTCTAATCAGTTGGAGATCTCCTAACAAAGGGGCAAAAATTGCACTCCGTATCTTTGGGTGATTCTTTTGCTGTTGTGACCGTGAGAAGGAGCTTGAAGCTGACCAAGTTGATATCTGTTTGCACGATTTTAGCAGACGATTACGTTGCATGCTGCTCAGAGTCATCGACAACTGTGATCTTCAGGATTAACAGAGTCAGGATGCTCAAGGTCATCTCGAACTGTAGACTGCTCTTCAGGATGCCCAGGGTCATCCATCACGAACTGTAGATTGCTCAAACTTGTCCACAGTTATTGGTTTGGCTTCAAATGATGGGGGATTTATGTAGTTTGTGCTAACATCCACAGGGACAAATTCATCAGGGATATGGAAGGAGAGGCTCATTTACTGCAAAATGTATGCATCCCATCTGGTAATCTGGTAATATACCCCACTTACCTAGGTGGATCCTATATGGGGTTTATATTGGATATCCTTCGTGAATACACCATATTCAACCCACATAAAACCGACATGGGATATGGGATCGAACAGCGAGATCGCTCTTTTTTCTAAATAGCCCACATAGACCAGTATGGAACCCACATGGGACATATGGATCTCTGATACCCCGCTAAGATCCGATCTGTTCCCAGTTACTTTGGCGATGATTTTATGACGGTTCCTTCTCATCAAAATATGGCAAGTAACAAAACAGTTCTCAGTAGTAAGAGAGTTAAGGTATTTTCTCAACAAGTAATGAAAAATTCAAAATGGAAGATGCTCGTAAAAAAAAAATAGACCTAACGTTTTTGAAATCAGCATATCTTAATTGACAAATGTAGTCCAAGATATACATTTTGGCGCAAAATTCCCACTAGGCCCAATTTTCTGACATATCCGACCGTACTATATAGGGCTCACCCGAAATAAAAAAAAATCCATAAGGCCACTATCGTTACCGTCAATAGAAGAAAACAAGATTTTTCGTAATTTCGACAAAAATTGCATATACCTCAACTGAAAACTGCCAGAAATGTAATTATTTTCCAATTTGTCATGATATTTCAGCAAAACAAAAACAATTCCGCACCCAGGAATGGCTGAAAACGAGGTATTTTTGTGGAAAATGGTAATAGGCAATAGGTACTTGCATAGCGTAACGTTAAGGCCTAATTTTTTCCACAAAAATACCTCATTTTCAGCCATTTCGCGGTGTAGAATTTTATTTTTTGCTAAAATATCATGACAAATCAGATGATATTTAGATTCCTTTGGGTTTTTCAGTTGAGGTATGTGCAAGTTTTTGTCAAAAACACGCTTTTTAAAATCACGGAAAATCGTGTTTTCTCCTATCTGCCTATTGACCGAAGCGATAGTGTCCCTATGGATTTTCTAGGAAATAGATCGCATGATGGTATAGCTTAGACGAAAAGCAGAGAATTGTATCAATCAGTGCATGGACTATGAGACTGAGAGGTATTTCCAAAATGATTTCGGGTGAGCCCTACGTGTATCATGTGTATTTATCGGCTACTACTAGCTCGTGTCAAGTTGTAGGATTAAACTTTTAGCCTTCTTTTGGTGATTTATAGGAAATAGATCGCATGATGGTATAGCTTAGACGAAAAAGAGAAAATTGTATGAATCAGTACATGCACTATGAGATTGAGAGAAATTTCCAAAATGTATTCGTAAGTTACCTTATATCTGCCAGTCTGCGGTGTTGTGAAGGCGTTCGTGAAGGGTTTGTTGTGATACATGTACGTAGGCCTATATCTGGAACTTCGCATTCAGCCGGCTTAGAGTGGCTAACTTCCCCGGCATTATCTCGAACATTTATGGTTGGATTGCGTCTTTAGGTATACTATGGGGGTCTATTATGTCTCGTCTAGTTATCCAAAAGGAATTTTCTGTATCTGAGATATCAGAGGATGAAATTTCCGAACTTTTTGCTGACGACATTTTAGATCTGTCTGTAATTACATTGTACGCGTTTACACAGGCAGTTCTGCGGGGGTCTACAACTTGCAACGTCACATATTTAAATAAATTTGCGGTCGACACAGTAAGTGATTATTCTGAACTTCAAAATAACGCAATTTTCACAATTTTCCAGTTATTATTTTACAAAAATAGGGGTTACTAAGTATTCAGTGATTGTCAAACATCGGTTTAAAGCAAACTTGATTCTACATGTCGCCAGTCCTTTAAAAATATATATAGTTTGGTATCATTTATAAAGAAACGACTGAAATTGGACCACTTGTAACGTCTCATGCATACTCAAATTCCTCAAATTCTTGATGTATGCTATCACACGTTGTCCTGCGATTTTGTGGCTAAAAACCATTGGATATGTCAGGAAAGTAGTAAAATAGAATCTAGTAAGGGTAATTATAATTTACCACCTGAAGAATCTCCGAGGAAAAATAATTAAAATATTAAAAACGTTAAATAAATTTTCTTTAGATACATTAACAATTGTAAAGAATCTGACTATCAGGGCGCCAACCTTGAGTCCCTATAGTAGACTTATAGTCTCTGCCGTTTCTTGCAATGCCCTAAGGTCTGAAGATTGTCCAGGTGATTCTGTCACATCGGTGTGGCCAGGGTAAAATAAGTTTGGGGTAAAAAATGAAGCGGGTCAAATTTGCATATCATTAAGTAGACATTCACCGCAGATGCATTTAAGAGAAGGGTTAGCATTTTGCGTATACATGTTTACATGGCAATAATACATGTCACGTTTGTTATAAATGGCCCTCATTTAATTCAATCACATGATATCGTTCCTCCATGTCACCCAAAATTTCTTAATCCTTGTTCTTGAAAGTATTTTAAGGACCATTATTTAGAAAATACCATTCCCATGCCCCTGAGGCCACGCCACTGCGCGGTCCGATATGTCATGTCAAAGTGTCACTTCACTGGTCTGCTGGTTGGAGTAATATTAGTGGGTAGGCATAAGTCACGAATTTTGGGCGATATCTTTATGGGCATGTATTGGTATATTAAAATCTGCAGTATATGAATTGATTTCTGATTAGGTATCTAAATAGCCTATTCTAAAGAAAGTCCTATAGAGTTCTATAGAATTTCGGTTTTTATAACATCACCAAATTTTCTATAGAAAATTTCACCTCCAAAGAATTCTATAAACTTTCTGTATAAAATGGCTCTATAGAAATCTATAGAGATGACGCTATAGAAACCATCCAATAAAAGGATTTTCCTGCGTGGAAATTTGTGCATGTAAATTAATATAAAGATTAAAAAGGTAATTTCAAGATTAAATGATACATATAAGCCGGTGGTGGGTGAGGGCGGGGTGGGGGGCGGGGGAGGGCGGGGGGTGGGGAGAGGGGGGGGGGGGGGGTGAGCACACCGGGGGGTCCTTGCTCTAGTTTTTCTTGGGGTGAATTAGGAAAATATTACTATGAATTAATTGGAGTTGGTTAAGGGTTTAGTAGTACCGTAGCATATACGCCTGGGATGTCTGGTTGCATACATGTCTAGGACTTCCCCATATTTAATAGGTATGTTTTTATGGATGAACAGTAATATGAGAGCATTGAGTCGGTCTTCCTTCATTGTGGACCTACGGGCTGTTTTGATGAATTTGAGTGATGAGTGAGCCCGCTCAACTGTTGCACTTGAAACAGGAATTAGGTAAAGGATTTGAAATATTGTTGCTATGTTGGGAAATTGCTTTGAACTAATGCCTGAATGCTCTCAAGGGTCTCTTTCATTTGATCAGATGGGTTTTCACGCCCATTCCAGTAACTTTGCCATAGCAACATTTCCTGTTCCAGAGTTGTATAGCATGGAAGGTCAGCACAAAAGTGATTAGCTATAGCCTATCAGTCATTGCCTCTTCAGTCAGAGCTGTCAGGTTGCTTGGGATCAATCCAAGGCCAAGTACAGCCGATTTGGTGTATGCACTGAATCGTTCTCATAGCTGGATTATCATTTTGTCTAGGTATAAATACAGCTCATCGCCAGTACGTTTCAATGTTTCGCATGGTTTGGCGACCACACTTTCAAGGAACACAGATTTCAACACCAGCTTGCTTAGCCATTCCACTGAAGCACACGAAGCATGTACAACGAGTTGAATTTCTCTGCACGCAGTGAAAATATCCATCGTTGTTCCCTGAAACATACTAGCGATGGATGAGGTGAATCCAAGCACGTGTCGAGCTGCTCAGTTGAAAAGAAACTATAGCGGTATGGTACTTCCCTGCATTGCACTCCATTATTTTTCAGGTTGTGTGTAGTTATTGTTCTACACTCCTTTTGTGTTCAAAGCTTAGTTTAGTTCTGTGTGTTGTGGAGTATTTTGAATGGTTCTTAGTCCTTTGCTGTTTATTCATTTTGTGGCTAAGTGTGCCAAAGATAACTCACCCGCTTTGTATACGTTACGGTACTTATCGCATTCATTACGTCCCATGCTTTGGCTATGGCATTTGTGCCTACGGTAAGCCAATGCATGTTATGTACCTAATTATTTACTGGGTATCTTCTGCCCAGCACATGAGCATCACCTGCCCTGCCAACCACGCGGGTTGTCTTGTCTGCTGATTTACTTATTCGTTCAATAGACCAACCAGCAACACATTCCTAACCGTGACTTACTTGGAATATTCCTAACTCACTTGGATTGTTGCTGTGGTCATCTTGGTATATCCTAGCAACCAGCTACCCCTAGTGCTGGTATATCCCAGTCATGCTAGTAGACAGGTAGATCTGCGACATCTCGCTCCACCGGTAGCTTAGGTATAACAACGAGCTCGATCCCCCTGTATTTATATGGTAGTATGGTAGCGTGTTCTTATACTAGCACGCACGCTCTGCCTATTTACTTAGTTATAATGTATTCATAGGGATCCTCTTATGTTTTCATATACAAGACCCTCGTGATTCGAACACGCAACTGGGCCACACCACGTCATCCAAACCGATGGACTATAAGGTCAGTCCCCACAAAACTATGAAAGTCTGTGACGAGATTTGGCAAAGAAGTCCATTGGCTTTTGTAACGTCCCATTTCTTTTCCCGATCTGTCCTTGAACATAGTGTATTTTTTTCAAACTCAAAAACAGAATGTGTGCTTACAATAAAATTTGGTATTTAATTAACGTCCCACGTCCCGATCCGACCAAATCAATCCAGACATTTCTGGGGGTAAACAGTTAATTTCAAGTATTGATTTTTTGACTTTAATCGGAACGCCTCTACAACCCCTGATGCCCAGATACCAAATGGGGCGAATTCCTCCTCTTTTTTTAGAGTTATCGGCCCCCTCCCGCTTTCACGAATTTAAGTCTCATTGACTTAGTGTGTGTACAGCCGTGCAGTTGTAAGCTAATTAGGGGTAGTTAATTAACTTCAAGTATTGAGTTTCATACATTATTCGAAAGGTTTTCGGGCTCCGTCGCCCGTAAAAAAAAGAAAAATCAATGAAAATCCAGACATTTCTGGGGGTAAATAGCCTTGCTCACAACGGCACGCTGCTCACAACGGCTCGTTAGGGTCGGCTAATTAATTAATTTAAAGTATTGATTTTTTGACTTTAATCGGAGGGCCTCTACTTCCGAGAGATGCTCAAATACCAAACGGGGCCAATTTCCCCTTTTTTCATAGTTATCTACTCCCTCCCGCTTTCACAGATTTAACTTTGGCTTAGTGTGTGGGGCTTCCAATACGCTAGCATAGCTACTTTGAAAGGTAGCACGGAACTAATTAATTTTCCCATTGAAGCCTATGATGAAAGAGTCAAATTCGGGGTCCTTTTTGTACCAGAATGTTATAGATTTGGGATCTTTTGTGATATTTTCCAAAAAGTACCATCTAATATCTCTCGGATGAGGGTACTTTCAATGGGGTCACCAGAGGTTTTGGCCCCTTTTTTGGGGCTGAAGTGAAGAGGTGTTATACACCCTCACCAAATCACCCAAATTTGGGTATGGGTCCATAGTCAAATAGTTCCCCATGAAACCTTTACTGAAACAAATCTCGTCAAGTTTGGATATGCATAGCCAAGACCTATCCTTTCTCTACCATTTCTGTAATTTTCAACTTCTCAGCTTCCTGTCCCATGACATGGGACCTCTCGAAAATATTTTTATTAGCCTTATCTCTGAGGGTTCTCCTTTTGGGATGGCGGATAGATTTCATTGAAAGACTGAATTTTATTCACTTTTTGTATAAAAAATGGTTTTTTCCTTGAAAATGAGTCCCTTTAGATGTACTTCAAGTTTCTTCGCAGTAGGTCTGGCCAATGGTGGTATTTGATTTCCATGAAAAAGTATTTGATTGGACTGATAAATGTTCATATCTTCTTTTGGGCTAAACTCTGTTAGTTAGATTGACATAGGTCATCACAGGTCACTAAATTACATTGTTTTAATTGACAAAGGTCCTGACTTTGCACTTAAAAGTTGTCATAAAAGTTAGATAACAGTCATTTTTCATGGTCCAGCAAAGCAGAGAGACTAAATTTGAACTAAATAGGCTTGTTTTTTTTTTAGGGGGGAGGAGGGGGGAAGAAGGAGTGGGGGCATAACATACTTGTTGCTGTAGTTCAGAGGGAGAGGGAGCATGGTTTTTAGAGATTATGTTTGCTTTAAAAATATTTACCTCAATTGAATGGCAAAAGACCATTTTTCAATAGGAAAATGTGCTTCCATGCAATAGAATAGTGCAATTAATGTAAAAAAAAATCTTGTCCGAAAGCAATATTCCCGCTATATGTTTGAATGAAAATTGATTTGCTTTATAGCAAAGTTAGGGCTTGACAATGAAAAATCCTGCTTGGGTTTTAAAAAGCCCGCTATGGCTTCAAAAATCCCGCTAGGGCTTCTAAAATCCCACTAGAGCTTCAAAAGTCCTGCTATCAGGCTATAGGGCTGCAAAAAGCTCACCGGTAGGGCTGTAAAATTCGCCCGCTAGGGCTTCAAAAGTCTTTCTAGGGTTGCAAAAATCTCCCGCTAGGGCTGCAAAATTCTCCCGTTAGGCTTCAAAAGTCCCGCTAGGGCTTCAAAAGTCCCACTAGGGCTTCAAAAGCCTACTAGGGCTGCGAAAATCTTCCGCTAGGGCTGCAAAATTCTCCCACTAGGGTTTCAAAAGTCCCGTTTGGGCTTCAAAATCCCGCTAGGGCTTCAAAAATCCTGCTTGGGATGCAAAATTATTCCACCAGGGCTTCCAAAATCCCGTTAGCAGGTTATAGCAACAAAAATTTGCAGGGCTTTGTCCAGTGTCCAGAAAGCAATATCCCGCTAGGTTTTTAATGGAATACCATGTGTACAGTATAGGCGATTAAGGGTTTGAGAACTTAAAGTTAACTTAAAATCTTGCTAGGGCTTCTCAAAATTTGCAGGTTTTGTATAAAAAGCAATACCCCGTTAGGTTTTAATTATCTACCTACTGTGGTGTAGCGGTTATCATACCTGTCTACAGACCACGAGGTCCCGGGTTCAATCCTGGGGTTGGTAGACACGCCAGTGCACCACAACTGGTTATCAAAGGCCGTGGACATTGACTTGGTTGTCGATGTTATATCTGTCCGTACGTCGTACCTGTGTTCTCGTCCGGGTCGTATTAAGCGTTTCGTGATAGCATTTGTACTATCATAACCGAATACGCAGGCGACGACCCCGTCATTGTAATTGTGTGTTCAACTCTCTCTCTCTCTCTCTCTCTCTCTCTCTCAGGTTTTAATTAAAATATCATGTTTTTTTTTTATAGCTGAGTTAGGGCTTAAGAAAGTAAATTTGGGTTCAAAATGTTTGAATCGGGGTGGCTGCGGAGTGGGTGGCTGCGTAGTGGGGTAGCTGCGGAGTGGGGGGCTGCGGAGTGGGAGGCCTATCATAGCTTGAAAAAATCATGAACTTCAATATATGAGTAAAACAGTAAAAAGAGGGTCGTATCATCATGAATTTTTTTACGAAGAATGTTCAACTTTGGTAGAGATTAGACAGTTTATTTACAAGTTCGTGCAATGGGCCTAACTTCATACTCAGATGCAGAAGAATTCCAGCAAATTCGTTGGACGGTTCCAAAAAAAGCCTATCTGATTACAAAAATGGCAAGATGCAATATAATTTCTAACAGAATAATGTATAATTGTCCTACCGCTTGGTGTACCCATTGGATCTCGGTTTATGCCGTGGCATGGTGTTTTGCGACTGACGACTGATCTTCAATTTGTGACTGTTTAATGCATTTAATGTCATTGCATAGTTTAAAAATCCACTGTTTCCTATTTTAAAGACTTTTATCTGATCCTTGTGAAATTTCACGGTTCAATCTACACTAGAAATAAGCTTCGGGTAACACATCGCTTATAAATATTGATTCAAATAATCTGATCACTTCACTTACAAAGCTGCTTGGAGGGGGAAGATAAGTAAATGTGAACCAACAAGTTGTTCTGATCATAGGCCTACCAAGGTAGAGAAGGGATAAGACGAGGAACAGGCACGTAGCCAGAAATTTTCGCAAGGAGGGCGCAATACTTCATGGGGGCACATTGTGTTATATTTTTTCAGTTTGATTTTTCGCAAGGGGTCACACACTTCTTTCACAAGAAAACATAAATTTACAAATACACTTTAATTCTATTACACACAATTCCTTTAAATAACGAAACAATAAAACGAACCCACTCACGATAAGTAACAATATGTTTTGAAACATGTTTCCTGGGACCACTTTGAATGCGGTTTATCAACACACTTAATCAGCCATCATAACATTCAGAAGCAAAAAATTAGACAGGTCATCAACTATTTTACGATCTGTTTTGAATTTTTTTTCTTCTTCAGTAATGTTGTTATCTCCCCTGCCATGTCTCATTGCAGCAAACTGGGTCACCCCATTAACTCTTCTACTCCCTGCAATTGGGTTTTCTTGCAAACCTCAAAACTGGAAAGTGCACTTAACGCCAAACCACCAATAATTCACAAAGCAATCAAAGAAATATTGCACAGGCTACAGTATACTTAAATAAGGTGTGTTTTCAACATTAGCCTCATCATCTATCAATGACCAGTAAATTTGACCATGTATGTAAAAAATTAATCAATATTTTCACAGGTTTTACCCTGCATATAAAGAATCAAAAGATATTTCAATTTGTATATTACCCTGATAATCAGCCTCATAAATAAATTCATGAATCAAAATAAACTATTAGTATTATATATCAATCTTGTATAATTCATCATCAATGATAATATCTAGAATGATTAATTGATTGGCCTATATCATTTTTTGAAATGAAAAAATATACATCAATATAGAATTTCATTAAAAGGCATTCATGCAAAACCACACACGTTAAAAAGTAAGCAACCATCACCACAACAGCAATATAAAAGCAAAAAGTAAATATGAACTTGAAATTTAATTCATAATTCAAACATGCATATAAACATATGGTTTTCTTGTTACTTGTGATAATGAAATCACTTGTAGGTTTTGACAAACAAAACAGCTAATCTTGAAATTGCAATTCTTGCACAAATATGGCAAAGGAAAAAAAAACAGGCTATTTAATAAGTCAACATCATATTTTGTTCTTGGACTAAGAATATTTTTGGAATTATAAAGTACATTTTTGAAGCAATTTAGTATTTCTAAATCTTTTGTTTTGCTAAATGAAGAAAAAAATAAATAACTATAAAAGTTTATATAGGGCACCTGCTATTGAAATTGTGCTTCTTGCATAAAAGCATAAAGTCTGGTGTCAACCAGAATAAATCAGATCTTTTGAAGAAACTTTATATAATATCTATAAAGCAATATTGCCGTGATGAAACAATTAGTGCATTTCATACGATAAAGAATAATTAAACAAATAATTTGCTGATATCTGACTCCTACAAGGAGTTATTTAAATTTAAAACTCACATCACATTCTCCAGTCATTGTGTATTCCATTAAAACATCACCATTTCTTTTCAAATAAAAACTATTGGGCAGATGAACAGATGGGAAAAAGAAGTTACTTTTATTACATTTCAATAATTTAAATATAAAATGTTTCTCATCATTATTAAGCAAAATTTTCAACAAAATAGTGAAAAATGTCATGGGCGTGCCTTTATGCCATCTGACCATTGCTGAATACAAACAACAATTACTTGTGGAACCTACGATATTTGATAAAATAGATATCTATTTACATGAAATGATTAGTGGTCCAGCAAGTTTATCTTGTATGAAAGAGGACTGTGATAGAAGCCAAATGGGGCAGAAACTACATATTCCTTTAAGGAGATATTCAAATAAGTTTAAAGTTCTGACTTTTGTAGAAATGACTGGGGTAGTAATTCTATTATGGACCAAATATTATCTTACAATATGCTAATAAATGTAAATAGTTTCTTTACCCCATTAAATTTGCTTTTTTTCTCAATATTTGAAGTTATCTTAATCTTTTAATGTGGCTTTCAGTTTTAGCACAAACATCAAAGGAAGTGTATACTATTTTTCCGACAAACACATAAAGCAATCATTCAAATTAAAAATGTATCTTGCATTATTACTTATTTTTATTAGATAACTTAGATATACAAGCTGTGACCACTCCGAGTCAGGACTATGTAATCTCTTACATTACATGGTCTTTACACCTTCTAACAAGTTGTATATTTTACCTAAGAGATTCTCCCTTTCCATATTTCCATTTTGTAAATGACTTCATTAGTTATTGTGCTCTTTAAAGTTTCAAACAGTCATACCCGACCTAATAAATAAGCAGGTCCGGTCAAAATATTTCTCTTTATTTTCTTTTTTCTGAAAACCACAAGTAATAAGGATCAAATTTCCCTTATTAATGGCGCCATTGTATCCCTTCTCCTGTCTGGTCCTGACTTGTTGTGGAAGTTGGTGTTGAGCATCATTTTAGCTATGGATGAAGTCATTATTGTGTGGTTCAACAGTCATTTGAATTAAACTAAGTGATCTCATTATTTGCTACAGTAAGTTTGTGATTATGATTTGCTGGAACAAATTATTAAGGAAAAAGGCAAGTCATGTTTTTTTTGTAATGAAAAAATTCGGTCTGGCGAAATTTGATCTGACAGGGAAATGTGCGAAAAAGATTACTGAGAGGCATCAACATAATCATACTGTTCCTACTTTAAAGTGATTGTAATGACTTGTCAGTTGACATGTCAATACAATCACATATGACTTGGGTAGTATGACTCACGACTACTACCCCCGGAAATGTCAGTCAAAGGTGAGTCATTGACATATGAGATAGTGACTCACATGTGCGTAATTGTACTAAATTGTCATTCACCAGAGTGACTCTGGGGTGGGTCAATTTACTTCATACCCAATGACTTTGTACATAGGTGATTGATTTGGGGTAAGTCATTTCACAAACAAAATGCCATGAGTGACTGAGGGAGGGGTGATCCAATGTACATGTTTTGTCCACCCACTTTGGAGCAATGACTCACTTTGTCCGGGGGTGTAGGGGTAAATCACACAATTGACAAGTGAATAACATGGAACTTAAAAACCATAAATACATCTGTCACAGATAATTTGCAAATGTAATGAGAAAATTCAGTTAACCCACCACCTGTTTCATCTATCTCTATATTGTCTAATTTCAAATACAAGGAAGGAAGATTTTCTTGTAAGATTTTCCATGTTGAATGCAACAATTTTCAACCCTTTAACATCTTTGAAGGATGATGATGGTTCCTGTTTCTTGATAACTGAATTTTGTTGACTTGACGGAGGTGCATCTCCTTGAAGGCAGTTCAGTACATTTTCCTTCCTTCATGCACTGCCCAATCACAGCCTGTAGGTTCTCCAATGAGCACTCTTTGTAGTTCACAAAACACTTGTCAAAAAGATAAATGACAAGGAAGCCCCCTGAGGATGAAAGGTGATTTATTACTACTACCAGAAACTAAAGGTTTAGAGGTTCCGATGTACAATATGGATTAAGTTTTTATTACATGTATAGCAAATTTGATTACATAATAAATTCGCTCAAAACAACAAAGAAAACTTGCATATTGGCCAGGAAAGGTTGACATAAAGTGCCCTCCTACTCATTAATATGCATGATTCTCCACACACTGTAGACACATCTATGAACCATTGGCTATCTGTGTACCACATATGAATTCAATGTATCGTTCTTCAGATGTTGTGTTTGAAGATGTTTCCGACAAAATCATACTAAGCTCGGCTCACTATACATATTAATGAAATTCGAAGTATTTATATCATGAACATGTATACACTTGTTAACAACACAATTATAGCATATATGAAAGAAAACATGCAGACATGCATTTGTTAAAATAAAAGCATTTCAACATTTTTACATAAAGTCCCACTTTTGCATAGATATGCATGAAATCACCAGCAAATACAATAGGGTACATCTACATACCATGAGCTATTTGTTTACTACATACGACTCGAATCATGTGTATCATTCTTGAGATATCATGTTTACCACCTGGGTGGGTCACACATACATACACGTACACCCACACATTCGCATGCACCACATGGGCAGGTGTGCGTACATGTATATATGTACAAGGTCCAGGTACCAAAACAAATGCTAATCCCCTTGTTACTTAACTGATAAAATGTCTTGCAAACATTAACAGTAAATATACCCCTCCATATCCCACTTACTCTCTAAAGCATCCACTTTCCACTTTCTCCTCTATCTATACTGACCTCAGTGACATAACTAAGGAGGGGGGATTCAAGAGGGGCAGTCGCCTCCTAAACAGGACCCAACTTGGGCCCTATAAACAAAATATCATTAAACCTATATACCACATGGGCCCACAGGGCCCCACTTGCTCCCAGTCCGTGGGGCCCTAGATACGCCACTGCCTGACCTACTATCCTCTATACACCTTTCCATCTGCACTACACCTAGCATATAAACTACCTACCAAGTGTGCAAACATCTTCCTCCATCCATCAACCCTTCCAACTAATGGGCTCCTATCCTCCTGCGTTAATTCACTTGTCTGATCTGTCCACTATCCTTCCCGCCTATTCAACAGCTGTACATGCTCAGTCAAGACATTCAGTTTTAAGTTCATCACCTAACAACATTTCACTCACCTACCCACTACCCCTCATCTAATTTCTTCTACAGGCCATACTCATATCAACTTACCTCCACTCATCATCCTAACCTCAACCCATCCTCCTTCGAACCCTAGTTCTCTCCTCCTTCGTTCTCATATGATACTTTCATCTGATACACAGCTTAAAATCCATCTTGATATTGTTCTTACAAACCATTTAGGGCCATCTACCACATTTCTTAATAAAACCTGAAGAATTTGAAGGTGATCTAAAAGCTTGTATTCGGACCAGCCCCCTCCCCTCTCACACACACACTTGAAGTGTTATTGAAGTGAGGACACACTGTGTTATTATCATTACCTGTCTTTAGAGGCTAGTCTCCACTATATCAATTTGCTTTCATGTGAGATACAAAAGTATACAGCTGGAATTTCTTTTCAAGGGCAGAAATGTATTGTTCCCAGGATCTGAGTAACTAAACAATGGCTGTGTGGGCAGACAGACAAACAATTAAGTTTAGAGAACCCCTTTCACCAACTTTGTTGGCAAGGGAATAATTAACAAGGCAGGCAGTAAGTAGGGAATCTTGAAATATGCTACATGGGAAAGAATATTAGACATCTAAGTTTCATACAGGTTTAAAGATACACTATTGCTAAGAATTGTACTGTCACCATACCCCTACTCGCTCTAGAAGGATTGAGTTTTTGCATCCTTTTGCGACTGAGGTAAAGGTCACACAAATTTAAAGTTAAACAAAGATTTTGAGCTGTCTGCCCAGCCATTTGTAATGCAATTTGTCCACATGCTAACAACAGCATCCGAATATTACTCGCATTATAAAAACCTTGAGATTTTCAAAGAGAATGATTTAACCCCCATGAAATCATAAAATTTACTAAACTTCAAGTGAAAAACCTACTGTTTATTAAAATGTGTAAAATAATGGAAAACTGCTTACCTGGTACAAGAAGCTCCAGCAACCGTGGGATAGCACTGTACATTATGTGTCCCCTGAGGAATGCTCCAGCAGAAATTATTCCTTGATAATCTAAGATTTGAAAATGCACAGAAATTTCATGATCAATATTTGTACTTGAAGAGGGTAATTAATTTTCTTTAAAATCATCTTTTATTATAAAAAAAATTGTGTAAAGTTCTGCAATCATTATACATGTTCACAACTATTGGTTGAGAAAGATCCTGTGCACCATGGGTAACAGGTAACCAGAACCTAATGGTTTTGTGGTTCTGATGCTTTTTGATAAGCTTATTGATTTGCAAAATTTGTATTAACTGTCATGTAATTGCATATCATAAAATATTTGTTCCATATTTATTCATAAGCCACATCCACCATGCAGATCAATAAAAATGTTGACAACATTAGCATTTGCACAATGATTATCGTCATCAAAGCAAGATGATGTTAATTATTGTGTTATTAACCCAAGCGCTTACAACCCTTACGTGGGCCCTTACACGATCCTACAGTACAAAGCTTGCGTAGTCGGCATGAAATTCTTAGTTTCATAAGTAATATTTTGTTTAACATAATCAAATTGAAGTGTTTGCAACTAAATCTGCTTTTTTTTACGTCTAATGGAAATATAAAGTTTTATTTATCAATGTTCAAGTCTCTGCCACTTGACGCTTAGTCAACAGGCCTACGTGAACTGAATAGTTCATTCACGCAATTCGTTTGCGTTTTTGCACTTGAATTGAAAGCTTTTGAAGAAATTGTGAAAATTGTATTAGTTTACTTTTTAACGGCTTGGCATATGGAAACAATAATTACAATATTTTTTTTTTTTTTTTTCCTCTTGTTTCTTTAATTTTAATTTTTATTACTCGCAAAACAGTACAAATTTCATGTCAAAGACGATGCGGTCAAGCTACTGTTTAAATCGAACAGAACAGGGGTAACAATCTGGCGTGAGCTGAATGTGACATTGTTCCCGGTAAGCCCCGAAAAATGGGTTTATGTCAAGTCCAAAAAACACGTCCAGAATTGTCTCGTTTTGTTGCTCTTTGCCATTGATCAACGACTTTTAGTTTGAGAATTTATATTACTGCATCCTCCAAATACACTGCGGCATTTTGTTTAACATTTGCTTGGAAAATGTAATATATTAGAAGAACAAACAGAGATGCAATCGATAATAGTTGTGAAATTAAATTTCAATGGCGGACACACGTTATACGTAGCATCGATGCATTGTTTATATACAGGCGTTCCCAAAATGACGTCATTGCGTAATGAGCCTTATTTGTTTTTGTCAAGGTGACGAAAAATGCATTTTTCTTTTGCAATTTTCTCGCAATCAATTGGGTTTTGTGCAAAGAAAGTTATATTTTTGCAAATCAATTACCCAATCCAATCAGGGAGCTGTTACGTATGTTGCGACTCCCATGGCAGGACCACTTTAAAATTATAACCATTTATTTGTATTTAATCGCCATAGTAAAGTCATTTCAGGAGGGGATCGAGAGTGTATTTCTGAAATCAAGTGTCCTTTTATCTTTTAACTTTAAATACTTATACATAATTTCCAAGATGCACCTGCACACTATATATTGGCTTAAAGAAAGTGTTCGTGTCGGAGGAGCTTCAAATCAGGAGAGACGTGTCCATGTGGGAGGAGTTATGAAATATTGTCTTTTTGAACACTTTAACGAAAATAAATTGTTTTGATGAAAAAGTTTGGTATTTAATCACCCTAGTGTATTCATTTTTAGGATGGGTTCAGAAGTATATTACTGAAATCTTTGTGTTACCTTTTTCTTTTCAACTTGAAATACTAATAAATAATTTCAAAGCTGCTCATAATACTTAAAGTTAACCAGTGGAAAATGTATTAGTTTTTGCTAAAGATTTATTTTCACTTGGAGGATTGGGGTGGAAGGTTGGTTCTACAAATTGACTACACCAATGAAGCTGGGGGATTCCCAAGTTACACACCCATACCATCATTCAAATAAAACCAACTGACATGTACCCTGTTCATCTGAAGCATTTAGTCTTCAAATTGTTATCACACTTTCAGTCTTAGGCTTGGACATGCACGTTATGGTTAAAAAGTATTTGGCTGGCAAATTCATGTTAGGGTTTAAAAACTCAAGATGTATCTTAATAAATTGGGACATTTTATAGCCAAAAATCCACCTTGTTTTGTCTTTCTCTGACTTTTAGTGAGATGAGGGGGTTAAGAAATATTTAGGTTTATAACATGAATCATTTGAACATTTCAAAAAATGTGCAAATATTACATTTCTGTACCACTGTAAGTCCAAACAGCGACATGTTCATTTTTGAAATTTAAAGACATTTTTTTCTCTATCCAACGATTTTCATGTTATGACATAATAACATTTTTTTGTGATTTGCATGAATAATGTTTTGATATAATGTTGTGAATTGCACCAAAAATTTTCCAAAGACGTGAGATGTTTCAGTTAACATGGGAATTATATATCCAATGGTATGTTGATCAAAGTTTCATGATCTGTGCTACTTTTGCGCTTTTGTTTTTTGCTATATATATAATTTGAATGAATATTCACTTTCCGCTAATTTGTTATAAAGTTAAGACAAGTAGTGTGCAGTGGCTGGGGAATTACTGGCCGGGCGAGTGAGGCCCTGTAAGCCCCGTATGGTATATAGGTATATTGATATTTTTCACGGGCCCCCTTATAGGGCCAAAACCGGCCTTTTTGTAGGTGGACAACTGCTCCCTACCCCAGTTCATGATATTCGTATTTCTTATGCAAATATTAATATTAATCTGTTACTTGAACTGATTAAATTTAATGTTAGATATCACAGTATTAGTTATGCGAAGGAGAAAGTTCGCAAAAGCAGGTTACAAGAGAAGGTTATTACTGCTGAGCTTTGTAATTGTGATGAGGATTATTCCACTTCTGCTACTTTAGAAAATAAAGAACTGTTAGATATTGCCAAAGGAAATCTCAGGAAAAACTGTGGACGTGGACGGCCGGACAGCCGGACGAAATCGCCGCTACATAGGTTCGCATTATGCTTCGCATGCTCACCAAATTTGGGAATATTACTTTAAACTTATTTTACATCACTTCGAAACCATCTTAATACAAAAGAAAGTTAAGAGAAGGAAGTTAAACCGCCGAAACAATAATAGCAATTTTGACACAGTTCCAACATGCCTAACTGACTTGTTTTGGGCTTTCACTCTTTTTTATTGCTAGGTTATTCATATGCTAATCGTCAATGTACTCAATGTTGTTTCCATGCAAAATTACCTTTTGGGAGCGGCAATTCATCTGTGCCTATCAAGACTTCATAGTAGTTTTTGTACACATCTTTCTCTCTCGCAATATCTAACAATTCTTTTGAACCATCCGCACCATCAATATTTGTAAATCCCAGCGATTTCACCTACGGGTATGTGGAATATAAATATTGAATATTCTGAATTAAATAAACAAAAATGTGTAAATGCCTCCTAAATTTTGATTGATTGATTCAAAAATGTATTCAAGCACACTGTTAATACAGAGTACAGAAATATACAGGTATACAAAATGATACATACAATGAAACAAAGATATTGATATATACATTCATTAATTACAAAAGTGGCTTAGGAGCGCCACACAGGAAGTTAGAGTAACTTTTAAACGTGTGGCCTCCAGAACACAAAACACATCAATGACACCCCCCCCACACACACACACACACACACCCACACACACACACACAAATTTGATCCAAGAAAATATAAAGGCAGAGCATTATTCATAATATGAGAATAAGAACGCTTTTAAATAATTTTCAAACAAAGATTTTCAAGCTAATGCATTTATATACGAAGGGAGAGAATTCCAGAGTTTGGGACCTATAAAATGAATGGAATGTTGAGAAGAGGTAAGCCCATTGAGTGGGAGACCTAAGTTGATAAGAGTTTCTTGTTGAATGTGGATGAATACTAATACGGCCACAGAAAAAAAGTACGGAAAAGAAAGGGAAGCTTAGATTGATGCCATTGATACATGAAGATACCAACTTGATAAGAGGAAATATCGTATATAGATAAAACGTTATGTTTAGCAAACAAAGGTAAAACGTGGTGAAAATAGTATACGTCACTAATCAAACGGACTACCCTTTTTTGGAGAGCAAAAAGTTTTGTTTAGACGTGAATTATACTTACAGCCCCAAACAATATTACAATACGAAAGATATGGTAAAATGAGAGTGTTGTATAGAGACACTAAGGTACGAGTAGGCAGCAGTTGTTTCAGACGACAGATACTGTACCAATACCCTTAGAAATTTTACTACATATTAAGTCAATATAATTCTTCCACGTTAAATGTTTATCAATGATAATACCTAGAAATTTAGTAGCACTGGATAAGGGAATATCATGATTAGTAAAAGAAACCAAATCATTATCAAGATTTGTAGGTTTGCCAGGTGGACTGAACAAAACGATTGAAGTTTTAGTGACATTTAATGATAATTTATTGACTATGAACCAGGAACTAATTAGTTTTAAATCATTTTCAACAGTAGATAAAAGCTTGTTGGCATTGGGGCCAGAAACAAAGAGATTCGTATCATCAGCATATAAAATAAGGCTAGAATTTGATGTGGCTTCAGGAAGATGATTAACATAAATGATCAATAATAAAAGGCCTAAGATTGACCTGCACATTTTAAAACATCAAGTGCAGACTTCGTATTGTTGATAGATACAAACTGATGGCGATTACATAAATAACTTTTAAGCCACTCTAACTGACAACCCCGCGTAGACTATAATTATCAAGTTTACGAAGTAATACACAATGATCCAAAGTGTCAAAGGCCTTTGAAAGGTCTAAAAAGGTATCACAAATGAAATCTTTATTTTCAAAGGCAGTAGTTAAATTATCAATAAGGTGGATGATTGCATGGGAAGTTGATTTACCAGGTAGAAAACCAAATTGATTGTCAAAGAGTACATTATGTTGATTAAGGAATTTAATATTCTATTGAAAATAATTCTTTCAAATAATTTAGAGAAACAGGGGAGTACAGAAATAGGTCTATAATTTTTATGTACGATTTTTCTCACCACTTTTGAAAATAGGGATTACACGAGCAATTTTGAGGCTACTCAGCAAAAATACCCTTTGATAAAGAAAGATTTACTAAATAAGAAAAAGGTTCAGAAATATAATCAGCAAACAACTTTACAACAGAGGGTGAGATATCATCATAACCAGATAACCAGGAGAAGTATGTTTAAGATTGGATATCATATCATGAATTTCAATTGTGTCAGTTGAGAGTTAAATACAATGGAAAATTACAGGTAATCAGTAAATACATAATCTTCACATGGCACAATTTTTGATTGTACAGAAGGTCCAATATTGATAAAATAATCATTATTATATCACAGATGTCATCACTCTTCGAAATAGAATGTCCTTCATGAAAAAGTTCCTCAATTACATTATCATTTTTAGAGCCATGCCTTAATAACCTTCCATGTATCCTTCCTTACATTACCATTGTCAGGATGAAGCATTGAATTACAATAATCTTTCTTAGCATGACGTATTGCTGAAGTTAAATGATTGCAAAATAATTCATAGGATTTTAAATTTCCATCTGTTCTATTCTTAAGAAACCTTTTATAGAGTTTGTTTTTAGTTTTACAAGAATACCTAATACCTGAAGTTATCCACGTTTTGGAAACTCAAGCTTTGTTTAAAGTAAGAGGGAAACTATCATTGTAATAAAAAATAAAGGTTTTTGCAAACAAATCAAAAGCATTATTTGGGTCACAACTGTTATAAGTGTCTAACCAAGTTTCAATAGAAAGTTTTTGCTGAAATTTTTGAATACGTTTAGGGTTGATATTACGGGAATAATTTTTGGGAGGGAAAACGTTTGCTGAAGTATTTTCAAAAATAGTAAAAACTGCCAGACGATCAGAAATATCATCAAGAAGAACTCCATTTGTGCAGGGACTCTTTAGATCATTAGTGAAAATTACATCGAGCAAACAAGCAGAAGTACTGGTTATTCTTGTTGGCAAAGACTGTAATGGAACAAAAAAATGAATTCAATATATTTGTAAAATCACATACAGTAGAATTTGACGAATTTATAAGATTACAATTATAATCGCCCATAATAGTTTGCGGATAATGCCGTATTTCCAATTAGTGTCAAAAGCTTTCTCCAGGTCCAAAAAGATGGCAATGAGGTGTTCCTTTTTTTCTTCAAAGGATTCCCGGATAGCAGTGTCGAGTGTAATTAACTGGTCCAGGGTTTTGCGACGTTTCCGGAAGCCGCTTTGGTGAGAGGAGAGGATTCTGTTAGGCTCAAGGAACCAGGTTAGTCTCTGGTTAATGATTCTCTCCATAATTGTACAGAGACAGCAGGTGAGAGCAATGGGGCGGTAGTTGGAGGGGTCGGTACTGTCTTTTCCCGGTTTGGGGACGGGAGTGATGATAGCTGCCCCCCAGATAGGGGGAAAGGAGTGTGAGAATAATATTAGTTGAGGATGGTGAGTAGGGTAGTGGTGGTCTTGTTGGGGAGGTGTTTCAGGAACTGGTAGGGAATATTAGCCCTGGGAGGTGCAGCCAGCGTCATGGATGGCTTGATTTAATTCAGAAAGGGTGAGAGGTGTGTTATAGGTCTCGGTGTTGTCGGAGGGAATGGTGATACTCCGGGCTTCATCGTGAGCTTTTTTGGCTTTAAAAGCATTGGGTTAGTTGGCCGATGACGAGATGTTGTTGAAAGAGGCAGCGAGGTGGTTAACGATGTCTTTTTTTGCAGTGAGAAGGTTACCATTCCAGGAGAAATGGGAGACTTGCTCACCCTGCCGTGGAAGCTGTTAACCATTCTACAAATCTTCATAGTGGGTATGTTGGTGGTGAGAGAAGAGACGAAGTTGTTCCAAGTGTTGGTTTTACTGTCCTTGATAGTGCGCCTGGCCTTGGCACGGTTGATGCGAAAGAGGATGAGGTTGTGGGTGGTTGGATTTGAAGTCCTGAGGGCCCTTTTCCTATTCTTGATGGCGGTTTTGCAGTCATCAGTGAACCAGAGGTGGGGGGGGGGGGGAGTTGGGGGGTTTGGAGGTTTTTGGAATGGAGCAGGTGGCGATGTTGATAAGGATGTTACTGAAGTTTGACAAGAGATCTTCACCCTTGAGGAGATGGGGGAGAGGTGCGAGTTGCAGAGGGTTTCAAAAAGGTTTCGACGTTCCAATTTGGGGTGTGATCGGTGGGGGGTTTGAAGGTTGGAGTGAATAAAAAAGATGGTCATGGTTACTACCACAGAGATCAGCAATGACCTTCCAGTTACAATCAAGGAGGTTGGGGCAACAAATAAACAGGTCAATACAGGTGAGGGAACCTGTGGCAGGGTGAAGGTAGGTCGGGGAGTTAATGTTGAGCAAGGAGAGGCTGTGCTGTCAAAGTGTTTGCGACAAGCTTGCCTCTGGGGGTGGTGGTATTGGAGCCCCACAGGGAGTTGTGGGCGTTGAAGTCACCAAGAAGGACAAAAGGGGTGGGGAGCTGAGAGATGAGGTTGTTAAGGCTGGTTGTTTGAACGTTGGCGTTGGGGGTGGGGAGATAGATATTGCAAAGAGTGAAGGTTTTGTGGAGGGAGATAGACATACAAATGGCCTAAAGGTCGGTGTTCACATGAACAGGGCTGTGTGCGATATAGTGTATAACAAGAATGGAGACACCCCACAGGCCCTGTCGGCGTCCACTTGATGTTCATGGTAGCAAGTGAAGTTGTTGAGGGATAATGGTCAGTGGTTTTCAAGAAGGTTTCTTGTAGGTAGAAGACGACCGGGTTGAAGGTGGTGGCCAGTAGGTCAATTTCTTCCGAATTGGCCTGAAGGCTCCTGATGTTCCATTGTGTAATGTTGTGGGTGCTATTATAATTGTTGGTGGTGCACGCCATAAGGAGACAGGGGGTTATCTGGAGGAAGATCTGTTGGGTCTGAGTTGGCTTCTTTTTTTCTTTGGATCCGTCCCTGTTTCTTTGGGAGCGGTTGTTTTTGAAAGTTGGACGAGAAGTATGTTCGGTGTGTTCGTTAATCGAACAATTCATGTTCTCTTCAGTGTCATACATGTGGGTTTGGGTGGTGGGCTGTTTGTTGATTGCTTGTTTGTTGGTTTGATGATTGTTAGCCTGGTTGGGGTAGGGGACGGCGGTGGTCTTAGAGAAGGAAGGAAGGTTGAGGAGAGAAGTGGTGGTGGAGGTGGCTTGAGTAATGGGTGTGGTTGGGTTGTTGGCAATAGTGGTGGGCTTAGGACTGAGTAAGAAGATCCATGTGAGGTCGGTTTGGGCATGTGAGTCAGTTTTAGTTGTGTTAGGGGGCGGTATTGATGTTAGAGGAGACTGCGCTCGAGTAGGAAGGTTTGGTGTGGAGGGAAGGGAGGAAATGTTTCCTGGCTTTTGGGTAAGTGTTGTTGGGATGAAGGGTTTTCAGTTTGGTTATTTGCTTTTCCTGAAGCCAGGTGGTACAGTCTTTTGAGAAGGAGGGATGGTCGGCTGGTTGATTACCGTCGCAATTGGTGCAGAGTGGGGGGTTGATGCGGGAGGTGCTGTCATGGTTTGGGGCTCCACAGTTACCACTGCGGCAGGAGTTTTTCCCATGGCCATACCTCTGGCACTTATGACAACGGAGGGGTTGATAATGTAAGGGGCGACAGGGATTCTCAGGTAGCCGGCAGTGATGTGGGAAGGAAGAGTTGGTGTGGCGAAAGTTAGGAAGTTGGTATTGGTGGGTGTTTCAGCACCGACTCTCTTGAGGATGAGACGACAGGCTTCAGTAATGTGTTGTCTGGTAAGTTCCTCAACGAGGTCATCATCGGTCAAGTAAGCAAGGTCTTTAGTTCTGAGCTGGAGTTCAGGGAATGTGGGGGTGACTGTAATGCCAATACCAGTATTTGCTAGGGTTTTGGTGGAGAGGATGGTAGTGGCTTGAGTGTCGCCAGATCTGAGGGTAGAGACCTTGGAAATGGTACCGACAAGGCCATGGAGCGCTTTGTGTATGAGAAAAGGGAAAACTCTTTTAAAACTTTCTTGTTTATTGGTGGCCTGTATGATTATAATTTTGGGGATTGGGGCTGAAAAATGGTCAATGGAGGTAGCAGGTGGGTCACGGGGAGGAGAGAGATGGTCAAGGTCAATGCAGAAGCGTTTCGTCATCATGAAGAAAAACAAGGCCGAGAGACCAGAGGAAACTAGAAAACATTCGCGAAACTACTATAGGAGGACCGCTGTACAGTATCGATAAGGGCATGAAGGTCTGGACAAAACGGGAGGGAAAAAACAAAAAAAAACGGTCTTACCGAAAGCAGATGCCCATTTACAGAAAGAGAATCCCGGAAAATGAAGTTATGGAACAAACATTAGGTTATAAAGTGGAAGGTAAAGTGTAATGGAATGAAAAGTTCGAGAGAAAGGAAAAGGAAAACACGTTGCTCTCAATGCGTCGTATAGTTCGTTATCTACTGGTTTTTTTATTTCTATATAAAGGGTTTCTTATATAAAGGGTGACCCCTCCCCCATAACCATTTCTAGAGGTGTGCTCTAAAGTATAGTCATCAATATTATACAAAAGATAATGGGTCATAAGGTCATTGGACCAGGTTTGTTTCGGTCATACCGATAATAGAAAATTTGGTGCTTAAAGAGCTGAGGGTTAGTTGCAATACATTCTAATTGGCAGGAAAAGATCTACTATTTACATGAAAGAGGGATAATGTGTCTTTAAGTGTAACACAATTTTCGTCAAAGCTATCTAATGAATAGTAAGGACAGTTATGCATACAAGAGATATTTAAACAATTTACATCAGGATCAGCATCATTAAGTATAGGATGGTTAACATTGCCATGTTAAAATGGTTCAGATTGATACAATTTGCACTGGATACAATTGGAATTTAAACCATTTAAATTAAGAGTTACACAATCGTATATATCCGCATTACACGAAATACATTTCGTATTTAAGAAAGGAGTTTTGACTGTGTGTCTTCACCATGCATTACATAAATGATCAAGAATATGCACGTTAATCATACACAAAACGAAATACATATATCAATGATTGGATAAGATTCGAGAACAATAAATATATGGTATTGTCAGTGAATTCCATCAACTTCAATAACATAAATAACACAATGTTTTATCGATTAATATATACAGTACTGGACATAAACAACATTGCTCTTGATAAGTATGAAGAGCAAGACCCCGATGCAAAACTTTCTATTTAATTTTCATGATAGATGCATCCAGATGTAGAGGTCACAATAAGTCATTAGTTGTTGTGCAACTGAAAGTTTCAAAGTCAGACCCGACCTGATAAATAAGCAGGTCGGGTCAGACTTTTCCACTTTATTTTCTTTATTCTGAAAACCACAAGTAATTAGGATCAAATTTCCCTTATCAATAGCTCTATTGTGTTCGTTCTCCTGTTGGTTCTCAGTGTTGCAGAAGTTGGTGTTGCTATCATATTAGCAATGGATGCAGACTTTTCCACTTTATTTTCTTTATTCTGAAATCCACAAGTCCATTGTATTCTTCTCCTGTTGGTTCTCAGTACATGTAGTTGCAGAAGTTTGGTGTTGAGTATTATAGTAGCAATGGATGAAGTCCTTATTGTGTGGTTGAGCAGTTATTTTAATTCAGATAAGTGGTCTCATTATTTGCTACAGTAAGTTTGTGGTTATGATTTGCCAAAACAAATTTTTAAGGAAAAGGATAATTCATGGTTGCCATTACCCCAGACAACACAAGGCACAGTCCCCAATATACCTACCACTCCCAAAACATCTACTAGTACCTAATATACTAAAAAATACAATCAATAAGCCTTTACCCCAGCTTATAATCCTCCATGCTCCTACAGTACCTTCTGCACTTACTGTACCTTTCCACATTACTTTCCTTCCATTTTGATTCAAAGCCATAATACTAATTTAAACAAATATAGTGAACACATAATCAACTATTTTATACACAGAAAAAAATATAACGAGGAACTATACTTTGTAAACTAATTAACCTAATTTGACACTGGATAAGTCGTAAATTTAACATGTTTAGGTTCGTAAAATTACCAAGGAATGTTTGTACATTAACAATGGGGCATGCAAGCTTCTTACTTTAATTACATGTTTGTAAAATGCACGATCCTGGGCAAAAGGGTCAAAAGGGTCAAAATTGACACAGCATTTACTAAAAGTACGAAGCAGGTGTGTAGATGCACACATTAGAAATGGCTTTGCTTAAAACCAGAAACATCTCAACCTGCCCTCAAATGGAGTAGGGCCTGTCGAAGTAAAACTTATATATTTCTTTGTTTCCCAAACCACAAAACTGAATACAGTTTCACCTCTCCAAAGCTCCTTTAAGATAACTACTCCCACTGGTGTTACATGGTAATTTTAGTAACACACATCTGAATATAAAGGCAATCCTTTGTTTTATTAGTAACCTAATCAGTGCTGGCATTGTTTGTCTTTGCTGCTGGGGAAAGGTGAAATGAACTATGAGCATATAAATATTTATACCTCAATGTTATGATGCAAAGTTAATCTTGTTGAATGATGTGGTTAATTTGTTGCTTGAAAATTGCAGGCCAAATTTTTAAGCAGTGCCTTTACTAATGCAAGCCTCCTCTCAAGCTGTTTGCTCTCAAGTATGAACAAGAACAACAAATTTAGTATCTTTAATCAGCTTTTTTAGAAAAATGAGGTGTAATTTTCAAGTTATGCATGATAAGCATACAGTATCATTAAATTATTTCATAGGTTTACTTCTGAATTAAAGAAAATCTAATTGTGACACAAAGCTTTTCATCAGAAGACATATAGGAATTCCTGACCATACAGTTTGACTTTTAATCACATGGCGGTGAGTCTCAACGTTACTCTCTATACTAATATATAATAATACACTTGTACATATGTATGGTCTACTATAACATTAGATACGTATGCATGTGGTTTCCACATTAGGCTAGGCCAAGGCCTAAAGTTAGCACTACGCCCTAGTGGCCTAGTATTATCTTACATAACGAGATGACGGGCTAAAAAGTCTTATTCACCCAATAAAAAGCCCAAACTAACACCACCACCACAAAATAAAAATTACAATGCATAAGTTAGGCCTAGGCATAACTTAGAAACCATATGCATTCACGTTATGCATTCACGGTCATCTTGTGATTGAACTCACACTGCAGGGCTAGGGAATTCCTGTGCCTTCTGATGAAAAGTTCGGTGTTTTAATTAGATTTTCTACAATCTATAAGTATGAAATAGTTTAATAATATGCTTACTGTTCATAACATGAAAATTGCACCTAATCTTCGAGTCAAATTCAATTTGCATCTAATCTAGAGCATTACGAAGCACACTAGCGTGAATTGCCTATACTAACACAATTCGTAGCGCAGCTACAGTGTGGCCATATGGTGTGGTACATGTGATCGTATGTTTACAAATTTTGTGTGTAAGTGTACGTAGGAACGGTTACTAACACATCCTGCAAAAAATACGAAGATATTCGTCACGAAAGAACAGTTTGTGAAGATACTAGAACTTTTAACTCTAACTTTGTCAAGTTAGATTTGTGGTGTCATTAGTTCGTTTATTTACGTAGTTGACCTTGTACATTTTCAAAATACTATACAAACTTGTTACTAATTCACTTCGTATATCTCTCTTTTTCGTCAACATAATCATTATTGTTTGTAATTAACCTTTGTAAGTTCGTGAAATTCATTGCTTTACAAATTAATATGTGTAAAACTAAAACTAAGGTTTGTAATAATTTGTATCTGTGTAGTATCTTTGATTTCCGCAAAACACTTTTATTTACTAAAATAGTGAAAATATAACACAGTTGTGACAACTTTGCATAGTTTTAATTTTGTTATAACGCAAATTTATGGACAGAAAACTTACATCCATGCCAGTTTTTCCAGAGCCACATCCTACATCCAAAATTCTTGCTTGTCTGTCAGTAATCAACTCCCCTAATGTTTTGGCAATAGCTAATGAATACACATATTCAAAATATGTGCCTGGTACAAAATTCTCCTGATGAATCTACAAAGCAAAATAGAAATACAGACTCAACTCAAAAACTTCAGGCCTTCCAGAAATCATATAAGCTTTTGACATAATGTTAAGACATCATTTTACATTGATGCATATATGCAGAGAAAAGTCGAAAGCCACATATTAATTTTTTCTGGAAAAATAAATCCTTGGAGAAAGATAAGATTGCTTTACTTTTGAAACATAAACATTTATTGCAATAAACTTGCAATTTTTCATTTGAATAAAATAATGCCAGTTTTTTCTGATACTGAACACATACTCACTTTTTCGTAGGTGCTGGCTGTTTTGTTGTAAAAATCCTTAAGTTCATTATAGTTGGCCTCACCGTTATTGAGCAGACCCCATAAATCTGATCGAAAATTGGTTATAAATGTTAGATGATCACCTTCCATTTTTTAACCTGTAAGAGATATGACATTTTACAGAATGCAAATAAAATCACATTATGTACAAGACATGAAAACTTCCACCATGAATTTTGTTTTCTGTAGAGTGCATACGCAGCATACCTCTACAACCGTGGACAATTCCACCATGTCTTTGGAGTTAATGTCTCTTTGAAATCCCCATCCCTACAAATCCGAGGCCCACCAAGCTTTATCCTTAAAAATCTCTATACAACTAACTTTTGATCTATATTACTCACTGGAATTCTAAACACTTTAGAATGAATTACCTTCAAACTGATATTTTCCACATTGTTTTTAGTTTTATTCAGGCTAAGCATTAATTAACCTCTCTAAGCTTTTTTCAATGAATTACCACACGAATTTGTTTAGCAACAAAATCTGCGTAACTAAGTGAGGCTGTACTGGTACAGTACATCTAGCTAGCGGCGCGCACTCATGCAGTCAATGCAAAATACTGCGCTGAACAAATTTCCACACACACATTCTGATTGATGACAAGATGGTGAACAAAAATGGCACCTATGGGCCCACTGCGGGCTTTGCAAATCAGATTCCTGTTACCTAGAATGATTAGCAAACATAATTTTTTTGTTTATTCCTTTTGCTAGCCAGAACCAAAAGGTTGTGTGTTCTGATGCTTTTTTCATAAGCTGATTGATTTGCAAAATTTGTATTTACTGTATTTTTGTTCGCTGGACACAAACATATAGAACAGAACTTGGAGAATTGTTTGAGTGCAAAGCTGGACACCCACAAGACAGGTAATTTGAAAGAGCGTTTCAGCCTGGAAAATGTCGAGGAGCATCGTAACTCAGAATGAAAGGTATAACGTCGCCGCATAGGACTTGAATATTAAAACTCCATCAGGCCGTAAATCGCCATTTTTCGTACTCACTTTTTTATTGCAACTTCCTAAGTTTTGTGAAAGTGAAAAGCGATTTGGCTAAAATAGCTTGATTGGGCTTAGTCACATATAACGTTGAAACTTCTGCAGTGGCTTATATTGTAGCAGCGTACTGTAGGTGAATTTCGACTACGCGCTAGAATAACTAGACCTTTCCGCGATGATCTCAGATCAACTTTTGACAATGCCCTTTATCGTCATGGAACACTTTTACGTAAATAAATATATATGGGTTTAATGAAGAAAACTGTGAAAAGTTGCGTTTTGTACGAGAGCCTTCGCTAGTGACTTATTTTTCGAACAGCGTCTTGGGTGGATGTATCTAATTAGTTGAAAAGTTGTCGAACAATAGAGCGTCGGTGAAGTCAATGTGCGTATAGCATTATATCGAACACTGCATGCATTTGCTGACAAACATTTTTAAAATAGCAATTGCCAACGCACTCAAGTGATACGTGCACTAATTTTGTACGCAAATTTCCAAAAGTGAGAAAAGTACAAAGTGGTCGGAATGTCATTTGTTCCGTAATTTATATGCTTTTTACGTACAAAGTGTTCATCATTTCATTTGTAACTTAGTTTGAAAGATACTTTAAAGTTTCAAGATGCTTTAATGAAATCAAAATCATAGCTCGTAACTACCATTGTCAGTTTTGGGAAGGATTTTCATTTCATGTGTAGGAATGTAGAATTATTATCCAAATAAATCTACATTCCTTGATAATAGGTTTAATTGTATTAAAAATATGATTTTGTACTATTTTTGCATTTCCCTATAGCATATTGTATTAGGCTAGACTAGTATAGCATAGTAAGCTAGGCTTCGTAACTAGTCTGGGCCTGTCTAGGATAAGTTTAAATGAAAGTTCTTTTTAAACTTGGAAACTCACCATTGTAGTCCTATCCTTTAAATATCTTTTGGTTTTACCATTAAATGATGATCTTCGTGCAATGTTGCATTGACATTCACAGATCTGTCAGTGTCAGCTAGTGAATGCAGCTGTTAGTGTCAGTATAGTCAGTCAGTGCACATGCAATACACATATCTACTGTGGATAGCATGGTTGCTATTAGTGAGATAACATCTCCATCCGCATGCCCTACATGCTACGCACTACATGCAATACAGAGTGAGACTCCGACCTATGCTACATCTTGTCAATTTCCTCTAAGAAATGCTTTAAATCACCTGCTAATACCTTATGCAACCAGCCACTAAAACATGTCAACTCCCACCCATACCTAGGTGTTGAAATTGATAATAAACTTAGATGGGATAAACATATACACAACATAACTAAGAAAGCTAATTCTGTACTTGGCCTATTAAAACGTAACCTCTCAAACTGTCCCACCAACGTTAAATCCACTGCTTATAAAGCTCTAGTCAGGCCAGTACTTGAGTACGCATCAGCAGTCTGGGACCCCCATCACCAGTGCGATGTGGATAAACTTAAAACTATTTAAAGGAGAGCAGCCAGGTTCTGTATGGCAGACTACTCTTATAAATCTAGTGTAAAAAAACATGCTTCATAAATTAGATTGGCCCCTGCTAAAAACAAGAAGAGCTACATGGAATATTACACTTTAATAACAAAAACAGCAAACACAAATTAAATTCAAAAGTTTAAATCATGTTTTTAACTCAAAATCTCCAAATCACAAACAGATGCAACTTTACTTAACAGAATTATAAAACCAAGTGAACATTACTGTATTATAAAACCAAGTGAAAACATTAACAAATGGAGAAAGTGAGGAATTGGCTGGTCAGTGAAGGATAGGTCAACCACAATTATGTTTCTTTGAATAGTGAGTAAGTACATTGCAAGAGGTATCATTATGATCCATATAAGGAATAAAATAGGTGAATGAGGAGATATTTTGCATGAATGAATAAGTATATCACTAGGAGGAGTAATTACTGAATATTAATGCTGCTAGGATATAAGCTGGTAAATAACTGTATGGTTAAAGGGACATAAAGAGAGAGAAAAAAAGAGATGGGTCATGAGTGGGAAAATATCTCTTACAACTCTCCCCGCCGAATATTGTCACATCCTCGGGACAATAGTGAAGAGCAAAAAAACTTATAATAATACGGATACACGAATACATTACTTACAAATCGTATAAACGCTATACTACTAACCAAATATAGAATATAATCATTATAGACGGATGTCAAATAAGCAAGAATATATACGCAGTATAAAATCAGGAAACAAAGCAAAGTGTAAACACAAATAACAAAGATGATAAATGCATCAAATCAAGAAAACCACTGCTCCTTAATGCAGCATCAAAATGAAAAAAAGAATAATAATGACAATTGAACAAATTATGATCAGTTAAATTTGTCCACTGCTAACTACCATGCAGACCCTAAAAAGGATAAACAAGGAATACATTCTTGTACAGTAGCATGAAAATGCAGCGTGTACAGGAAAAGAAAAATCCTCTTCTAGCAGGATGACAATAGAACAGAAGGTACAAATATATACCTAACAGCCTAACAAGGAGTTCCATAAATGACATTTCATTTTCAACCACAAAATAACCATTTTGGATTCACATAATTACAATTTCACATCACATTCAAAACTCATAAATTTTAACTGAAAATTACCTGACTATATATAATATAGCTATGACTAAAAGTAGACTAGTGAAGTTCAAGTTAAATTAATCAAACAAGTGCGCTTCTGAAGTTCAAAATTAGTTTGATAACATACGGGACACAATAAAAAATACGGGAGAAAAACCCCCCAATAATTTCATCACTGAATACATGATCTGAACCAATCACTCCAATTATTTTTGGTCTGAACTATAGCATTAATCTGATTAAACTGACTTTTTCTGCATAATAATGAAACTATCGTCACTTGCCGAATGTCTATCTAGTGTACCCTTATCTAAGAAGGAAGCCAAGCTTGTTAAAACATACAACAACTAAGTATAAGCATTAAAGTAGAACACTTTGGCAAAATAACAATAGTTCACAAAATGAAGCCATTTGTAACCTCTATACTTATTGCAGTGACTCATCAGTCATCACCCATTCCGAAATGCAATGAACTCAATGAAAAGAAAGAAAAAACACACACATACACACCCATAATCCAAAAGCTACACAAAACTATACCTGCATGTTTGATCTAAGACAGCTACTGTTAATTCCATCATACTTCTTTAAAAACCATGGTAATGCATGCATTGGATTTACTCACAAGACAAGCTTGTCGACGACTATGCCGAACCAACCAAACCTGGTTGTCTCTGGAACCTTGTTCCCCATTCGGACCCTAATCGTGAGGAGACTCACCCAAACATCATAAACAACTTTAATTAAAGAAATTCAGAATACAACCACAGCAGCCGCAACACTTCACACCACCATTCACCAACAGCACATACATGTAAAAACAGTGTGTAATCAATTCAGTCTACTCATCTAACCAAATTCAACTGGAGAACACAAACATCAGAATATTAAACTCTGCTATGACAAAACGAAATAAAAAAAACTTGAATAACATAAAACATTTTAAAAAAAAAGATGATTATGGAATTCCTGGATTTTCAGTCCATTTCACCAATACTTTGTGGGGAGCGAGGGAAGCAGATGTAGCGGTGTGAGCAAGCCCCCATGTCAGGTAGTGACCTGTCATTTGACCTATATGGTTTCACACAGTTTGTGTTTGATAACGCTAACTTTAATGTAGCTACAGTTGCGGGACAACACTTTTCATAGTATGGGTGACATAGCTTGTGAAACACCATCTAGTATTGTGATTAGCTCACCTATCAATCGTGAAGTAAAGCTGCAGTCTGCTGAAATCACTGGTGGCTTTGGACAAATTTTCATAAAGATGTATAGCAAGCCAGCTGTTCCAGGTCCACAGCCTGTTACAATGGAGCCCATCTAGATTCTTATCCAGGAACCATCATGCCTAGGATCAGCAGTTGTCATAGACGCCCTGTGGGTGTGTTGCTGCATTCTAGAAATATCCCCATGCCCCTCACGAAGTAGCTTTATGAAAGTGGCTATGACTAATGATCAGCATGAGGGAAACAAAATCGTAACCCTTACCTTCATTAACCTGGATCCAACCAATCTAAGCACTATCTACTCTGCTTTATGCTTTGCTTAAAATCAGATTGAAAAACACAACTTGCGGGTATTCCCAGTTACATTTGACCAGCCTTGATGCATTAAAGCTGTGGAGGTTGTAGCTTCTGTAAAAGATCTTCACAAAGTCGTCGTGCGCCCTGGTGGATTCTATCTCCTGATGTCGTATCTCGGCAGCAGTGGCTAGAGGCAGTATTACTCACGTAGCGCACGCGTAACGGTGTGGGTTCCCGTGGCGTGGATCCCCAGTGTGATCCAGGGGCGAAGCCCTGGTATGGCTAAAGGGGCGAACCCTTTTTTCACTCATGTTTTGATCCTCAAAATTGTTTAAAATGAAACACAACTTGACGAACAATAATTCAATTGATGAAAAGAAGAAAACTCTAAAGATGAATTTTACTAACAGCCTAAGATAAGCGTTGGGTTAACATTTTAGGCATAGGAGAAATTTCCCCTGAAATTGAGATAAAGTGTGGTATGGGAGCAAATCCCAGGTAAGGTATAAGGGGGAGGGAGGGTCCCGTTTGCACTGAAGATTTGTTTTTGATTCTCCAAAATGCCAAATATCAAGACACAGAAGTAGCAACAATTACTTTTCTAAACAGGTCCCCTTAACATTCAGAAAGTTTGGGCAAAATATTGGACATATTCAAATTTTGCGAACCACAAATCAACTTTGTAAAAGCTTTACTAAATAAGGGAATCTCATTGGGTCAAAACACTCTTTTCATTCTTGAAAATGTTGAACCCGTAAAAGTAAATAATGCATCAGCAGAACCATGGACGGGATTTTAAAGTAGGGGCAAATCACACAAAATGATTGCCTACAGAAAGTGCAGGGGAGGGCTAAATGATAAGAAAATGCTCCTCCTATACACCCTAATCACGCTTATGAACAAAACTGATTTAACTGTTTAATTTATGAGGATTCTTGTGAACAACTTCAAAACCAGTCCAAGTCCGCCCCTGCCATCCAAGATCATGAGTTTAAATGTGTGTGGGGAGGTTTCTTTCATACGAACGTTCCAAAGTATGATGTTGCCAGCATCATGCCGAGTTGGGAGGATATGATTCCATTAAATAGCTGAGTTGGGCATGATTGCGACATATCTCTGATTTAAACAGTAGGCCTACATCCGATATTTTACATAATTACCTGACCGACTAAGATCGTGCCCACTGCCCAAGTATATTGTCAGCATCATGTCGAGTCGGGAGGATGGCATGATTCTGGTATCTAACTGAGTAGGACATTATTCAGACGGGCGTAGTTAAGAAATTTCATTCGGGGGTGTGAAGGAATATTTCCCAACAAAATCTTTGTAGGCGTCAATGCTAGCGCAAAGCGCTATCCCAAAAGGCGTGGGGTTTAGGGGCCCACCTTAGGGCCCGCCTTGGGATCTAGGGGCGAAGCCCGGTAGGGGTCCAGGGGGCGAAGCCCTGGAAGCTCTGTGATTTTAGGCATCTTATGGCTGATATCTTATCTAAAATCAACAGATTTACACGGTAATATCACCCCCAAATAGCACGGAAAGTGAATTATTTAGGCCGCTATACGTTTCGATTTTACATGAGGACTTTTTGTTTTAAAACTGAAACACCGGCGTTTATTTAGGTACCATTTGTTATGAACTCCAGAAGAAGAAAAAACGCAAAATACATTTTTTAATTATTTTTTCTCATCACTATTGACCCACAAATATTTTGCTTCGTATTACCATGGGTTATATCTACAAACACTCTTGTTTACTTTATCTTGCATCAGTCAATTGTTCACAACTGATGATGGAAGCCATTGGTATATGAAAATCTTAATTAGGCCTAAGTAATAGCAACACCTCATTCCCGGCATTCATAATAGATCACCATTCCAAGTTAAGTAACTTGCGTTTATGTTTGATAATTAAATATTATTGTCTGTATGTGACTCAACATTACATTCAACAAGCGTCATTCAACTTGTTAGTAAGTTGCACAAAAACCTGGACACTTAGTGATTAATTCCATTAAATAAAAATAGATAACAACATCAACGAGATCTAGAATTGTAGCTATGCTCGTGTGCCCCTGTCACAGGAGCCTGGTTACTATGGAGTTCTACAAGGTGCAACTGCCCCATAGGTGTCGCAAAAATTTGAGTATAATTTTCAGAAATTATGCCAAGGAAATTGTAAGCTTGTGGTCCTTAAAAGTTAAAATTCAACCTTAAATTGATGAAAGCCCCAAACAAACAGGTCCCTTCAAATGTGTAGGTACTATTTACAAAAATCAACAAAGTTTTCGACGGACAATGGAGGAAAGAAATAAAATACCCAAATTAATGAAAGGACCCCACACTTAAGATATAAGAGACCCCATCTCTAGCTTTGCCATAGAGCCCCCACTAATTTATAATCACATATTCTACAGCTTATTTTCAACGTTATGCAAGATAGGTTTACCTTGAATAGACTTTTACAAAACTGACAACTTTACTTTAAAATAATTCTTCATATATATAGATATAAAAGACGACTGATGCAGCTGCGGCTGCCACAAACAGATTAACGGAGGCATTGACAGTTCAAATGGTATGCATTTCTTTTGAAAATAGATCCTTATGATATTTCACATTATGGTTTTTCCGATAGTCATCATCAAATTGTCGGTTACACAGTCCGCATTGCAACTTAGATATGACAGGTGTTTTGTGTTTTTTCTCCATCCCGACCGTGAGAAAACAATAGTTTCAATTGTGATTCAATTCATCAAGTTTAAAACAAGATCTGCAGTCCTGCACAGACATAGCCAGACAGACATCTGACCGTAGTATACGCTATGGCCATTACATGACTGCGAATACTCGGGTCAGACACAAGTCCCTCATGGCATCCCTTCCTATGTCAATATGCAGTCACATCCTGTCACACTTCCTGACTGAGCATACTAAATAAAAAATCTGGTCAGTTCATATACTGTAACAACCTTATGCAAATAAACACAATAATGAAGGCGGAGTTTACTAATAATAATACTAATAATAATAATATGAACATTTATAAAGCACCGGTATCCATCAAAAAAATGATGCTCATGATGCTTTTGCAAACACAACAATAATAAATGTATCAGCTATAGTCACAGTCAGAATGTCTCTTTGAACAGGTATGTTTTTAAGTTCCTTTTGAACATGTTGGTGGTGGGTGATGACTTCAGTGCAAATGGCAATGAGTTCCAAAGTTTCACTGCTCCAATCATAAAACATCTGTCACCCCATTGTGTTTTTGCATTATACTCTTGAAGCAGTCCTTTACATGAAGATCGTAAACCACAACGTGTTGGCACATAGTCATTGAAAAGTGTAGATAAATAAGAGGGCATTATACCATTCAGGCACTTGTAAATTATCAACCAAACCTTGAAAGTGATTCTCTGCGAAACTGGCAGCCAATGTAAATCTGCAAGCACAGGTGTTCTGTGTTCAGACTGTTTTGTGCGGGTGATGATGCGAGCCGCAATATTTTGGAGTCTTTGCAGGCGCTTCAGCTGGATGTTTGGAACCCCATATAGGAGGGAGTTATTTGAGTCGATGCGCGATGTCACAAAAGCATGGACAAGAGTTTCAGCTGCATTTCTCGTTAAGTATTTGCGAATTTGTCCAATATTGCGAAGGGACAAACAAGCTGCTTTAGACATGGCCGTGATTTGCTTCTCCATTGTCAAAGAACTGTCAAACATAACACCCAAATTTCTTATGTCAAGTGATGGTTCTACCACTGCGGATCCAATTTGTATATGTGCGATGTTGACTTTCTTGAGTTTATGCTTGGATCCAATGATTATAAACTCTGTTTTGGAGTCATTTAACTTCAAATAGTTGTGGTTCATCCAAATACGAATATTGTCAATGCAGTTCTCTAATTTGGCAATTGCCAAATCAATTTCATGCTGCAAAGGCTCAACTGACACATAAATTTGGGTGTCATCAGCATAGCAGTAGTACATCACATTGTGCTTCTAAAGTATATCTCCTAAGGGAAGAGTGTAAATGGGAAACAAAGCTGGTCCTACACATGAGCCTTGTGGTAATCCAAAATCTAAGGAAGTGGCATCAGATATATGATTATTGATACACACTTGCTGGCTTCTGCCCGACAAATAACTTTTGAACCAGTTGAGCGCGACACCGTCAATTCCAATCCTGTTCCTAAGTCGGGACAACAAAATAGCATGGTCTACAGTATCAAAAGCCGCTGATAAGTCAAGTAACAGTAGCAGAGTGATTTTTTCGTTGTCCATTGCATGTAATATATCATTTTGTACCCTAAGCAAAGCAGTTTCTGTGCTATGGTAAGCTCGATATGCAGACTGAACTCATCATTCAAAGTATGTTGTTTAAGAAATGGTAATAGCCTTGCTAAAGCAACACGTTCGATGGTTTTTCCAAGGAATGCAAGATTGGACACAGGTCTATAGTTTTTAAAAACATTATGATCAAGGTTCTGCTTCTTAATAAGTGGGCGAACGTGTGCAACTTTTAATATATCTGGAAAGATGCCTTCTTTAAGAAAACAGTTGACTATTTGTGTGATAATTGGAACAACTGTACTAATCATGCCTGATACAACCGTTGGTGCCCAAACATTTTGAAGAATTTTAAAGATTTTAAATCTCCAATACTACGAGAGAGCCGCTTGATGATTTCTGAAGAATATTGGAAAATTATATCATTTTGCAGTTATCTTCTAAGGAAATATCAAATGTTTTGTAGACGTTTTAAGGAAATTAGTCTTCAATCTGTCTTAAGTGTCTCTAAAAAACTTTTACATTTTGTAAGGAAATTCTAACCTTCCATAAGGATATCTGAAGAAAATTTAACTTTTTCTGAGGAACTCTGAAGAAACTTTACATTTTCTGAGGAATTCTCAAAAAACTTTAACATTTCTGAGGAAATCTCAGGCAAAACAATGGACGGCCGGACGGACGAAATCGCCATTACATAGGTTCGCATTATGCTTCGCATGCTCACCAAAAAAGGGGAAAACAACTTGAGTAGGAGAAGATGTATATCAAATGAGATATAACTCTTAAAATTTTGATGGTGTGGAAGTATCTCTATATCTGATATGAAAGAAGTAGCATTAAAAATTGGATGGGAAGAAACAAATGATCGACCCAATGATAGGAGTCGAATTTTGACTTTTTATGCCAATGCCAAAAATTAAAAAAGTGTGTGTGTGAAACGGGGGGACCTTTCAATTGCAAACATTTGCCAAATTGATGTTTAAAACAGCTTATAATTCTACAGAAATCACTTGTAAGGTTTTGAGGGGACAAAAAGTTTCTTCCCACTACGTGACTGGAAGGATGTTAGCAATTGTTTCAAGTGTTTATGTACATGTGTATGAAAATAATAATTTTTAGCTGATATTTGCAAAAGAACAAAATCATATGAAAACGTATAATTGCATATACATTTTGAGTAATAAATGTAAAGTGTGTTCGACTAAGTAAATAAGTGAGAGTGGATGATTTCAATATTACAGTATGATTATTGTGAAATTACGGCAACATTCACATGTCAATACTTATATTTTTTGAAAGTATTAATTATTATTGTTATCATCATAATTTCATTTGCCTAATAAAATAATTAGTAACTACAAATTAAAGCTTTTGATGTCCTTTCTCTTTTTATAGTGTTTTATGTGAGCTTTAGTAATGTCTGCTACTTTAATCACTTAGGAATATTCTACTTTTTGCAGAAAAGTGCTTATCTAAAACACAAATAATATCACCATGGAAAGATACCCTGAATGATTGGGGTATAGTAAAGACTCAAGAACTATTGTTTGGATTTGTAAAATACCCTCAAAGAATAATGATGAGTAATTGAAAAGCTAACTGGACATCATTGATGTTGTAGCCTCAACCATGGTTTACCCAAGGTTTACTCAAAGTACAATTATCAAGTCAACAATGATCAGTTGTCAAAACTTCATTTTCACCACGCTTCTTCAATTATTGTTTGTTGACAAAAACATACATTCAATCTTGTAACACTTAATTTTGGCCTATGGCCTGTCATTCATATAAACATGTATGTTCGCACCCCTCTTTTCCCCACTTATTTCCCTTCTTTGGGGCATATTACCTTAGAGCCGTACAGTGACTGGACAAGTGGCAAGACAGAACATAAAAATACCAGCCATGGTGATAAACAGTATTTTAGACATGCAGTTGTAATTTTTGATGGAAGACAGGAGGCACACTGCTATGCAGACATAGGTCACCATGGCTACGCAGCTGCCTCGTGTGCAGTTTCACAATGGGGTGATCGCACAGAGGGTTTTCTAGAGGGATAACCACTCCCTAAAGCAACTCAGGGTAAGGGACAAAAAGTACCTCTCGCACTGACATGTTGAGTCTGATAGTTACCCGTCACTGTCAGACTATCATACCAATATGGCAGGTACGGTACTTTCTAGAGGCAAATGAGGTTCCTGTGGCTTGATGTTTGTTACTGAAGGAAAACGTTTGAGAAAAGACTATATGGAAAATTAACGTGATAATCCTAATCGAGGATAAATTGTGGTTCTAAACATCATTGAAATGTACAGTATTCCTGGCCATAAAGAGACAAAACTTCACAAAGGTAAATACATTTTAAGAAAACATAATTTCTACTCAACGTACAGTTGTGTACAGTACATTGAACCAGCCACCATTAAACTTCAACAATCATAAACACGGTTGGCACCAACATGAGGGTAGTACAGTTTTTTTTATAGTTTTTTCTTGTCATTGCACACAAATATATTTGAAATTCAAGCTATCAAGTGTGTCAAACAAGATGAAATAACACAACATTCTTGTAACGAAGCAGCACCCTACTTTAAAAATCATTCACCATTCCTTAATTCACATTACACTGCTTCATTCAATTTTCTAATTAACTTTCGTAATTTAATTGCAATTTCCTAAAAGCATAAACGATCATCAACAAAACAAACAATACTTTTTCATAAACCATTTCAATGCATTATACGGAGAGCAAACTCTTGTATTAGTATGCGTAACCACATTCAATTGCACTGCTTTTGTCTGAACTTATAACAATGTGCTATTGTGTTGCTATTGTAAAATGATTGGCAATCTATTCATTGGGAAACCTTATAATCATATGATAATGAAGATGACTTACAATGGCAATATCACTTGTGGACCATACCAGCGTTCTTGCTGTACAGATTACTGCAGTGCTTCAGTGATGTCTTCTTAAACCTTTTCATCACCT
Organism: Chiridota heheva; assembly: GCA_020152595.1. Taxonomy (NCBI): domain Eukaryota; kingdom Metazoa; phylum Echinodermata; class Holothuroidea; order Apodida; family Chiridotidae; genus Chiridota; species Chiridota heheva. Next base: position 1,480,679 of record JAIGNY010000011.1, on the reverse strand, counting down.
CCCTGTCATCTACATTATCAAAACAAATGGGACAATGAATGATATGTTATGCTTAGTAATTCTTCATTTCCTTTAAAGGTAAATATGTACAGAAACTTTGAAAATTATGATGAAAACCACCCAGGAAACATATTAATCAATAGCATCAAATAAAACCACTAATTGTACCATTTTAAGCATTAGAATACATGTATTATTGTCAATGCGTAGTCGGGTTTTTATTTTGGGAGGGACGGACCTGCCAGCTGTACGCTTTGCGCATTCAGCGTGGGGTCTAGGGGCCACCCAAGGGCCCCTGGTGTAGTTCAGGTGGACTAGAGGGTGCCTAAAAACGTATAGTATTATATTCGATAACCACTGTTAACGACTACTCATTTGAAAAGGTCGGTCCCTTTTTTTACATTATACAATCTATTTAAAATTATTCAAACTGTCCTCTCTGCCTACAGTGGCATCGGAACCACAGGGCAGGGGGCCAATTGCCCCAGTTGTTGTTTTATCGGGGGAGCAATGGGGAGCCTAATACCCTTTTGAAAAATGGAAATAAAGATGAAAATTGAAGCAAAAGTTCTTTACAAGAGCTCGTTTGAACTGCCTTTTTTCCGGTATTTTGTATGGAGTATTTTGAATCACACATGTTTGTTTAATTTAATAACCTTCAGCACTTTCATTTGATATATAGTGGTAAAAATTCAAAAGTTAATGGTCAATATACCAATATACGGGAAGAGATTACAAAACTTTCAAAAGAAAATAAACAAAATTATGTTTATTTTTCATTTTTCAAAACTTGTACATAAAAAAGTAGTTATAACCACACATCAACCCTTAGATTTTTAATGAAATATCATTGCAAAAAGGTCAAATTTGTGTGTATTTTCCTCTCCAGACGAAGAAGTACATGGTTATGCCATTGTTGGGGATTCTTTTTTGCTTGCTTTTCAATTGATGTTGCAAAATCCACGAAACATTCTTGTTAAGTATGTCTTATTGCTTCAGTATTATCAAAACATATGTATAACATTTTGAGAGAAATATCACTTCTTTTTAGTTTTTAATAGCGGTAATTTGATTTGTAATTATTCTGTTTTACAGTCTCCAAAGCATTTAATATGCCATATTGCTGTCATGGGCCCTGCATCGGTCATCAAAGTTTGAGAAATTGCAACATGCAAACTCCAGTAATAAATCTAATTTACAAGCCTAGAACACCTAGGAGGTTTTTCCCCCGTCGCAACATGGAGGCTCAGATCCTGCACCCCACTTTGAAAAATCGCATTTCGCACTCGCAATAAACAATCCAAAATTTGGCCCTAAATTTATAAACATTTAGGTGCCACAGTTTGAAGTAGGACTGTACGATATGAGTAAAAACCAGATATTGATTCTCATGGACAAAAAAATGACATACCATATCGCAATTTTTTTCTTATTAATTTCTGAAAGCCGATTAGGTTTTCAGCATGGAGAGCTCATTTATACGATAAAATCTAAGAGCAAAGCAAACACAAAGAAAGAAAATGACAAATCAGTATTAACAAATGACTGATTGTCAAATCGACAGTTAAATTGACCGTTCAAAGTGATTTTGCGTAACACTCGAGCAACTGATTTTTTCCAGCACACACCAGTCACAAAGCGATCATTAACAACAACAGAGGTGAAAAAGTGCTCCAAAAACTTAGGAAATAACAACATTCAGGAAGTGGGTAGTGATTTATTTTTTCGAAAATCGGATGGGGAAGGAATTTATTTTGTGATTTTGGGGGCCATAGATACGAGTAGACCGTAGTATTTTTGTATGAATGAATTACTGAATACAGAGCCTAACGTTAATGACCCCTATGGTTGCCATTTCGAGTGTGGCCTATACAAATGTACAGTTTGACAATTGTATCCAAAATTACATGATGTTGCTCCATGTTTTTTCTTCCAGTATAATATATGTATGTATGTATGTATGTATGTATGTATGTATGTATGTATGTATGTATGTATGTATGTATGTATGTATGTATGTATGTATGTATGTATGTATGTATGTGTATGTATGTATGTATGTATGTATGTATGTATGTATGTATGTATGTATGTATGTATGTATGTATGTATGTATGTATGTATGTGTGTATGTATGTATGTGTGTATGCATGCATGCATATATGTATGTATGTATATATATATATATATATATATATATATATATATATATATATATATATATATATATATATATATATAAATATATATATAATATTTATATATATATATATATATATATATATATATATATATATATATATATATATATATATATATATATATATATATATATATATATATATATATATGTGTGTGTGTATGTATGTATGTATGTGTGTGTGTATATTATGTATGTATGTATGTGTGTGTGTTTTTTAGTATGGCTACCGTTTGTTGTGATGGCTGGCTGTCCGAGGGTACTACAAAAGCCTATACCTTGCAATGCTGTTTTAGGCACTGTGCTTTAGCATAGGAAAATCTCAGTTTTAAGATCTGTTTATGATTAAGTATGTAAATACATACATTACACACATGTTAATTACATAGGCATTATAATTTCACCCTTCAGTAATTTTATTCAGTCATATACGAGATGTATGTGAAGATCTCACAATACATTTCTTGCAGAGATTAGGCCATCCTTTATATGAAAAAAAATGTTGCCTACCTACTGATGCACATTTTAAAATAAGATGGGTTACTCCACACAAACAGTTTTTCAAGCCTGGCCTTTTTCTGCAAAAACAGTCATGATTGCCAAAATACGTACTGATTTAAGCTAAAATACAATCATTAAAAAAAATCATGCACAGCAAGTGTACTATGTTGTGGCTTTTACGTGTTACCCCTAACTCATTTCACGCCAAGTAATACTTAATGTGTATTTTAATAACACGGTGGCCATCAACCTTTTTTTTTATATTTGTTGTAAATCTCAATGAAGGCAACAATTTTGAAAACTTGTTATTAATGTACAGAATATAGTTAATGAAACTACATACCATCAGCTTTATTCCAAATAAAAATGCCTTTGCAAACACACACCTATTGGCAATCTCTAAATCACATATTGTATGCCTATGTATGACTCATTGGATTGAGTATGAAATACTGTACACAACATTACAACTTATCATCCAATATGGAACAATGTAAAGATTAACCTTCCTAAATGTTACAGGTTGCTTGACAAATAATGCAGAAATCAAAAAAAATAATGAGCTAATATATTTAAAGGTACAAAATTTTGTGAAATTGTAAATGAAATCAAAATTAAAACATATATAGCATTATGTTTAAGCTAAGCTTAACAGCTGATTTGCATTGGGGTTGTTTTACTTAATTAACTGTTTTGAAGTTGAACTACAATATCAAGCAGATTTGATAGGTCTACCGTTAAACAGAAAATTAATTGAGAAATATCTAGGCCGAGGTTGATGTCATAATAACATAGAAGAAAAGGTATCAGTATCAAAGCCTATATCAGCATGTTATCAACAATCATTCTGTCACCATTGACACTCATTTGGCATCTTGACCGGTAAAGTTTGGAGCCATATGGAAACAAAGTTACACTTATTTCTTACTAATCTTGAATATATCATAATGATATAAATCAGGGAGTTGCCGTTTTCTACTGACAACTCCCTGTATAAATGAACTATCATTTTACATGAAGTGTAAATTATTCACTTACAACATATTTGTTTCAATAGCTGTAGGTCTACCTCAGTTTTCTATTAACAAGTTAAACTTAAGTTACTGAAATGATTGTATTCACTGAATTAACCTATTGTCAGCCTAATGAAATGTGCAATATTAATTAAAGGTTCTCTGATTTTAGTGCTGCTCATTAGCTGTTAATGTTTAATGTAAAACATTGAAAAATATTTTAATTTTAACAGTTGTCTTAATGGCAACACATAAACAGTTTTAGCTTAAAAGCAATGTATTTATACTCTGCTAAGACAGCTGGGCTTAATACAAGTCATTGGAAATACCATGATATTTTAAAAACATTTAAACAAGTGAAATATTCCTTAATAAAACATTGCTGTGTAGTTGCCTTACAGTAACTTGCATATAACCATTACCGTAACATTAAAACTTAAATTGTAATAGCTTGTCATTGCATTCTGAGATAAATAATTCTTAATAGCAAATTTATCAAGAAATATGCACTCTCTTTCAGTAATTGTAAGGCAAAATACTTCGCAAATGATTTATGAAGTGAACTAAATTGTGGTGTTTCTTATACCTAAAATCAGCAAACTTTGTGAAATGAAGCTGATGAAAGTATAGTAACTGAGTATTACCTTAATTCTAATGTTTCTTATTATTCAAATTTTTCAAGTTACTTTCAAATTCCTTGTTAAAACATACCAAAAAATTTAAGTTTTAGACATTGACAGGGTGCCACTAGGAATTTAAAGTTGTAGGGTAAATCTAGTTAACTCTAACCTAGTTAACTTCAGGAGAATATTTATAGTCGGTGTAAGCTAAGTAAGATGAACACTGTTTGTGACTGCTAAGTCTCCCTTCATAATTCAATTGGGATACCTTTCTATGAATTTTCTTTTGGGATTTTGAAATAACCCTAACAGTAACATTTTTAAAGATTAAATTAGACCAAAACGTTGTCATTTTTGTCTAAATTGACATTTAACCTAATAGGCCTTACGCCCGCCGCCCTGGTGGAAATATCCTCAGAGTAAACGTTAGCCTTGACCTACCTCGAAATTTGTTAGGAGCAGCGATGGGGCATGTTCGAGATTTGGACAAAATTTGATTCAAATTCTTCATACGTACGCCAGAACCCATGTATACTCAGTATAAACAGACCTATTCTATGGTGAAATCATGCCAACGTCTAAAAGTTTTGCCAACTAATTTAAATTATCTCGCAGAACTGGCACAACGCAAGTGGTAGGCCTAAAGTTAGTGACAAAATGATTTAACATTAATTCTTTAACTTATGACTTTTGATCTTAATGGTAATGGTTCCCGTCCTCCCAAAAGATAAAAAATCTTTTAAAAAAGAAACTTGGTTGGTTTTCATGTCTGCACAATGCCATTTAATCTAATAGGAAATGTTAAAACAGCAATTTTCAGTGGAATGAAAAATATTTTCAAAACTCGCTCTATATCGTATCTTGTCGTTTTCTTCGCCCGGCCCATCCGGTACGCTATAACTCAGTCACTCGGCCCGTTACGCTACACTGCCCACTGACCTCGCATAGTTGACCATGCTGGAACAAATATGGCGTCCATAAACGCATCACGATTTTTCTTACAGAGGTTTTGGCTCTCGGCCTTCGGCCTATATGTAGTATAGGACAAATGACGTCACGCTCTCTGGCCATACATTATCAAAATTGTAGTGAAAATTTTTATGAGGTGTATTGAAAACTAATTAAAAATGCACAATGAAGGAGTTTTCCGTATAATTCAATGTTATTTCCAATCATGGGTTTCATATGCATTCTGGTACGACTGCACGCGAAATATGCAAGGAGCAAGTCAAAGAAGAGGGCATCATGGTGATAAAACTTCGGGTATGCATGAATCTGAAAGTTAAGAAGCACAAATGAAGAGAATTAACAGTTTTGATGTCGAAAACAGCCATTTCAAAGCATAAAAAGAGTTTTGAGTATCACAACTGTTACTTTATAACAATGGCGAAAATAACGCCTGAAATAAATATCAAAAAGGGCACTTCTCGACCCGTTTGCTCTCGTGAAATGGAGGACCCAATTCTTGCCTCCATTGTTCCCGTGAGGAGACGGGTATGGGTTGCCCTCGTTGCCCCGTGGTTCAAGGTGTTCTTGGCTTCTTTGCCCGTCTACGTCTTATAAGGAAGGCTTTGATCTGTTGATCGTTTTGTTTTTTCAATTCAAATTGTAGCATTATACTTATATAGATAAATATAGACAGAAAAACTATTCTAAATTGTCCCGATTTATTTTTCGTCGGATTAACATTACAGAATCCGCCCCTTGAACGCTACTCCATCCTTGTTTTCTGTGCCTGTGGCATTCTAGTAACCGCAGGAAAGATAAGGTGACATTGACATCCAGGTCTTAAAAAAGTTTTGAATTTTCAATTTCATTTCCACAAAATTTGTGCTTTTAGTGTATGAAATATGTGAAATTTGTTTTACTTGTGCAAATTGTTAGAGAATTAAACCTTTCAAAATCGAAATTGATGCTATATTTCGTATTTTGTAGTAAATCATTTCCTAACTTTTGAAATCTTGAAGAGCATTCTATCCAAAAGCCTTCCTCCCCATCTTAACTGGGTTCACCCAATATCACACGAGGGGATATTTTACTTAAATAAAATTATAATATGTATTATGTCTTTTTAGCAAAGGAAACTTGGTAAGGACATTTCTTGTTATAACCATGATTAACGAAAATATAATAAGATTCATATTTAAAGAAACATTAACTTACTTTATGGGGATGAAGATCACGTAAACATTGATAATGGTACGATCCTAGGAACACGCGCAAATTCGCAGTAGGCCTACAACATCATAACAAATAACATGCATGACCGACATTGCCAGCAGCGCTGTGGTAAACCATGGAGCTATTAACTCAGTTAATAGCTCTATGGGTGAACGGAAATGGAAAAACCGCACTGTTTGAGCAGTTTATCAAAAGTTCCTTCTGTTCTGTGTATTACGATGAAGCTTTAAATAGCAGGTCTCTGATTTTACTACCGATTTACTCTCATTCCCGATTTTTGTTGTGTGAAGGAATTGGTCTGAGAATGTTTTGTTGTAACGTCGTGCATTCCAATGCCGCGTTCTTAACTTAATCGTTAGTGAAAATCCGAAACGAAAAAGAACGAACGTTAAAGAAATTCTTTTAATTTATAGATTAGAGCAATGGCGTTTATACAAGAGAAACATCTTAATGAATAATGAGCATCAAATTAAGCAACACCAATATGAAAAGCATTCAGAGGTCATGTCACATCAGAAACAAATAGATCAGGGGAGGAAGTTACACTGGTGGATCGGCAAGATTTTCAAATTCGTCTTAATACCGGGTTACAAAAAGCTTACGTAATACCTGAGTTGTGTCCTTGAAATGGGAAAAAATCTGCCACTGGCAGATTTAACCCGTCGTGGTTTCAAGGGGCGCTTTCTTCATATGATTTGTCTAACACCCCCTGCGCTCGAAGTCTAGTTATGCCCCTGAGTGCACGATTGAGCAGAGGACAGAAATAATCCAGAACAAAATTACAACTTGCGAATTACAAGGTATTTATAACACTTTAATGGAACTGATGCTCCTTTTTCCTGTTTCAGATCCTCATTAAAATTATTAAATAAAGAAAGTGCTCGTTTCTAGATTTTCTACCCTCATTGGCCTGACTTCCTTCCACCTTCCCTTGGTATAGCTGAAAGCGCAATTTCCCCTCCTACCGAAACTAAAGTTGATTCAATTTCAATCGGTCTGAAAATTGCTGATGGCCCTTTTCTTTTAATATTAGATTTGCAATCACGAAAGTAGAAAATCAAATAGAATTTCTTTGGACGAAGCCAGGCCCTTATACGTCGAGATATGAGAAATGGATGCACTTGAAAGTCTATCCGGCGAGATCAAACTATGATTGTTAACCAGTGCTTATGCTCACATCCAGAATGATTCAAATTTGTCTTTGTGCCGACTTATTCATGTACACTTTGGAAAAACTAAATATGAAAGGAATTTGAGTTTCTTCAAACTTAATTCACCATGCAGAACTTCATTATTGAGGGCCGTAAATTCTTGCCCCCAATACAAAATAATAATAACGGAAATTGCCAATGTATTGTCCTTGCTTCAAATGCCATTGAATTTGTAAACGGTTGAGGGGATTCATAACAGAATTCGGTCGATGGTCTCCCCTCCTTCCTCCCCTCCCTCTCCTATCATCTCTCCCCTCCTCTCCTCCCGGGATTAATGGGCCCCTTAACTATTTCAATACTGTTCATGATTAGTTTGGTTGTGATTTATCTATCAACACGCTCAATGAAATGCTAGGTGTCCTGTCCCCTCCTGTTTTAAATCCCGTCTGTCTTTTGTTAGTTTCGCTAATTGGAAAGTTCACGTCAATGTTTTGTTATAATGTGATATCTTTGAACATGCGCCCTTGATCACCCATCGGGTGGAAGGTCATAAAATCACAAAAAAGGTTTTGTTTTAAAAACATTTTGTGTATGTTGGCTCCTCCGGCCCGTAACCGGGGTGGGGTGGTGTTGGGTTGAGGGGGAGTAGTCAGAGCGAACGAACCCTTTTTGTTGAGAAAGTGTCCTTTTGAAATCTAAAAGAATAATAAGCACCTGGAATTTCAAAGTTTATTGTCCTGTCATACGAAAAACAACCTCCCTTTCAAATTCCTGGCTACGGATCTTCTCCTGGTTCGGCGTAGATATAAGAAAGCTGGCCCCAATTTTTCTTCCAAAATCGCGTAAGAGAGGAACCAGGACCCTTCGTAAAACAACAGAAAACTTTTTGGGGCCTTCCATGATCTGTATTGCAGTTCTAACATATTACATACCCCAAATACTCCCAATACATTCTTGGAAAAGTGTCCTTATCTTCAGATCCTACTGTCATATTCCTTCTAGATTAAACGTTCTTCAGAAATACTACTCGGGAAATACTGCTCCATCAACAAAACAGGTTTATATAGTTAATCCATTTTAATAAAAATAACTGCAGAGCCATCTGCGGCGGCACGTGCGTTCAATTCACATAAGATATAACATGACATAACAAAATTACGGGCTAAGAAGGATTAGTCACCCCATAAAAAGCCCAAACTAACACAACAACCACCACACAAAAAAATCAAAGACGCCCAGAGTTAGTAAAATACATCAATGTTGACTTTGAAATTGTGAAGAGAATTGGAGCTAACTACCTACTCATGCAAACCATTCCACTCATTAACAACTCTTTGCGAAAAACTAAAACGCCGATTATCTATCCGTGAAAACTCTTTGGTCAACTTCAAACTGTTACCATGTGTCACATGAAGATTAGCTGAAACATGCAAGAAATAACAGGAATTCAAATCATCACTACCAGATAGGAACTTAAAAACCTGAATCATATCGGCACGTACTCTTCTCAACTCAAGCGTGGTCAAACCAAGAATTTGCAACCTAGATTCATAAGAGATATTACTTATTTCGGGAATAAGTCTAGTGGCCTTCGCTGAACCTGCTCGAAAAATGAACTTATCCATCTCATAAAAGGGACTCCAAGCCTGAATAGCATACTCAAGATGAGGCCTGACTAACTGCTTATACAAATTAAGAACATCCTCTCTACCAAGAAAACAAACATTTCTTCTAATCAAACCAAGCATCCTATTTGCCCTTGGAGCTGCTAAAGCACACTGTTTAGAAGGCTTCAGATTGCTAGTAATGACAACACCTATATCCTTTTCTTGATCAACACAACCAAGATTTGAACCATACTTGCAGTAATCAAAAGCCAAATTGCTCTGACCAAAATGAATAACTTTGTATTTATCAACATTGAATGACATCTATGTTTGAGACCTAGAAACTAACTTATCCAGATCAGTTTGCAAAAGTGAAGAATCGCTAGCATCATCAACAATCCTGTACAGCTTAGTGTCATCAACAAATTTAAAATTCCTGGAACCAAGGAAAACATCAATATCATTAATGAAAATTAAGAAAAGAAGCGGACCCAGTACAGTACCCTGAGGAACACCACTTGTAACCTTCTTCCATGGAGATACGTCACCATTAACAACAACTTTTTGTGACCTGTCAAATAATCAAGAATATATCCAACTGGCACACTTTCCTTCCACACCAAGCGTTCTTGAGCCTGCCCAATGAAACCTTATCAAATGCTTTTTGGAAATATAAATAGATAGCATCCACATTATTACCAGAATCAACTAGTTTAGTAACATCATAAAGAAACTCCAATAAATTAGAAACACAAGACCTCTTAGGTAAGAACCTATGCTGGGACAAATCAACAGACCATTGACCAGTAAATGATCTAGTACAACATCCTTAACAATGGACTCCATGGCCTTGCACACAATACCAATAAGACTCACTGGCCTATAGTTACAAGGCAAACTGTGGTCACCCTTATTAAAAATAGGAGTGACATTTGCAATTCTCCAATCACTAGGAACAGCACCAACATCAAAGCACTTTGGAAACATAATACTCAGGGGAACAGAAAGAACATTAGGACACTCACGTAAGACAACAGGATGTATACAGTACCATCTGGACCGGGTGTTTCATTTGAAATCAAACCCCTTCAACTTCTTAAGACACAACATCAACTGAAATATCGACATCCCTAATTGATACTGGAGAGTGCACACTAAGATAATTCACAACATCATCAGCAAGGAATTCCTTAGTAAAAACAGACACAAAGTAGTCATTCAAAACCACAGCCATATCCTTACCACTATTGATAGTAACACCATCATTACCCTGAAGGGGACCAAAACCTCCTTGTTTTTTTTTGCTTTGAGTGAATATTAGAATGAAACAACTTAGGATTCATGTTAACCTTTTTGGACAAACGTTTTTGAAAAAGCACTTTAGTATCTCCTATCAAGCCCTTTGTGAACTTTTCATGATCCTTATACCTAGCAAGCTCCGCAGGACATCCACTGTGTTTATAACAACGCCACAACTTTTTCTTTTTTCCGAACAGCCTGCAACACCTCCTCAGATATCCACACCGGCCGATTATGCCTACAGACTTTTTGTTTATGGTACAAACCTATTTGCACCTCCAAAACTATAGTTCGGAACACATCCCATGTTTTAAAAGGATCTAAGTCACGGAGCAAACTTTGAAGTCCAATCGAATAAAAAATTATCCTGAAGTGCAGCAAAGTCAGCATTTATAAAATCTAACTTAACCAGTTTATTAGCTGGAGAAGTTTTTTTTGAACAATACGGATCAAAACAAATGAGGTCATGATCACTACACTAACTTACCGTGAGTTGAGTAATTAAGATTCGCGAGTGGTCAAAAAAGGGAAATTTTATATACGGATCGAAAGTCGCGTTAGAAAGTGACCTACCTTTTTATATATATGTATTAAGTATATAGGTTGCCATAACGCTAGGAACACCTGTGGTTTAATTAGTCTAAAGTGAAGAATTTTATAACAAAAAAACCTAGAGGACCATGGTGGTAGCAACTGTTATTCTTCATGAACTTAGAGCTTTGAATTGGTGCCAAGATCAGTGAATGTTTTTAGCTGTTGGATGAAATTGAATGATTGCTGGGGTCTTAACGTTAGTTCTGCTGTTACAATGTTGTACTGTTTAGACCCATGCAAAGGATTTTTTTTTTTTTTAACTTCGAAAATTTGAAATAGATTATAAAGAAATACAGTAATATTTTAATCTGTACTGAGTGTATGAAATAATATTTTTTAGAGCTTCAATATAATATTGACAGAATTAATGTTTTGATATTTTTGTGTACGATGTTAAATTTTCTTTAAATGATTTATGAATATTAGGCCCCACACTTTCACCTCCTATCTGAAGTTTTTTGGCAGGCTGTTGTAGAATTTGTCCAAACGTGAAAGTTTTGGTCCAAAACTGAAGAGAAGAACTTTACCAAAATATAAGATTTGGAGCCAAAATAAAAATGCTTGGTCCAAAATTGAGGATTTTTGGAGCAAACTGTAAAAGTTTTGCTAAAAGTTAACAATAATTCAGTCGATATGATTAAAAAAGCACATTGGTTCATTGATATTTCAGCAGGGTATAAGAACGGGGCCAGGTTAAGTACCATTTGAATAATGAAGGTCTAACGAATTGATTTAGAGTAAAATATTCTACGTCATCTTTTTCTTCCGGAAAACTTTTCAATTTTTTGTGAAATTATCTTTTACTAATATTATTGGGAAATTTCAATCAATTTTCGAGAATTTTCGTTCATTTTCGGGAAATTTTCTTCATTTTCGGGAAATGTTCATAAATTTTGGTGAAATGCCTAATTTTACGACCCCTTCCTCTTTGACAAATATTTTTACCGTGATAAGAGACTCGTACATTTGTGTAAATTTTTGGGACAGAAATCAAATCTTTTGCCAAATATCTTCCTTTGGAGTTCATTATATTTAAGAAATCAAATTTTACGCATACAACCCCGACTCATGCCAACATCTTTCCTTTTGCCGTTGTTTAGTTCATTATATTTATGGCTTTTGCGCACACAAAAAAATGGAGAGCTTGATAACATTTTTAGGGGCTAAACTCCCAATAGCCACCCCCACTCCTCTTCTTAGACACGCCACCGCATAAATCTGTCACTGCAAGCTTGATAGGCCAAGTAAAACCGCTTTGTCATTATTACAAATACCAAGGATTTTCAGTAGAAATTCAATGCAAATACGCTACTTTACATTTTACAATCACTACAAAATAACGTATGGAAGACATTTCTTATTTAGTATCAACATACACACTCCAGGGTCAGGATCTTGTTATCATCTGAAGTAACAGATCCCTGCACATTCAGGGCATTAGCATGCATGATGTATTATCACAACCAATGATCAGTTACTTTAGCTGTTGTCACAAACAATAGACACATACAGTACTTTTTGTGTCATTTTCTCAGGACAATACCAGGCTGCACTTCCTGGAGGGAGGAACTTAGCCTTCCTCTCCATCAGCAATGATTCTGATGACAAATTTGCTGCGGAAATGTCAACGGCAGAATGTTCTGTCCAAAGCACTCTGCAGTGTGCATTACGTAACTGTTACTGCCTGTTGATGTCTCAAGATAAGAATAAACGAAAATGGATGGTTAAATTTGTAACTGAAAAAGTTTTGAAACGGAGGAATATCAGCGGCTTTTATTAATCAAATGATCTAGAAATTGCAACAGAGGCAGATAAGGTCGTTTAGTAAAGTGAAAAGGCAATACTTGCAAGAATGTTTGTTTGGATTACCGCATGCAGTGAGCTATGCATTACGCTGACAATGGCACTTGAAGTAGCAATTAATTGATGTGTACACAGTGCATAAAACAGAACAGGCGAAAATGGTAAGTTAAAACATTTTCTGAATGAATCTTGTAAAAAAGGAATCAGTTTCTCGTAAACATATCATAATAGGCCTATACATAATATACCTTGGGATGATTTTTTATATTTAATTGATATCACTTTATGTTGTTTATATTATACGTAGGCCTAGTTTGTAATTTTTTCTTCAAATGTTGCTTTTAATTATTGTGAATTTTGTTTTTCAATAATATTTTTATTTCATTATGTATGCATGTGTTGTATTTGGAACAATTATAAAATTGTTTGAAATCTAGAAAGCATGATTGCAAAACAATTATGATGTATTTAAGTCAGTTTTAAATTACAGTTTTAGCTAATATGATGCATAATGGGCAAACCACTTCTGTACTTTGTTTGTTTTTTAAGATTAATCGGATTTTGGAAACCAAGTTTCACCAACAGACAAATGAGGCATATTTACAATATTTCCCGGTAATTTTCGAATTTGTGAAAATAATCTGGCGGGGTGGGTGGGGGAAACTGTCCCTTCCCCATACTCACACGTCACTGGAGGAACATACTAAAATCCACACGTTATAAAAATTTGTCAGACTGCACTTGGTTAATCCGGCCCTGCCTGTATTGTACTAAAAATATAGTTTTCTTCCTTTCCAATGCTTCTATCTTGTAACTAGCTTTTGTGTTAAAATAATTTTTGTTTTTCAAATAAAGCTCGTAATAATCTAGCCTTATGACTACATCGTTTTACCTCACTCTGATTTCCAAATTTTCATTTCTCATTATCAATCCTAAACTTACAAATGCATCAATACATACTCCCGTCCATAAGGTTTATTGGAAGTTGAGGAGCATTACACGGCTCCGCATTGAAACACCCACATGTAATGCAGTGATATGGGGGTAGGGGGAGATATGGGGTAGGGGAGATATGGGGGTAGGGGAGATATGGGGTAGGGGAGGATCCCCTACTTATGGAATAAAATATTTCACTTGAACCATCCAAATTGATATAGCATAGTTGCTCACCAGACGGGATGTACCGGTACAGCCCCTCACATGGGATGTATTGATACATCCATTTTAAATCGAAATATTTCACTTTAAACTATCCAAATTGATAAAGCATATCTGCTGACCAGACGGGATGTACTGGTACATCCCTTCACACGGGTGTAATGCTACATCCATTGTAAATCGAAATATTTTCACTTAAAACCATCTAAATTGATAAAGAATATCTGCTGACCAGACGGGATGGACCGGTCACAGTACAGCCCTTCACATGGGATGTATCGATACATCCATTTTAAATCGAAATATTTCACTTTAAGCTATTCAAATTGATAAAGCATATCTGCTCACCAGACGGATGTACTGGTACATCCTTCACACGGGATGTATTGCTACATTAATTGTAAATCGAAATATTTCACTTAAAACCTTCTACTAAATTGATAAAGAATATCTGCTGACGATACGGGATGTACCGGTACATTCCTTCACATGGGATGTATCGATACATCCATTGCAAATCAAAATATTTCACTTGAACCATCCAAATTGATATAGCATAGCTGCTCACCAGACGGGATGTACCGGTACATCCATTCAAATCGAAATATTTCACTTGGAAAACATTCAAATTGATACAGCATAGTTAACTATCAGACGGGATGTACCGGTACATCCTTCAAATCGAAATATTTCACTGAAAACATTCAAATTGATGACGTATATTCTTTTCGTCAGACGGGATGTACCGGTACATCCCTTCAAATCGAAATATTTCACTTGAAACCATCTAAATTCACAAAGCAATCTGCTGCAGACGGGATGTACTGGTACATCCTTTCACAGTCGAATTATTTCACTTGAAAACATCCAAATTGATAACGTATATCCGCTCGTCAGACGGGATGTACCGGTACATCCTTTCAAATCGAAATATTTCACTTGAAACCATCTAAATTTACAAAGCAATCTGCTCCAGACGGGATGTACTGGTACATCCTTTACATGAGATAAATTGATACATGCATTTTAAATCGAAATATGACAAAGCATATTTGATAACAAGACGGGATGTACCGGTACATCCCTTTGCCTGAGAGAAGAGGAAATGAGTTATCAACCAATAGCTTTGGGATCTAGCTGTAAGACACCGAGGAGATAAATAATAACAATTTCAAGTTATGATAAGATGGACGGATGTACTGGTACATCCCAGAATGAAGAGAGCTCCTAAAATATAATTTGAAGTTTATCATAAGAAAAACAACAAAGTTCCCATCATGTCCAAAAATAGAAATTAAACCAGTTATAATATTGAAACGTGCGGAATGACGTTATTGTACTGTTTAAATTATGTTTTATGGAAGAAACATACAATATTTTACATAAGAAGATTTTTTGTACATTGAAAATGTAAATTTGATTAACAAGGCGCACTTTTTGAAATTTGGTTAGGTAAATAATTCACTTGATCTTAAGTTTCGGAATTATCTATGTTAAAATTGAAGTTTGAGATATATCCAAGATATTTTTTTTAAATAATATTTTACTCATGTAAAATGTGAATATTTTCAAAGAATAAAATGTGAACAGTGAAAACAACGAGTTTATTTATATCATTTTATTAAATGAAGAAAAGGCCAGACTTTCAGTTCCCTTTAATCTCTATTTTTTCTTTGACAAATAAAACGAGAAACAAATAAAAGAACAGCAAAGCTATACCTTTATTGTAGAAGGTATGATAAGCGCAACTTTATACTATTATCTGTATTAAGCATTTTGATGATTCCAGCAGCATATACTAAAAGTTAATTACGGTTGATTTAAGCCTTCATGTCAAACTTTATCAGTACCACCACGTACATTTCTAAAGAAAACTTTATTCCTTTTCAACGACACCTGTTTCAAAAAGAAGACTTAGTGAGTTATTCAAAAAATGTAGCAAGACAGATACTTCCTACCGAGTGCTGCTTTAGTGCAGAGAGAGAGTTGAACACACAATTACAATGACGGGGTCGTCGCCTGCGTATTCGGTTATGATAGTACAAATGCTATCACGAAACGCTTAATACGACCCGGACGAGAACACAGGTACGACGTACGGACAGACATAACATCGACAACCGAGTTAATGTCCACGGCCTTTGATAACCAGTTGTGGTGCACTGGCGTGTCTACCCACCCCAGGATTAAGCCCGGGGCCTCGTGGTCTGTAGACAGGTATGATAACCGCTACACCACAGTAGGTAGATTGCTTTAGTGCATTCATTCGGATATTTGATATACACTGAGTATATAACACCCATGACATTTCGGCCGAGTGCGGCTTTAACAGATTACCTTAAAAAAAACTCCATAGTAGACAGTGTATTCTATTTTAAAGATCTAAATCTCTTATTACAAATTACGCTGTCAATTATGTTGTTAATATATATCAGCTCCCAAATTTACTGCCAGTTCCCAGGTGGAATAAGAGCATGCAAGGCTTTAAGGTATAATCAATTACCCCGACGAGGGGTGTGGTGAGAGTGTTTACCCCTGGCTCGGTATTCTAGGGGGCCAGGGTCGTAGGATACTTGTAAAAAATGAAGTGAAAAATGTGTCCCTATTTTTTGAAAATCCTGGATCTGTCAGTGCATTGAACAACCGAGTAATCAATGAGGCCCATGTGCAAGAAATCCCTGCCTCGCATTCCCCTATCCCATACGCCTCTGAATTTAAAGGACCAATGTAACATTATCATACTAAATATGTGGATAATCTTCCAATCTCCCTTTTGCCCAGACCAGACTATCAGACAAAACCGAATCTACTAAACAGGTAAAGTGGTAACAAAGTCCGAGTCATACTATTAAAACAAGAAAGCTATCCACGGAGTTGCTGATTTCATTATTTCAATAATAACTGGTGCCATAACTATGTCGTGAAAGAGAAATATTGTTGTGAGGACATATAATTACTGACCGTCGGATTGCGGCCTTTTTATCTTCCCCGGGAATTCGGTCAGTTGTTTATTATTGTTGTTTATATTCACCCAAAGGCGAAGAATAGTAAAGCTATTGATACCCTATCAGACAGGATCCAGAATATTATTGCATCAAATCCTGACGCTGTACAACTTATTACGGAAATTTCAATCAATGTGACTTTCGATATTCTTATTTTGTGCAATATATTGACAAGTGTACGAGAGGGAATGCTGTTTTAGACAAATGTTTTGGAAACGTTAAATGTAAATTCAAGGTCAAGCTGTGCTCACCCGTCGGAAATTTCGATCATGATACTGTGTGCTTACTACCTCTTTACAAACAGATGGTCAAACAAAAGAAACCGACAAAAGTTACATACCATGGCTGGTCAGATACAGTTACGGATGAATTGCGCGGGTGTTTTGAAAGTACCGACTGGAGTGTGTTTCATGATGACGACATCAATAAGTTGAAGAAGGTTACAGCTGTCAAGAAATATATTCACTTTTGTGTTGAGTCTATTGTACCCACTACAACACGAAGGGTATTCTCGAACATCAAACCATGGATATCAAAAGAATTGAAGATGTTGATTAATTAGAATTATGAGGCCTACCATAGCAAAGATCAGCAAAAGATAAACAAAGGGCAATTAAGGGGGAAACTAAACGCAATTACGGAAAGAAACTTGAAAGTAAATTTCAGTGCAACGATAGTAGAGCAGCGTGTAAAGTTATGTCTAACATCACTGGTCACAAACTGAAAAAGTCAAATAATAAAAATGCTACCAAGAACTTTGTTAATGAACTCAATCAGTTTTACTCTAGAATTGATATGATTGATTTTAATGATAAACAGCTTTCTCTCAGTGCAATGATAACTGATGTGTTTTATAATATTGACAGGGTTATTTTATCAGTAGATGATGTTCAAATGCCTTTTTCCAGAGTTAATGTACATAAAGCCATTGGGCCAGATCGTATAAGTAATACAATAATTAGGTTATGTTCTGCTCAGATAGCACAAATTTTCACTGAAATATTTCAGGATACAATTGATACTGGTGAGATTCCTGTTATTTGGAAAACATCCGCAATCTCTCCAGTGCCAAAATCAAATACAGTTACCACCCTAAATAACTATCGTCCAGTGGCACTTACTTTGATCATATTGAAATTTCTTGGAAAACTTATTCTCAGGTTTTTACTAAATGAGAATGGTGTTATTTTAGATTCCAATGCAATTTGCTTACAGAGACAAAAGAAGTGTTGATGATGCAGTTTTAATGTTTTTACATAAGATTCTTGAACACTTGGAAACACAAAATTCCTTTGTTCGGGCTACATTTGTCGACTTCTCAAGTGCTTTTAGTTCCATCCAGCCGCACTTGCTGATAAACAAACTGTTAGGAATGGGTGTCAATTGTAGGTTATTATTATGAATTTTAATCATTTAAGAGCCAGACCACAGTTTGTTAAGATGAATGGCTTATGCTCTGATGTTTGGTCCATTAGTACAGGTGCGCCCCAGGGTTGTTGTCTGACTCCTATCCTCTTTTGCTTCCCCCTGTACAAGAAAGCATCGTTACGTGCATTGAGACCAACGTGAATTCTGTATCTTCTCTAAACCTTTTCATTTACATTTTACTTCCGCTTTTTACCTTAAATTTTGTTTTAATCTTCCTTTTTCGAGATTTTCTTTCTGTGGATGGGCGTCTGCTTTCGGTAAGATCATGTTTTTTTTTTTTTTCCCCCTTCCATTTTGTCCAGACCTTCACGCCCTTATCGTTACTTACTATACAGTGATCCTTTATAGTAGTTCCGCGATTTTTTCTCGTTGCCTCTGGTCTCTTGGCCCTTGGTTTTTTTCCATCATGACGAAAGGCTTATGCGTCGACCTTGACCCTCCCTCCCCTCTCCGGGAACCACCTGGTACCTCCATTGACCAATTTTCAACCCCAATCCCAAAAATCTTAATCATACATGCCACCAACTTGAACAAACAAGTAAGCTTTAAAAAAGTGACCCCCTTCCTCATACACAAAGCGCTCTACGGCCTTGTCGGTACCCTCCCCAAGGTCTCTACCCTCAGATCCGACAATCTCCTGCTGCACTGCGCCAGGGACACTCAAGCCATCACCCTCCTCTCCAAAACCCTATCAAACACTGGTATTGACATTACAGTCACCCCCACCGTTCTCTGAACTCCAGCAAAGGCGTCATAAGAACCAGAGACCTTGCTTACTTGACCGATGATGACCTCGTAGAAAACTGGCTAGCCAACACGTCATTGAAGCCCGTCGTCTCATTCTTAAGAGAGACGGGAGCCGAAACACCCACCAATACCATCTTCCTTACTTTCCCCACACCAACTCTCCCCTCCCACATCATCGCCGGCTACCTAAGAATCCCAGTCGCCCCTTATTACATTCCCAACCCTCTATGTTGTCATAATTGCCAGAGGTATGGCCATGGGAAAATCTCCTGCCGCAGCCAAGCGCGCTGTGGTAACTGCGGAGCCCCAGACCATGACAACACCTCCTACACCAACACCCCACTCTGCACAAATTGGGACGGTAATCACCCAGCCAACCATCCCTCCTTCTCGAAAGACTGTCCCACCTGGCTTCAGGAAAAACAAATAACTAAACCTAAAACCCTTAATCCCAACATCACTTAACCAGAAAAGAATTCCTGAAAAGCCTTTCTGCATGCCCAAACTGACCTCACCTGGCTCCCCACTCTGCAAAATTGGGACCCCCAGCCAACCATCCCTCCTTCTCGATGTCCCAAAAAACAAATAACTAAACCTAAAACCCTTAATCCCAACATCACTTGACCAGAGGCGAGGAAGAATTCCTGCTTCCCTCCACACCAAGCCTTTCTGCATGCCCAAACTGACCTCACCTGGCTCTTCTTACCTAGTCCTAAGCCCATCAAAGTTTACTCTCTGTGTAATGCATTGAAGTGGTTTATAAAAAATATTGTTTGTTTTGTTGATGATCATTTATGTTTTTAAGAAACTGCAATTAAACCAGGAAAGTTAATTAGAAAATTGAATGAAGCAGTGTAATGTGAATTAAGGAATGGTGAATGATTTTAAGTTTGATGATATTCTACTACCCCCGGCATCTGTGTCGGCGTTGGTGTTGGCATTGATTAAAGTTTTGGTTAAAGTTTACATAACTTAAGTTATGAATGGTGTACTCATGTGACTTGGCATAGGTAGAAGACATGGATACTGATCAAATGAGCATAATTGGAGGGTTGTATGTGCATACTAATGAGCTTATTTGCATAACAATGAACACATTTTCAGATTAAAGTTTTCATAACTTATGAATGGTGTACATTCATGTTACTTGGTATATGGGTAGAGGACATGGGTACTGTTCAAATGAGCATGATTGGGGGGTTGTGTGTGCATATTAATTAGCTTACTTGCATGACAATGAATATTTGTATCTATGATTGGTTAAAGTTTCATAACTTAAGTTATGAATGGTGTACATTCATGTGACTTGGCATAGTGGTAAAGGGTATGGGTACTGATTAAATGAGCATGATTGAAGAGTTGTGTGCATACTAATTAGCTTATTTGCATAACAATGAAAAAACTTGTCAGGTTAAAGTTTTGGTTAGTTTTCATAACTTTCGTTATGAATGGTGTACATTCATGTAACTTGGCATCGGGGTACTGTTCAATTGAGCATGATTAGGGGTTGTGTGTGCATACTAATTACCATAAATATGCATAGCGTGGTGAAAATGAAGTTTTGACAACTGATAATTGTTGACTTGATTAATTGTACATTGAGTAAACTTTGGGTAAACCATGTTTGAGGCTACAACATCATTGATGTCTAGTCAGCTTTTCAATTATTCATCATTATTTTTTGAGGGTTTTCAACAAATCCAAACAATAGTTTTTTAGTCTTTACCATATCCCCCAATCAGTCAGGATATCTTTCCATGGTTATCTTATTTGTGTTTAAATATGCATTTTTCTCCCAAAAGTAGAAAATTTCCAAGCAATCAAACTAGCAAATATTACGCTATAAAAAAGATAAAGGACATCAAAAGCTTTAATTTGTAGTTACTAACAATTTTATTAGGCAAATGATATTATGATGATAGCAATGATAATTAATACTTACATAAAATAGAAGTATTGACATGTGAATGTTGCCATAATTTCACAATAATCATACTGTAAAATAAACATATAAAACATTGAAATCATCCTCTTAGATATTTACTTTGTTGATCACACTTTATATTTATTACTCAAAGTGTGTATGCAATTATACACTTTCATATGATTGTGTTCTTTTGCAAATATCAGCTGAAACTAATCATTTTCATGCACGTGTACATAAATACCTAAAACAATTGCTAATATCCTTTCCAGTCACGTTCAAGTCACATAGTGGGAAGAAGATTTTTCCCCTCAAAATCTTTAAATGATTTCTGTAGAATTAAAAGCTGTTTTAAACATCAATTTGGCAAATGTTTGCAATTGCAATCCCCCCCCCTCCCTGCTCACACACACACACTTTTTGATTTTTGGCATTGACATCAAAAGTCAAGATTGGACCCCCATCATTGGGTCTATCATACAGTTTCTTCTCATCCAATTTTTAATGATGCTACTTCTTTTATATCAAATATAGAGTTTCTAAGTTTTTAAGAGTTTTATTGCTGCTATTCAAGAAACATGCCGCAAAAAGACTTTCCCACCAACATAATTTTAAGTGTTGTATCTTATTTGATATACATCTTCTCCTACTCAAGTTGTTTTCCCCTTTTTTTTTTCCATTTGAAGCATGTGGATATAAACACTTGTGCAAACTAAAATATTAGCACTTTTAGTGCACATACCTCCACCCCTGTTGCAAGTCCATTGTTAAGGATGTTGTACTAGATCATTTACTGGTCAATGGTTTGTTGAATTTGTCCCAGATGGGTTCTTACCTAAGAGGTCTTGTGTTTCTAATTTATTGGAGTTTCTTGATGATGTTACTATACTAAACTAGTTGATTCTGGTCATGATGTGGATGCTAACTCATCTATTTAGATTTCCAAACAGCATTTGCTAAGGTTCCGTTAGGCAGGCTCATGTTGAAAACAGAGCGCTTGGTGTGGAGGGAAAGTGTGCCAGTTTTAAATAATCTGAGGGTTTTTTTATGCAGCCTAACACTATGGTTGCCATTTCAAGTGTGGCTACTATGGTCAGATGTTTATCTAACTAGGTAGCTAGCAAGGCATGCATGCAGCATGATTTTGGGACTTTAAACATAAATTAGAGGGAATCAATTAAATAAGTAGTTTATCAGTGCAGCTATTGGTATTGGGGAACTGTAAATCAACATTAAATAAGGTAAAGCAATTTTAAAAGTAAAATTTTCTTTGCAAAATGTACATTAGATGATTTGTGAAAAGGGGCAGGATCACAGTGGCAGAATCTATGGATGTCCTGGTTACAGTTTTACTTTTTTAGGCATGTGTCAAAAATTATTTGTATCATTGGGGAGGGAGTAAAATCAGAAAACTTTGTGGAGTGAAGCTGATGATGACAGAATGTAGTTACTGTACTAGGGTGTGAGCTACTGTGCTGTAGTTGTTTACCCTTGCTTGTGATCACAGTGGGGGAATTAACCCTTTCTGTTCCAGCGCTTTTTTGAAAATGCGCTGGGGAGGCGGAGTCAAAGATGGGCACCCAAAACAGCGATAATATCTCCCATAATATCACCGCGTGGTAGAGTGAGGATTAATCAAGGGCTGATTATTGAAGGGTCCTCTGTCTTCCAAGCAGCAGAGTTGGGCTCATTTCGCTTCAGTGACCCGCTGGGCCACCCATCAGGATCATGCTGCATATATTTTTGATTTGGCACACTTGTAGTGGGTTGATTAACTCTTACTCTACCAGCACTTTTTTGAAAATGCGCTTGGGAGGCGGAGTCAGAGATGGGACACCCAAAACGGCAATAATATTGGAATCTAGGAATCTAAGGACGGTCCTGGATACAGTTTTACTTTTTGTTTGTGTGGAAATTATTTGTATCATTGGGGAGTGAGTAAAATCAGCAAACTTTCAGAGTGAAGCTAATGGTTATACTGTACTAGGAGGTGAGCTAATTGTCCCTTGCTTGTAATTCTCTTCTTCCTACAGTATTGAAGCAAACAAGCTGGTTATCATTTCTTGTGTACGTCTGATGCCGGTACACCACCATGTACGATTGCATTGTCATTGGAGCTGGTGTTGTTGGTTCTGCAGCGGCCTATGACCTGGTTAAGCGGAACTGTAAAGTCCTCCTTCTGGAGCAGGTATAGCCTAGTGTGTTGTTATTCTAGAAAATCTTTTTTTTTCTTTTAATATTTTACTTAAAGGGTATATGCTTAGGTAGAGATTTATCCAGATGAAAGAGCATCAAAATCTGAGCAGAACAGTCTTTAAATTGTCGCAATATGAGCAAGTTATATTTTTAAAATTATGACAAATCCCAGTTTGTAAAAAATTTCAGCATGCACAAAAGTGATGTTGTATGATGAACAGGAATATAGCTTTTACATTTCTCACTTCTTTACCTAATATCAGGATCATCAAAATTCTCCAAATTACACCCATGCATTAAATCCTGACAAATATCTTTGATGTATTTTGCATTATCAGTTTGGGCTGCCCCACTCTAGAGGTAGCTCACATGGCCAGACTAGAGGATACCGCATGTCTTATCCAGAAAAATACTATGCTGAAATGACCAGAGACTCTCTTCCTTTGTGGCGACAGTTAGAGAAAGAAACTGGCACAGAATTATTTAGGTATTTGAATTTTTTCATTTGAATTTTTATGATCATGTTGACGGTCTTGAAAATTAGCTCTAATGCAACGAAAGAAATAACCATCCATAAATAGCCTCTGTTGGCATACTGTATGACTTTAACTGTTCATTATCATCATCATCCATCAATCGCGGTCAAAATCAAAGACACTCTGATACGCCACCCTGGTTCATCAGCCATAGCTCCAGTCAGTTCTTCAAATCTTGAATGCAGTGTCTCTAGTAATTGTGTCTGGATACATGAGTGGTTGCCTCTCTCTTGCTGGGAATGGTAGTCTCCAGAGTAGGACGTCAGATGTTAATTGGTTTTTATCCCCAAAGCAGTGTCCAGAAAAGCTAGCAATTTGTCGAGATCGGTGGGATATCTCCATAGATTTTAGCATTTGTTGGGTAGTTTCTCCAGGATAGATTAGAGACTGTTAAAGTGCTGTGCAGCTTTTTGTAAAAATTGAGGGTTTGTGGTCCAAAACTGAAGATTGTTGACCCCAAATTTGAGGTTTTGTGGCTCAAAATTGAAAATGTTTCGTCCAAAATTGAAGATTTTTGACAAGATTTATATTGACAAATTTTAGTCCTATTTGAAGATATGCCCTTTAGGCAACCAGACTATAATTGCTCTGAATGCCACTGGAAGGTAGATCACCATCCAAGATCATTCCTTTTCAAAATAGCATGTGCATTGTGCAACTTTGGAGTTCAGTCATATGTTTAATAGGCAAAATCAGACTGGTGATTGTGTGACCTTATCCTTCATACTATGGATAAAAACTGGAATGGAGTTGTGACTAAAGCCTTTAAGGGCTGATCTTGAAATGCCAAAATAAAGATTGTTGTTCCCAAATTGGCAGAGATTTTTGGTCCTTAATTGAAGATGTCTTGTCCATAATTTAGGATGTTTGGTCAAACTGGAAACGTCTCGGCAGTATATTCAGTCCAAAATTAACAATAATTCAGTTAATACGAATAAACATTGCTAACATCTCTGTTTTCTGTAATTCACTTCACTGAATTATACGTATGGCTTTGACAAGCCTTCTGGGGCTACGGCATTTATTAGGTTGGTAAGTACCTGGCACTTTTGCCCTTCCCCTTATCTTCTTCTTCCAATAAAGTGCATAGGCAAGTGGAGCCAAGAAACAGACAAAAGTAAAGGTGCTAGTTTATACATAAATAGTGCGAGTAAAAACGAGATGAAAACAAGAGTCTATACGATGAAGCCCCTCGACACTCTAATGAAGGTGTCATGGGAGAGTGCATCAGCCAGTTTAAACGAGAGGATATTTTAGTCTCTGCAGGTGCAAGGACAGAAAGATGAAGCAAACACCTGGTTGATACAGGATGGGACAAAGAGACGGGAACTATGTCCTCTGGTGCAAGATGCAATTTTTGGTAAGATAAGAGTGCCAATCGATATCCATGAGGTTGTAGCAGATCTGGTACATCATAATTTAAAGTGTCGGTCACTGAAGGTCATTCAGTATGGCAGTTATACTACTTGTGCGGTTCTAGTTACCATGCAGTAATGTAGCGAGCACTTCTGCATTGTACCATTTCAATCTTACTGATGTTGCATTTAGTGTGGGGATCCCAAACTGTTGCAGCATATTCCACAATTGGTCGGATGTAAGTGGTGTAGGCAGCTTGTTTGACCTTGCGGTCACAACGACCAAGGTTTGTGCTGAGGAAGGCATGGGTGGAGTTTGCTTCTTCACTGTGTCATCAGTGTGCATGTTGAAGTTGATGTATACTCCCAGATATTTGGCCACTTCGAGGACATGTCTGTGGATGTTGTAGATTCCAATTATGAGTTTCCTTTTGTTAGTGATGTGGATAGCCTGGCATTTAGACGGGTGGAGCTCCATTAGCCATTTGTTTTCCCACTGCTTGCAATTTGTCAGTCTTGGTTAGAAGTGATGCGCCGATAAAGGATGCAGTCATCAGCGAAGAGGCAGGGGTGGAGCTTGATATGCAGTCAGGAAGATCATTGATGAAGATCAGGAAGAGAAGTGGCCAAATATTGTAACCTGTTGAGAGCTGTTGCTGAGGAAGTTCTTGATCCACTCTAGGGTACAACCACGTATACCAAAATGGCTCAGCTTTCAGCAAGAGTCCTCGATGTGAGACTTGATTGGAAGCCTTGGTGAATTCCAGGAGGATAAAGTCAATGTGACTCTTGTCTTTAAGTCCTCTGGCAAGGTCATTCATTGCAAGAATCAATTGTGTGTCACAGGATCAGCATTTTCTGAAGCCATGGTGGGCAGCTGGAAGTATGTTGTGGTTGATCGGGTGATGTATGATGGCAGAATGTAAGATATGCTTACAGAGCTTGCAAAGCACTGCTGTCAATGAGATTGGTTGGTAATTGGAAACAAGATGTCTAGCAACCTTTTTTGAAGATGGGTACAATAAGTGCCTTTCCCCAGAAGGATGGTATGTTGCCTTGGGAAATTGTATTGTTAGCTTGGAAAAGCAGAGACACTGCAGGTGCACTCTGTTCTGCTGTCTTTTTCAGAAGCATCAGGGAGATTCCGTCTGGGCCAGTTTTTTTTGTGTGGCTGGAGAGTTCTAAGAAGCTCAGTGACTCCGTCACAGCTCACAATGATGCTATCTATGGTTGGGTAAGGGCTAACCCCAGGTCAGGCATGGAATCATTGGAGTCGTCAATAAACACTAAGGAGAACTGCCAAATAAGAATGTTGACCTTCTGCCTAGGGTCACAGTATAGGATATTTTTTTCCTTTAAAGGTGCAACACCTGTTTCATCTCATCGTTTGGACTTGATCAGGGCACCAAGTTTCTTTTTCCCTTTGGGTCACTACTTATGGTGTCGAAAAGATACTTGTTGTAGGGCTTTGCGATAAATTTGTATCTCAGACTTTATATTACAATTTCTAGACTTCCTAGTGCATCTGGCTTTTTTCAAAGCTCTGGGTTTTTTTTGGCATGCATTTAGTTGACGCGGATATCCAGCATTGGCTAAATTTGGCAAAGCTAACTTTTGTTGGGAAGTTACCTTCGACTACCTTTGCTAAGCCATCTTTTTTCATCTTTTTTGTTGGCAAGGTGTTCAACCAGTGTTGGAGTTTGCTGTGGTGAAGTGCTCTGTCAGGCTTCGATATCAGAGCAAATTTGGTCGAGGCTAGCTCGCTCCCACTGAAGAATTTTGCGGCGGATTGGTTTGTGTCGGAGTGCACGGGTGTTCATCTCTAGAGACACTATGTCATGATCACTGAGACCAGGCTTTTCCACATACTGCTTCACCAAGGTTGAGTGGTTTGTCACTATAACATCCAAGATCTTATCTCTCCTTGTTGGAAAATTCACTATTTGTTCTAGACCAGTGCATGCTAGCGTTTGCAGGAAAGAGTCCCTAATTGAGTGCTTTTAATGGTGAGATCTTAGCTGTTACATTTTCCAGCTAATGTCTGGTAAATTCATGACCCCACCAATCCCGATAGAAGTGCTGATGTTAGAAAAACATAAATCGGTGATGGTTTGATTGACCTTTTCCATATAATCTTGGTCGCTGCAGGGTGGACGGTAAACATTACCAAATATGATGGACACCACCATAGCCATCTTTCCTGTCTTTCCTGTAGAGGTTATACCCTGGTGGGAAGATTTCACCATCTCTTATGTCAGGTTTTAGCTAAGTTTCACTGCCTATGATAATGTTAGGCTTGGTAGCATTAACTAGGCATCAAAACTCTTCCCTTTTTGAGTAAATACTCTAGAATTTAATGGTTTGAACCCTGAAGCTTGTTGGAGAAACTGAAGTTAGGTGAGTCCTTCCATGGTGAAGATGATGTTAATGGTGGTCCTGGTGGAGTGCTGCATGTAGGTAAGTGAGTCCATAGGCGTATGAACAGAGGGCACGTGCCCCTGAATGGTGCAGTGACCTACATGGTGCCCCCTACTAAGTCAATTTTTTACCATTGAACTAGTGTTGTAGCATATCTTTGTGACTCCCTCCCCCCCTCCCCCTTCCCCCCCCCCTCCATTCATGATAAGCATGTTCCTATATGCCTATGGTACCGTGAGTCATTGCTCATTAAGGTAGTGTCAGAAACCAATATGATAAGAGTCAAACAGGGTGGAAGATAAGTTTGGTAGACTGCAGTTTAGGCATTACCAGGGGGTGGCAGATCTACCTTGTTCTTAATTTGTATAAGCAGTTAGTCAGGCCTCACCTTGAGTATGCTATTCAGGCTTGGAGCCCCTTTTATGAGAAGGATAAGTTCATTTTGGAGCGGGTTCAGCGAAGAGCCACTAGACTTATTAGCGAAGTAAGGAATCTCTTATGAATGTACATGTAGGTTGCAAATTCTTGGTTTGACCATGCTCGAGTTGAGAAGAGTATGTGGTGATAAGATGCAGGTTTTTAAATTCCTATCTGGTAGTGATGCTTTGACTTCCTGTAATTTCTTGCATGTTTCAGCTAATCCTCATGTGACATGTGGTAACAGTTTGGAGTCGACCAAAGAGCTCTCACGGATAGATATTCGGCATCTTAGCTTTCGCAAAGAGTGTAAATGAGTGGAATGGTTTGCCTGAGTGGGTAGTTAGCTCCATTTATGTTCACAATTTCAAATTCGACATTGATATTAAAGTTTTTTACTAACTCTGGGCGTCTTTGATTTTTTTTTTTTTTTTTGTGGTAGTGGTGGTGTTAGTTTGGGATTTTTATGGGGTGCCTCACTCTTCTTAACCCGCATCTTATGTTACCTAGTGATGACAGCAAGCTGGCACCCATGTTGACACAGTCTACATGATACCATGTGTTGTATGACTCACAAAGTATCCTAGACTTTGCTCCTTTACATTCACTACATGGTGTGTTATAAATCCCACAAGGATAGTTTGGTGGCCTGGTCCTGGGTTGGTTTCAATATCACCACTAAAACAAAATGGCAACATTCAGAGAGAATACATGTAGAAGGGTTAACAAGCTTAAATGGAGAGGGAGGACATCAGCTGTGAGAGGGCTATGTGAGGTGATGTGTACCAATAAAGTAGAAAAGTAATATAACTGGTAGATGGTATGGACTCTGTACTGCAGGTCTGTAAAACTAAACGTAGTCGAAAATCATGGAACAAATGTGAAAAGCAGAAAAAATAAGCAGTTTTGCCTTCCAATCCAAACCTTTTCCACCAATAATGTCATTGCCTGAACGAATATTCCATCAGTGATGTACAGCTAGAGCGTACACTGTACACATATACAGTAATATGCAATTGTTGCAAGCTACATCATACTTTTACTTTTTGTCATCACGGAAAATTGTGAATTTTGATTTCATTTGTCAAAATGCTGGTTTGATGTGTGTTTGGCGGGTGTTGTAACACCAAAAGAGAAGGTCTGAGTTGGATTCCCGAAGGACTCAAGAATCTGTAAAATGTGGATCAATTTTGTGAACAATACCCGATCAGATTTTGTATGTACGGACTACAGCTATATATGTACGGTGATCATTTTGAGCCGGATTGCTTTGACAGTTCGCATAAATTGAAAGAAAGATTTGGTCTTGGCAGTCAAAGCGGCAGCAGGGGAAGGGTACTTCTGCCCGGAAAGAACCTCACAATCAAAAGGAAACCAGCAGAAGATCTTGGGGATCAGTCCAGCATCAACATTTCTTCAACTCCAAGTCAAGTTGGTGAGTAGTAGTAGTAGCATACTACTAGTAGTAGTTCTGCAAAATCAACGTTGCGATCCGATAGGGTTTTTCTTCAGAGTACTAACCATTTATTAATGGCAATTTGGAGTCTATCAACCCCAGGAAATTTATCTTCCACACCCTCTTTTGCAACACCTGTTGCAGCTGCCAATGGCTCAAGCTGGTATGGTTGCAGAGACCAAATACTTCCTCTTATTTGTCGCTATTTTCGTCCTCTCTCTCATCAAACCTGGATGAAGAGCAAGACAAATTTAAGTCTCTATAGCCTCTGAGATATCTTTGGGCCTTTAAGACATTTCTGATGTATTTTGTGTTTTATTTTCAGATGATAACAAATTGATGATATGATGCTTATAATGAACAGTGTGTACTATGATCAGTGTGTGTTTATTTGTGTGGTTATGGGAGCGGCTTTGCGCATGCAATAACATTACACTGCTTATCACTGCAGTGATCATTTTTTATACTTCCAGATTCTAAATGTGGCATAGTTCATGAATTTGTTTGATATTTTCTTCATGGAAAAGATTATTTTGTGATAACAAATTTATAAATTTGTCTATCAAATTGTCCAAATATTTCATTCCAATAAGTGAAATGTGCCAGTGTCATGACCTCTTTAAAATAAAAATGATGGTATAATTATTCTTTAAAATAGTGCCATTTAATGTCTTTGGTTTTGATTTGTCAGTCATACAGGTTTGTTAGTCCTGCAAGGTCCTCCTTACGACGTTTTACATCAATCACTGGCAACTGTGGGGGAGCAATCCAACTCACTGATGGATAGTCAGAAACTAAATCAAGTCTTCTCAGGTCGACTCTCAGTGCCGTCAGATTGTAAAGGTTACGTTGAGGATGGAGCTGGAATACTGAAAGCAGACAAAGCCCTTGTATGCTTCAGGGTAACACATTTTTGCATTTTCAATTACTCCACAATTTTAAGTCTTGCTTATGTCAAAGGACATTGGTCAGTTACGTGATTTTGTACAATATATATTTTGGGCATTTTTATGTTAAAGGAGACAAAGTCAAATATTCTAGCTTGATATATGATAGAGAATTAAAAAATAAACCAACTACCAAAAACCCATCATAAAATTGTGTTACATTCTCAAGTTATTCAAGTTTGAAGTTGTAACGTGGACGATAATGACATAATTTGCCCTTTGTGCTAGCACACAAAGTGTATTTCTTTACAATTCTCTTGAAAATGTTGTTTCCAAAATGCTTTGACATGAAGTTCTAAGGGTTTGAATCATTAACATCATATTCTATAAAAAAAATATCATAGACCCATGCAAAGGAAAAATTAATTCTCAGAGGCTAGAAAATTTGAAATAGATTATAAAGAAATACATTAACATTCTACTCGGTACCATGGGTGTATGACATCATTTCTTAGAGGGCATATGAACAAAATGGCCGTTCCCATGCTAGTTTAGATTGACAGACTTATTATTTTAATGAATTAGAAAATATGTACTAAATTGTTTTGTACGATGTGATATTTCATCACATGACTTATAAATTATTATCGCTATCATATTAAATGAAGAAAAAGCCAGACTTTTTTGTCTCCCTACCAGTTGTGTGGTTATAGTTCTTAGAAGGTGGTTTTATGTTGAATACAGTTATATCTTCACACTGTTTTTGGTGAGCATGCGAAACATAATGCGAGCCTATCGAGTTTGTTTGTCTGGTCTTCCACAGTTTTGCCTGAAATTTCTTCAGAAATGTTAGTTTTTTGATAATTTTTTAGAAAATGTTAAAGTTTCGTTAGATTTCCTCAGGAAAAGTTAAAATTTCTTCAGATATCCTCATGGAAGGCTGGAATTTCATTACTAAATGTTAGTTTTTCAGATTCTTAGAACAAGTTAAAGAATAGTTTCCTTAAAAATCTACAAAACATTTGATGATATTTCCTTCAAAGATAGCTGTAAGAGGATGTAATTTCCCAAAATTCTTCAGAGATGCTCAAGTGTCTCTCATAACACTGGAAGTTTAAAACCCTTAAACTTCTTTAAAATATTTGTGCACCAATGGCTGTATCAGGATTGATTTTTCAACTCCTCCATTATTATTGTGCTCATTTGCATAAAGTTGCTACAGTATATGAACTGACAAGACTTTTTACTTAGTATGCTCAGTCAGGGAGTGTGACAGGATGTGACTGCATATGTACAATGTTAAGAATATAATCAATGGGAATATTGCAAAGAATAAATTGCTTTTTATAAAATACTATTAATTGACAGTAGACCATAAATATATTTTTTTTTGCAAAACTTTGTCTTGAAAATGGCAACACCCCATTTCATTTTCATTTTATATCATCTCTACTACTCTTTGAACATTTTTATGATAAAGTTGAGCTTCAACATCATTGATGTTCTGGTTAAACACTTACAATAGCTCTTAAAGTTTTTAGGATATGACATATGTTACTGCAACCTTTCCTAATAATTTGGAAGGACTTTTCAATAGAGTCTATTATTGCACAAGAAACATTACATTTCAGGATGATTTCATAGGTTCGACTATGCTCGTCTCTAAAAATAGATCTTGCTAGAAGTGTATATAAGAGACTGTTTCGAAGACAATCAGTGACGTTTCAACAATTTACAACTGTGTCTGTACTCTTACACCGAGAATTGATTAACTGGCTTCAGTGTGTGGATTATCATAGTCAACTTTAATTATCGTGGACCTCTACTTGAGGAATAGATAATCAGATGTCTCCTTCGCCTTAAAGTGTCCGCCCAAATTATATCATTTAAATCATAAAGTAGACGTATACAGCTGTTATAAAAGTCTTTCAAGGACCTCATAACTCCTGCGGATTTTAAACCAGTGAGACAATCATCACATCAAGATTCTTACAGGATTCCTCAATTTCCTCATGGAACTGGATTCTCTGTGGAGCTGGATTCTTCGCGGAACTGGAATTTTCGCGGAACTGGATTCTTTGCAACTGGATCACTATCTGGGAATATACTGGACTTTATCTAAATACCAACCATTGCCCAAAGAGGTCAAGAAGACTTGGGTCAGGTTATTAACGTATGTTAGGTTTAAGATTATTGTATTGTACTATTTGTTGGAAGAAGGCTTGAAGTTTGAATTCATTCAGTTTGAATTTAAAGCCACTCATCTTGAATTTATCTTTTGGCATTCTTCTGTTGCTTTTCTAATTTTATTCCGTAACACATAGTTTGTTAAAAAATTCAGCGTGTGCAAAAGTAATGATGTGCATGATTTTTGAAGGGGTATACAGCTAAAATTCTTTACTGCATTTCTTCATTTCAAATATCAAGGGTTCTCAAATTGCATAATCTACCCGTTGGTTAGTCTGGGTTTAAGGTTATAATAATATCCAAATTACTGTTCATATAGCCAAGTACTGTTATTCAAAATATTTGGGAGAAAGACCGATAAAACAATAAGTTAATTTGAGCAGTTTTCTAGTTGTTCCATTCTGAGGTCACAAAATATTGTGCAATTTATGCTTATTAAGGTTTAGCTTGAAATGCTGTAAAATGGTCAATTTCTAATCAATTTTGATGTGATTTTTGTTTGTTTTCATGGTTGTTTGTATATTTTAAACCATTTAAGTTAATGTTCTTGTTACCTGTCCATATACCTTTAAGGGGTTAGTTCATGGGTCAAGCAAGTCCATCTCATATCAAAGAGGACTTCAAAATAGAGAAATGGTAAAAGCATTCAAAAATCTTATTCCGTTAAAGGAGATATTTGGGTTTGGTATCATTTTTGTAGAAACGACTGATAATTGTGACATCACAGGCTCAGATTCCTCAAAAGTCTTTATGTATTCTATCATATTTTGTCCTGCGATTGTGAGGCTTAAAAACCATTGCATCTTGTCAGGAGAGTAGTAAAACAAAATCTTGTAAGGGTAAATATAATTTACCAGCTAAAGAAAGTTTTAGGAAAAATGATTTAAATAGTAAGAAAGTTAAATATATTTTCCTTAGAATACATTAACAATTGTAAATAATGTGAGGATGAGGGTGCCAACCTTCCTTCCATAGTAAGACTTAGTACCCAAGTCATTTCTACATAGATAGACAGAGCTTAATGAATAAGATGTTGAATTAGTTTCTTCACCATTTTCTTTCTCTTAGATTCCTCTTTCATATAAGATAAATTTGCTTGACCTCTAAACTATCCTTTAAATTAATGAGTGAAGGAGTTATTATTTGTCCCATTATTTCATGACTGATCAGGGATGTACAAGAAGATACAATTTAATTAAAACTCTCAGTCATCTAGTTTTACTTAATTACAGTTGGTACCATGTTAAAACGTCATGGTAGCAGTTTGTAACCATTTGTAAAAAAAGTCTCAAAAGTATGAAATTTTGTCTTTGGTTGTAGGATCAGATTCTTCAGCATGGAGGTCACATCAGAGATGAAGAGAAGGTTCTAGAAATCATCCCAGGAGCAACAGTAATGGTAAAAACAACAAAAGGAGCTTACTGGGCCAAAAGTTTGATCATTGCAGTAGGTGCATGGCTGAAAGAAATCATGAAACCTCTCGGCTTGAACATTCCATTGGAGGTAGGAATTTTATATGTAGACTTTTGCTGCCTACTTATTACCTCTGTTAACAAAGATTGACGGAGGTTATGGTTATGTTTTCCCCCCTGTATTTCTTTGTTTGTTAGTTTATTTGTTTGTCATCAAGATACTAATGATTCAATTTTTCGTAAATTTTGTTGTGTTCTTACTGCTTATGGAAGAGGTGACTAAAATTTGGGATATTTTAACAAGGGAAGGGCGTAAATTGAGGCGTGAGTGTGTTTTACGGTGAAATGATTGATGATTGGATTTTGATTTAGTTTGGTTTTTACTGCTTAAGGAAAAAAGTTAGTCCATAGTCTAGCATGAAGGCTTATCCCCAGTTTCTCTGAGTAAGCAGATGAGAGCACTTGACTCCCCTTTGATCACTTGACTCCCCTTTGATCACTTGACTCCCTTTGATCACCTGACTCACTCCCCTTTGATCACTTGACTCCCCTTTGATCACTTGACTCCCCTTTGATCACTTGACTCCCCTTTGATCACTTGACTCCCTTTTGATCACTTGAGTCCCTTTGATCACCTGACTCACTCCCCTTTGATCACTTGACTCCCCTTTAATCACTTGACTCCCCTTTGATCACTTGACTCCCCTTTAATCACTTGACTCCCCTTTGATCACTTGACTCCCCTTTGATCACTTGACTCCCCTTTGATCACTTGACTCCCCTTTGATCACTTGACTTCCCTTTGATTGAACACCAGTCTATTGCAGACATAGAATTAGATTAACAGAGAATGCTGAGCTGGATTGGTGAGTGAATGTATTTCCAAAAGTTACACAACATATTAAGAAGAGAACAAAATTGAAGCAGCTTTTGTTAAATAAAGTGACTTTTATAATTCGTTATCGTTGCAGTCAATGGGGATAATGGCGATTTGGGTGACTTCCATCAATACATGTTGGCTTCATTCTTTAACACAACTGTCACTGGGAATTCAATCTTCTTTGGTTTTTCTAATTTATTTGATAATCACAGATTAACTCCCCAGCAGTGCTGGAACATATTTTTCAGCTGAGTGGACAGGAACAAGTAAAGTGTCTTGCATGCACACCATGCAGTGCTCGCGCAAGGGTTTGAAGCCAGTACCTCTGACGTATGAGTAGACTCCTAAACCACTAAACCACTAAATCTCTACTGCTTATTAGGGTGTTTCAGCTGACGTCAGGAGGTTACATGACTTTGTTTACATCACCATTTTGTCGGTCAAAACCACTGTTGTCTGCTGTACACTTAATTAGACTTACATACGTTTGCTTGTTGTTATTTAAGATTATTTTCGTAAGATAATTATGCTGGAATCTTGCTGTGCCATTGGTTGCACTAATAGATGTATGTGGGGGATTGAACAGACATTTTCTTGATTTCCATCTCATCTTGATCGACGTTCAAAGTTAGTTTCTGCTGTACGACACAACGGCTTTCAACTTACGGTAGGCCTTACACACTAGGATTTGCAGCGAGCACTTTATATCAGGTATGTAAGCTTTGTCTGAGTATAACGAACAATCAGATGGCATTAACGTTAAAGTGTAACTGGTGAAAATATAACTTACTTAAAGAAAAATGGAAAGCGAACAAAAGTAACTGCAATTCGCTAAACTGGTAGTGGTACAGTAGGTTAGCATATAGTATGTTTATTGTAGGTGTGATGTGACTGAGCTGTGTGAAGATGCGTGAAATGCAACAACGAGGCTGCCCTGCAAAATGCAGTCCAGTTGAGTTAAGAGTCACATGATGAAATCCCTCTATTAGGAACACATGATTAGAATTGTGGTTATATTGCACAGAAATGAAGGGTTGGGATGGTATAGGGTGAGATACGTAAAAATTGAAATTTTTTGATGGAATGTGTTGAATGATGATGAATGTATGCTTATGAAATCCAACCAATCAATTTGATGGACAAATGGTTTCTACCATGAAAGGGAAATGATTTAATGTTAAACTATGATCTCAAACAACAAATGCTTAGCCTGGATTAAACTGTAAATAATTATATAACCTTGGAAGAAAGATAAGCAGCGTGAAATACATCAGGCATATTTTATTCAGTAAAGAATTTTGTGTTTAGAATTTAAGTTATTTTTTTCTTTTTCTCGTTTCCAGCCACATAGAATAGAAGTTTGCTATTGGCAGGAGAGAATATCTGGTACTTATAAGAATTTTCCAAACTTTAGTGAGAACACTGATGGGATAACTAATCTCATCTATGGAATGAGGAGTAAGGAATATCCTGGAATGATGAAGGTATAGTAATTGTCTCATATCCACCATGTGTATTGTCTTTTTCCAGCACTGTCCTACCACTTGCAGGAGCAGGTAGGGTCTGCATGAAGCTTAATGATTGGTTAGCTTAATTGGTAAAGCACCCCCGCTTTGCAGTCATACCAAAGACTTTAAAAATGGGACCTGCTGCCCTCTCATGTGATGCCCAGCATAAGGGAATGGAGCAGGGTAATAGTACAGACTTGTTTGGCATATGTTGGCTGCAGGTTTGGGCCTTGCAAAGTTTCTATTGTAAAGCTCTTTGAGTATGCATAACGCACAGAAATGCACCATATAAGAACTACATATTATTATCATTTTGACTGATTGTTGCAATTTGGTGGAGTAATTAAATCTTCACATTCAAAGCTTCAGGAATAAGGATGTATCCATAAATTGTTACTCAAATTATAGTTTGAACAGATGCAATGTAGTAACGATGAGACCGCCTCCATTACTGTGAGTGTGGTGCGGTGTATTGTATTTGGTCGGTAATGATTCTAGTGAGCCAGATTGCTAAAGCAAAAGTGAGCAAGGTTGGTATCATAACAAAAATGCTATCTGCAAGCCATGCTAATGCTCTGTCAAATTATCCGTGGAAGTCAAAAATAGTTGTTGTTATTGTAAAGCTTGCATGTTTGTATTCTTGGATGTAAGAGTGCTGTGCATTTTCTCTTGTTTATGCAGATCTGTGTACACTGGGGGACACCATGTAATCCAGATAGGCGAGACAGTCATTTTGGCCACCCTTCAACTCAAATTCCAAGGCTTCAGAAATTTGTGAAAAGTTATTTTCCTGGTTTATATGACAACAAACCGATCATTGTTGAAAACTGCATGTACTCTGTAAGTTTTTATTCTTTTTTCCTGTTTCTGTTGTATTTCTTCCCCTAACCTTTTACATCATGTCCCATGTGGCAATGTTCCAACAAGTCTTTACAGTGCTTGGAAAACTTTTAAGGAACTGTACACACAGAAAAAAGTTGTGTTTCACAGAGGGTTCCCAATAAAAATTGCTTCCTTTGGGGCTGTTCATGCCAATGTATGTTGGTGGCATGAATTAGGAAAGTGCAATTACTGTGCAAGGCATTAAATTAGGACCATTATTTAATCACCCCTGTACAGAAATGGTGTGATGCTGATATTATTCATTCTTTCATGTGTTGTTCATGGTTGCTGTTTTTGAAAAATTTCAGTGTATGTTTTACTTCATTTCATTTTTTCTTTATACATGTGTGAAAAACTACACAAAAATGTTGCCATACTGAATTTTGACTTTTCACTTTACTACATGTGCATATGAGTAAGAAGTGGGTTGATGCCAAAGAGGGTGCAGGGGGCCAAAATATCAGGTTTTGATGCATAGATAGTTAATTGTGACAAATGCATATGATGTACATCATAAATCAAATAAGAACAAACTAACATACATTTCTGATATTTCATATAAAGCAATTTTATTTTTACAGGGTTGTGTAAGTTAATTCAGGAGTGGCTAAATACCAACTGAATGTTGTATTTTATAATACAACATTATATATATATATATATATATATATATATATATATATATATATATATATATATATATATATATATATATATATATATATATATATATATATATATATATATATATATATATATATATATATATATATATATATATATATATATATATATATATATATATATATATATATATATATATATATATATATATACATATACATATATACATATATATATAGTGTGCAAATGTGATCAATAGAACTCTGATGGGCCAATCACATGGTACACTGCTGCTTAGTGAGATAAATGAAGTTTATATTTCAGATGGTTTCTTTGTGGAGTGACTGATTATTAACTATTAATGAAAGTGGGAAGTGATTTCTTTGCATTGCCTTAAGTGCAAATAGATTTTATGGTATAGTCAGTCTGTGGTTTCATCTTTGCATAGCAGATAATGAGGAAATGCATAGATATGTAAAAAGTATCTAACATCAGGTTTCCCCATTTTTCTCCTAGTTTACTCCCGATCATGAATTCATCATTGATAAACATTTTCAACATCAGAACATCATCTTTGCTGGTGGAATGTCAGGTATTTTTGGTTTCCATTTGTATGTAATGAGTTTTGCCATGATTACCCCCATTCTTACCCAATTTAATCATTGGAATTATGTCAATCAGCCCTCTCAATTTGAATCTGATTTTAGCTCTTTGAACAGTTGATAATCTGCCATTGTCATTAAAAAATTTAACATGTGACTTTGTTTGACCAGCAATGTGTAGTTTTACCAATATTACACTACTAGGAGAAAGTTTTTAATGTGTTTTAGTGTAATTAATATTTTTCTTGGGTTGAATTTATTCTTTAAATTTGTAGTGTACGTGTTGCAATGATTAAAAACCTATGTACAGGGATTTAAAGCTTAAGCATAGTTGCTTAATTATCCAATGTAAACCTTGTTAAAAAGTCCAATAAAAATGGTTAAAAAGTATTCTTTTATAGCTTAATTTTGTATTTTCTGGTATTAATGTTCAAAGGTGTGATTTATAAATGGGCTGACCTCTCAGTTTTTTTATTATTATTTCTTAGGTTAAGATTGAAAATCATTTGTCTGATTCAGTTACTACTGTAGAGGATGGCCTGGATACAACAGGAACAACTAAGACTGACCTCATTGCCCCCAAGATGTTGTGCCTACAAAATGCCCCAAATCGCAGGGTGAAACCCAGAGATAAAAACCTATTGGTCATATTCAACCAAGTATGTTGGTGGAGGATGTTAAACTTAGAAAGTTCTTGTTTTTCTCTTTGTAATGACGCAAATTAACATACAAATTTGCGTAATTTATTATAATAACAAATTGAAATGCTTTAAAATGGCCACGATATATTCAATTTTGATGAAATGTTATTCCATTTTGGTTTATAACACAGTATCTCTCAAAGCTCAAAGTGTTACTACCTGTCTATACACACCTGTCTATACATAGATCTGCACACAATATCTTTACATGTATCTTCCAAGGCAAAAGGAAATGTATATTTCAATCAATAAAATCACAATTATTTTCCATCTTTGTCTTAGGTCATGGTTTTAAGATGGCTCCCATCACTGGAAGAATTTTAGCTGATCTTGCCTTGGGAAAATCTCCAGAGTATGACATCACCACCATGAGGCTAAGCAGATTCCCAGATTCTAGACAGGTGTCAAAATTGTAATGCCTTCCGGTGACAAGGAATTAAAGGATTAGTTCTGTGGTCTATCTATTTGAAGAGAACGTTAATAGAAACAAATTGGTGAATAAACTACTTCAATACCATATTACATTAAGAAGATATTCAAGTTTAAAGTTATGTTCTATTTGATAGAAATGTCTGGTGTAGTAAGTCTACTATGGTGCCCTCATCCTCACTGTCTTAACAAGAAAGCAATCCATGGAGCTGCTTATCTCATAACCTATAAGCATACAGCATAGTTGGGGAAATAGCTATTAATAATAATAACTATGGGGAAATGATTAAAAGGGTCACTAGCACTTTGAACTTTTGACCCCAGAGTTTGCAGGACACAAGTTCATGTATCGTGTGATATAAACATAGGATTGGTATAGGTCTTGGAATTTTTGTTAGAATGTTAAACCCTACCCATCTACGCAATTGGTAAAGATATCAAATAATTCTTTCAAAATATACAGCCATCACCAAAAACTTGTTTCATTTGACCTGTAACCTTTGACCTTTTGACCCAAGAGTTTACGGGGCACAAGTTCATGTACCACAGTATCATGATACAATCATAGGATTGGTATAGGTCTTGCACTTTCTGAATTTAAAGTGGCGCAAAAATGTACAAATTAGTACATAATTACCCCCTGAAATCACATATTTGACCTCTGACCCTTGACCTAATCACTGAAACAACTGCAATTTTTTACATTTATTGTACCCTACTGTATGACACCATTCATGCTCATGTCACACTTACCATTCCATATTTTAAGTAGTAGTGAAAAGTAGTCAGTAGCTCTTTGACCTTTTGACCCTATAGTCTATGAGACACAAATTCATGTACCAAGGTATCATGATACAATATAGGGTTGGTATAGGTTTTGCCTCTTTTACTTTAAAATGGTGCAAAACTTTGCATAAAAAACACTTTTTCGACCCATGACCTTTTGAACTCCAATTATTTTAAATTTTTGTCAGAATGTTAAACCCTACCCACCTATGCAATTTGTAAAAATACCAAGTAATACCTTTATAAGATACAGCCATCACCAAAAACTTGTTTGATTTGACCTTTTGATCCCAAACCTTGGAGACAAAGTTCTGGTCCATGGGTACCCATGCACCAATTTTGATTCATGTGTGTATTACAGTTTTTGAGTTCTAAGCAACACAACATTTGAGCCAAATGGGGAAATTCTTTGGATGGCATATCCATCTGCACAGGAGGTATCTTAAGGGGCACACTTTTAAGGATCTGTGTGTACATTTATTTGCTCACAAATAATCGTCTTTAAACCCATACTCTCACCTCCTTTTGGTTCCCCTCAACCCCTTTGTAAATGCCAACCTCATAATCCATCACATTCTTCTTGCTCGTGTAAATTAATCCCAGAGCTTCCCTCGCTCCCCATAACTCAATTGCTGAGTTCTTCCAGAAAAATCCTATAAAATTATCTCCTTCCTTCATCATGAAACAAAATTCTCCTCCTCCACCCCTCTCTAATTTGTTTTTGTTTTCACCCAACCTCCTCTCTCGATCATGGCTTTCTGACTTTTGTTCTTGATTTTCTCTCATTCTCCCCTGTTTCCTTTCCTTCCTACCTCTAGAATGATCTGACCTCTCAGGCACAATTTGACCCTTGTTGTCGTGGTGCCATTAAGACCTCATCAAACAAACAAACAAATAATCACTAATAATCTCACTATGACTGTGGATAGAATATAGTTAAAAGAGTAGAATGTGAGACATAGGTTATCTTGTGTGAATTTTCTCTTGAATTCTCGTGTGCCCAATTTCACATAAGATTTTGCAAATTTTTCTAATGAGATTTCACAATTAAAAAAAAAAAAAAAATTGAAGGGATGTACAGGTAAAGCTGACTTAGGCTTGACATCTTGATGAATAAAATGCTTTCTGAAATTGAGTCTTTTAGGTGTCATTGCTTTTGTAAAGCAGATACATTTTGCTACAAAAATGACATTTAAGACATTTGTTTATCAAAATAATTATTTTTCTTCAAAATTTTTTCTCAAAAAGAAATACAGCAACTGTAAACCAAAGAACATTAAAAAAAATACATCAAAAACCTGCCACCTAATTACTATTTTTGTGCTTTCTATAACAGGAGCTAAAATAAGCACTTTACAAAAACATTGCTCTATGTGAAATCAAAATGATTTTGATTTGCCAACACTTCAAAGCAAAGTATAACAAATGTTTCAACTAGTTACCTAAGGAAACATTGAATGCTGAAAGAATGAAAACATTGAATGCATTTACATTTTGCTATTTGCACATATCTGTACTGAAAGCTTTGACTTTTAAATCCATGACATAAAAACAACAATTCTTTAATTATTAAAGCAGGTGTAGTTACAGTATCGTGCACTATAACGTCAGTAATACATTTAAGAT
The DNA here is from genome assembly GCA_020152595.1 of Chiridota heheva. NCBI lineage: Eukaryota > Metazoa > Echinodermata > Holothuroidea > Apodida > Chiridotidae > Chiridota > Chiridota heheva. Next base: position 1,438,546 of record JAIGNY010000011.1, on the reverse strand, counting down.
GCTTTCCCATAAATGCAATTACTGGCTCTTTAACACATGCATGTCATTTTTTGGTACCATGCAGTAACTCTTTTATTTCTCACAATTACTGTATGTTGTACACTGCCTATTTGTACACTGCTTATTTTAGATCTTGCCATTTTCTTTCTGGGAAGATATTAGTGTTTCCTGCAAGATTTCTTCACACTTGACCTTTCGGAATACTGTGACCTGATGATATGTGAGCTAAAGTTTTTGTAGATTATTTGTTTCTGTTTTCCGGACCAGTCTTCTCTCCTGAAAAGAAATTGCTAGGTTTAGATTGAGATTCACAGGTGATACCATTTATCAGATACTTAATGGTGAGACAATTTGAGGGGTGACGAGAGGTCTTTTCCAGGTAATATTCCTTGTGGAGAAGCAGATTTCTTCCCCACAAGAAATTTTTCCCCACAAGGTATATGCTGTACTGACATTCTTCCACATGGAATTCCACTTTGACATAGCCTCTTAATGTCAGTGCACACACACAAACCCACGGACAGATGCAAAAATCACCAAATTTTGTCCCGTTCTAAAAACTTATATAACCCCTAACCCCTAATATGAGGTCATTGTATGAGACCCCACCAGCCACCCCTGATAAAAGGGTGTGGCCATGAGGTACAAGCAGTTATTTGCCTATACAGCAAAGTTTCTACAATATCTCATCCCCACAAATATATGTGGGTGATGAGATAAAAATTCTAATGTATTATAAAGAAACTTGATTTTGCTTTTATATTCTATTTCAATAAAAAAATTTTTTCTCAATTTTCTTCAGGAGTTACATTATAATTATAGCTGTTTTACTACTTCCCTAAAATATCCAATAGTTTTTCAATCACAGGAAAAATTGATAGAATACATAAAGACTTGGAAGAATCAGTCATTTGTACACAAATGATACAGAACTTTAAACTTGAATATCTCCTTAATGGAATAAGATTTTTGGTGAGCATGTGAAGCATAATGCGAAGCATAATGCGAAGCATAATGCGAACCTATGTAATGGCAATTCCGGCCGTCCACAGTTTTTCCTGAGATTTCCTCAAAATGTTGAAGTTTTTTGAGAACTCTTCGAAAATGTTAAAGTTTCTTTAGAGTTCCTCAGAAAAAGTTGTAAGTTTCTTCAGATATCCTTATGGATAATCTATATGCATTTAAACTTGTTTTCCCTTGCTAGCTTTACATTATTCCTGCTGCCTTTATACTTTTATACTTTTTATCTTTTTTAACATATATCATATATTATCTATGTTTACATTATTCTTAGATTTTATGTATTTTATATTTTTATTTTGTAAAGCACTTAGAGCTTATTGTTAGAATAAGTGCTGAGAAATGTAATTTAATAATAATAATAATATGGAAGGTTAGAATTTCCTTACGAAATAAATGTTAAAGTTTTTCAGAGACACTAAAGACAGATTAAAGACAGATTAAAGTTTCCTTAAAAAGTCTACAAAACATTTGATATTTCCTTAAAAGATAACTGTAAAATGATATAATTTTCCAATATTTTTCAGAGACCTTCATATTCCACTGGAGATTTAAAATCCTTAAACTTCTTCAAAATATTTGGACACCAAAGGCTGTATCAGGCATGATTATTAAACTCCGCCTTTATTATTGTGTTCATTTGTTGATTCATAAAGTTGCTACTATATGAACTGACCAGACTTTTTTGTATTTAGTATGCTCAGTCAAGGAGTGTGACAGGATGTGACTGCATATGGACATAGGGAGGGATGCCATGTGGGACATGGATGGGGGCCATGTGGGACAAATGATATAATATATACCATGTGGTATACACCAAGGGCAATATCAGGCATAATTATATAAGTTATTTGCATATAAGTTATTATATGAACTGACACTTTCATACATAGTATGCTCAATCAGGGACTGTGATAGCTAGGATGAGACTTCTTATGGAGCCTGTGGGATGTCATGTGGGACATGGGGTGGGATGCCATGTGGGACATGGGGTGGGATGCATGTGGGACATGGAGTGGAATGCCATGTGGAACAGAGTGGAATGCCATGTAGGATATATGGTGGAATGCCATGTGGGACATAGGGTGGAATGTCATGTGGGACATGATAGGATGGAATGCCATGAGATGGCATGTGATGTGGGACATGGGATGTCCTGTGGGACTTTGGGTGGGATGCCATGTGGGACATTGGGTGGGATGCCATGTGGGACACATGGAGGGATGCCATGTGGGACACATGGAGGGATGCCATGTGGGACATGGGGAGGGATGTCATGTTCTACATTTGGTTTGATTAAAGTGGAGCATACATGTAGGATGGGATCCATGTGGGACATAGGGTGGGATGCCATGTGGGTCATAGTGTGAGATGTCATGTAGGACATTGGTGGAATGCCATGTGGGACATATGGTGGAATGTCATGTGGGACATGGTGGAATTCCATGTGGGAGATATAGTGGAATGCCATGTGGGACAAGGCATAGATGGAATGTCATGTGTGACATGGGGTGGAATGTCATTGAGCACATGGGATGGGGTCCATGTGGAATGGTGTCCATGTGGAGCATAGGGTGGGATACCATGTGGGTCATAGGATGGGATGCCATGTGGGACATGGTGGAATGCCACATGGGACATGGGATGTCATGTGAGATGTGTGGTGGGATGCCATGTGGGAGATATGATGGAATGCCATGTGGGACAAGGGATGGGATGCCATGTAGGACATGGGGGTGGGATGCCATGCAGGACATGGGGTGGGATGCCATGCAGGACATGGGATGCCATGTGGAACTTAGTGTGAGTTGCCATTTTATAATTGGCCGAGTCATATGATATGGGTGTCAATTGCATGGGCATGCGAATCATGACAGTATTTACCATTCTAGTTGAAGACATTCACCATTTTTTTTCTGATGAAGTCCTTGGTCATATAAAATGAACTTGTTTGACCATTGAATCAATTCATTAAACTATATGCTTTCATTTGATAAATTTGGGTGCATATATAGCAAAACTGTGAGAAAATATTTCACGTAGGAATCTGACATATATAGCTGGATTAAGATATATAAATTTCATAATCGCTTAAAATTGTAGATTAAGAGATGAGTCAGGATGGCAGAAGAAGAATATTGGAAAGGAGAAAGAGGCAGGGGACAAAAGAAGGAGAAGTATGAAAGTAGGGTGTGTGAATTTGTTTATGCTTTAGATGATAAAAGAAGTATATCTGAATTTGGTATTCAATAATGAACCTTGATTTATAAAACCAGTGCCAAAAGCAATTTCAAGATCAGTAGCTTTGAAACTGGGTATATTACAAATTTCAAACCTACTGTAACACATTTGTAACACTTAATATCTTAATATGAATACTATTTATCTTAATTAAGTAGCTTAACCAGATTCTGGTTACCAGAGTCTTCTCGGCCTCTGTGGGCGACAGTTAGTATTTAGGTAAAGTCCTTTATGTATTCCAAGATATAATAGTGATCCAGTTCCACAAAGAGTCCTGTTCTCTCAAAGTTTTAGGTCTGTAGGGTTTGAGCTCATTGATAGACTTTAGTAGCTGTAGATCTAGATCCACTTTAGCACTTAAATGATATAATTTCAGCAGACAGTTTAAGGCAGAAGAGACATTGTGAGTATTTAATCCTCAAGCAGAAGTCAATAATATTTTAAGTAGACTATGATAATCCACATACTGAGGGCAGTTAATCAATTTTCAATGTAAGAGCACAGACAGTCACTTTTTAGATTTATTAAACCTTGAATAAATACCTTGAAAACAGCTACTTACATAAATAATTCTCAATTTCTATTTTTAGATATGGGTGTAGCTGATCGTAGTCCTCAATGATTTTATTTATGTTATATTTTTATAAGTATTGTAATCTTGTAATGTTCCAGTTCTAGAAGATTGCGTCAGTATGAGATCATCCTGGAACTGCGCCACTAATTATTGAATGGAATGTTTCTTGGGCAATAAAAGAAGGTACTGGAAAGTCTGTCCAATGGCTTGTGAAAGGTCGCATGTAACACATAGTACTGTAAAATTTGTTTAGAACAAATAAAAGAAATGATGAATGTAAAGAAGTATCATAGTATCATACAACATTTCATAATTATGGTTGCATTTGTTGTTTTTTTTAGTGTAAAGGAAATTTTGATTTTGGAGTGAATGGATGAAAAATGGTAAAAATTCGGGATAAGTAAAGATGGATGATGAGTGTGGTACATTCATCTTGGAACAAGGTAGAAGAAACTGCATTTCTTTTGTGTTACCTTTCATACATTGCTTTAATTAGGATAATTTGCATAATGATATTTCTTGGAACTGCACATTGAGGATCATCTTGTAATTATTTAAAACACTAAATTGTGTAAAGATTTCCAAGAGCAATAAAAGTACTAGTCCAGATCCATTACACAGTTCTAGTTTCAGACATTTTTTATAGCACATCCTGTTTTCAGACATGTATCTGTCTTAAAGATTGTAACATTAATTTTTGCTTAAAGGTGTGATTTAAATGTTTGTGTGTGGAACAAGTGAAAGGAGTGCCAGGCTGTTATGAATGGAAACATTCTGTATGAGAACAAAAAAATGAGTTTAATTTTACCACGTCTTTCTTGCACATTCTCAGGGGCTTGATAGGGTGTACTGAAAGGGCCGTAATTCTCCTTCACAAAGTGGGGGACATGCTTTTCCTCTACTTTGTAGGGGGACAGTGTTTTTGGTCCCAATGCGATAGCATCAGAAACCTATGCAGTCATGATGGCGTATGTGTGTTTGTGTTTGTGACGGCCAGCCCGTAATTGCGATATCTCAAGAAGGGTGCACTGGATTAATGTCATACGTGGTACACACATGCCATGTACCACATGTTTTTGATGGTGATGTCATGCATATTAATGAGTGGGCAGGGCTTTATGTAAAGATTTTGAAATGCTCATATTGTAACTATCGCATGTCTTTTTTGTTCTATATTTGGTACATTTATGATGTTAGGTGGTGTGTACATGTTCATTGTAAAATAATGTTGAATTTCATTAATTTGCATAGTGGGCGGGGCTTCATATGATTTTGCTGAAAAGAGCTTGTAATCACGCTATACAAGGAATGATAAACTGGATTCAAGTCATATGTGATACACAGATAGCCCATGGTCTGTGGATGTGCCTTATTGGTTTGGTGATGATACCATGCATATTAATGAGTAGGCGGGGTTTAACCTAAAATTCTTCAAATATGATACACGAGCAACCCCGTCTGTTTTGCATTATACTTGCTATGATAGTATTGTTATTTATTGTGCACATGCTAGTGTTGTCAATAAGTATGTCTATTTTATTGATCTGCATGGTGGTTGTGGCTTATGAATAAATATCCTGGAACAAATATTTCATGATATGCAATGACATGACAGTTTATACGAAACTTGCAAATCAATCAGCATATGAAAAAAGCATTGGAACCACAAAACCTTTTGGTTCCGGTTTTGTATTCTGTCAGCCTGTTCTTATGTTTATGTTTAAGTGTACAATTTTGCTGACTGTTTTTAATAAAGAAAATAACGTTGTGGTATTCTTATATTGCAATGATGAATTAATTTTTATGTTTCAAGAGAGAACAATAGATAATGGGAAAAAATACATGGATGTTGAATAATAAAGAGTATAAAATTATAAGTATGTCCATGAAAAGAGTGCAAATTTTTATGAAGAGTTTTGTCCAACAGTGTAAAGCTTTATGCCTTTCCATACATACCCTTTTGCATGTATAACAAAATCTTACATTTTGAGCAACTATAATAGAAAAACTAAAAGTATTCAATATTATTTGATAGAGAATAGATGTTTTAAAACTGAATACTATTTTAACCACTAAGAAAATATTACTGTATATGGCTTACCAAAAGTGAGGGGTAAATTGCAATAATGATTATAATTGGAGTGTATAAAATGGTTTATATTTAGTGTACCAGTATAAAGATTTTAAAAGTTTATATGAATCGCATTAATATTTATACATGAAATATAAAATAAAAGAGTGTAATGACATATTTTGTTATCATATTTTTGTGAACGAGTTGTGTTTTTCATTGAGTTTCCTGTTCAGCTGTTGCACATAAAACCAGAGTTGATTGCAAAATGTGGAGGGAACATTAGGCCAAACATTTCCTCCACAACGTGTGGGGAGACAATGTATTTTTTTTTTTTTAGTGCTGCCGAAAAATCAGGGGGAGAAGACGGTGAAGTAATGCAATGAAGAATAATTGCTTCAAGTTGTGTTTTGTGCACAAAACTAAAACAGAATTGCACCTATCCATGCAAAATATCAAACTGTGTATTGTACATATCAAATGTTGTTATTTGTTCCTTAATACATGTCATTGTCAAGAGATATCATGTCCCATCACATTCAATGTGACACCTCTTTTCAAAAAGGCAGTACTAGGATCGACCTAAATGTCACATTGAAAATGAAACCCAAGTAGTATTATCCAAGCAGTGTTGAACTTGAAGGATTCTTAACCTGGAATGTTAAAGGCATAGACGGGATTTCAGGTTTGTCAAATCCCACCTTCACTTCCATTTTTGGTTTGCATGCGAAGCATAATGCGAACCTTTGTAATGGCGAATTTGTCTGTCCGTCCACAGTTTTTCCTGAGATTTCCTCAAAAATGTTAAAGTTTTTTGAGAATTCTTTAGAAAATGTTCAAGTTCAGTTTCTCAGAAAAAGTTCAGTTTCTTCAGATATCCTTATGGAAGGTTAGAATGCCATGTAGGACATGGAATGCCACGTGGGACGAGCTGCCACGTGGGACATGGGATGCCACATGGGACACGGGATGCCACGTGGGACACGGGATGACATGTGGGACACGGGATGCCACGTGGGACACGGGATGCCATGTGGGACACGGGATGCCATTGTGTGAGATGCCATTTTTATAATTGGCGTGGTCATATGATATGGGTATCAATTTGCATGGGAATGCAAACATGACGGTATTTACCATTCTAGTTATATGTTTTGTATGGTGATTTGAGTGTGAGATGATCATTCCCCCACCCCACAAGTTTAGGTAGGCAAATCCCGCTTAAGGTTAGAGGTGAGCAAGGGTTCAACTGCCTTCATATTGTAGAGGGCCAATTTCCCCTACGATAAATAAGACTAATTTCCCCCATAATGTTGGTTCAATAAGATAATTTATGAGTGGAGGCAAGCTGCCTTAAAGCATTAGTTCAATGGTCAAGCCATCTTATGTGAAAGAGGACATAAAAAGAAACAAAATAGTGCAAAAAGCATTCAAAAATCTTGTTCCGTTAAGGGGATATTTACGCTTATAGCTCCGGTCTTATCTGTGTAGAAATGACTGGTGTAGTAAGTCTATGGAAAGTTAACATCTTCATCCTCACATTCTTAACAATTGTTAATGTATTTTAAAGAAAGTTTATGTACATTTTTTGACTATTTAAATTATTTTTCCTTAAACTTTCTTCAGGTGGTATATGGACCCTTCCTAGATTCAGTTTTACTTTTTTGTTTGACATCCCATGGTTTTTAAGCCACAAAATTGCAGGACAAATTATAATAGAATACATACAGATATTGAGGAATCCGAGGCATGACAGTCTTTCAGTCGTTTCTACACAAATGATATACCAAACTGTAAACTCGAGTATCTCCTTACTAAAATTTTGAAATGCTTTTTTGACCAGTTCGTTTCTTTTGAAGTGTTCTTTTACGATAAACTTTCTTGACCACTGAACTTATCCTGTAACCTTTTGCGAAGAGGTTTGAGTTCATAACTTGAGTTAAAATCTGCTTTCAATTGACCTAAACTAGTACTGTTAGGCCCACTTCTTTATTGAAGTAGGTATGTCCCTTTTTGATGCATCTATATGTGAAGTAGGATACAAGGTAAATATCCTCTGGTTCGGGGTCAACTGCCAAATCTTTGTAGGGGCAAATCTTCCATTGTTATACGGCAACTGCTGGCATGATGGGAGGGTCATCTGCAGTGTTGTGAGTTACATGTCTAGCTGGAGTTCCGTTTTTGCAGTGAAATGACAATGACAATTTATTTGTAGCAAATAATAGTACATATGTGTAACAGACATATTATTTACATCTTCATATTAACAAAATACAGTTTTTTTTTCTTTGTCTCGTGTCTAATCCGTAAATTATTGCATAGAAAAGGAGAAAACTGAAGTGTAGTACTTATAAAATGTTTTCCCCAAAACATTATTTTCAACATGAATCGGAAAAATTTGTGATAAAACAACATAAATGTGCACAACAAGATACCATAAGAAAAACCTTTAAAAACAAAAAGAAAATGATAATTAAATGGAAAGAAAGAAGAAATTATAATATTAGGCAATTACACATTTGCACAATTTCATTACTGAAAGAAAATTTTGATACACCTGAGATCAATGGCGTAGCCAGGATTTTCATATTGGGAGGAGGGGAGGGGGTGAAGAATTGAATTAAACCGACAAAATATTTA
>JAIGNY010000011.1:1300000-1427500 GCA_020152595.1 Chiridota heheva | reverse complement strand
AAATAAGTAGTCAGCCAATCATGAACTAATCCATGCTCTAGTTTCTTGAGTATTCAATGATGGTCTGTAGTGTCAAATGCTTTTTTTTTTAACTCAATAGAGACTCCGATGGTTGACTTTTTATTGTTTAAAATTGTTACCATCTTATTCACAAATTGTTTTGGTGTCTTGAAACATGTTCTTGGTAAGAAGACGTTAGTTAGATTAGGCCTAGATCACTTTCTATGTAGCCATAACATGTATAAGAACAAGAACAGTGGCGTGTCTAAGGCCTTGTCCCCTTAAAAAATTGTTGTAGCCCCAACATTTTCTTATCAAAGCATTATAAGTATAATTAAGTGATTTAGTGAAATATGAAGTGAATCATGGAAAATATAGATGTTAGAATTTGTATTTGTATCGACTGAATTAGTTTTGGCCGAAACTTACAAACGCCTTCAATTTTGGACCAAAAATCCTGAAGTTCAATTTTAGACCAAAAATCTCCAATTTTTGACCAAAAATCCTATTTTTACGGATTGCGGCAATTTATTCATAGCTATGAAGCAGTAATTAAACTTTTATGGGCCTTAGGCTGAGTCTGTGGGATCGGGACCTTTTGTAAATATGATTCACGGAAAACCCTGATTTTATGATCTGATAACCTTATAAAGTTCACTTACTCTTTGACGCAGAGCATGCATATATTTTTTACACCTAATTGTGTTGCACCTAATTTTGCCCCCCCACCGCAAGACGTTGGGCCTTAAACGTAAGCCTATGCAGCCTATAGGGCTATCAAGCCATGGTATGAAGGATAAGGTGACAAGCTGACCTTGTCAAGTTTCCATTATCCATTTGTCTGTACTGCTGTATGGAAGTTAAACATGATTACACAACGTATATATACACACGCTACCTTTAAAAAGTAATGACCTTGGATGGTGCTCTGCTTGTCAGTGGTATACAGAGCGGCGTCCCGTTGTATGAAGGGTGGATCTTGAAATGCATGGTACCAAAAATCTTCAAGTGTGGAACAAATCTTCTGGGTAAAATTCTCAAGTTTTGGATAAAACAATCTGTAATTTTTTGGACGATAAATTCTTAAGTTTTGTCGCTTACAATCATAACAAAATGCACTGGTATAAATTGAATATCTCCTTCCATTTTTTGGAAATCTCTTTCAATTTTCGGGAAATCTTATTCAATTTTCGGGAAGTTTTCTTCATTTTTCTGGAAATTTGCTTCAATTCCCGTTACATTTTGGCCAATTAACATGACTTGTCCTTCTCCTTAAAAATTTGTTCCAGCAAATCATAACCACAAACTTACTGTAGAAAATAGTGAGACAACTATCTTAAATGAAATAACCACACAATAAGGACTTCATCCATTGCTAATATGATACTGAGCACTAACTTCCACAACAACTATGGTTTTCAAAATATTTAAAATAAAGAGAAAAAATCTGACCCGACCTGGTTATTTATCAGGTCGGGTCTGACTGTTTAAAACTTTAAGGAGCAGAACGACTAATGATATTTCCAATTAATTTAACACATTTTTGCTCAATTTTACTAATTTTTTCAATTTCCCGTTTTTACCTCCCAACCGGACAGAAAGTATGTAACCAGGCAGGTAAAATGCTCTGCCATGGCATTAGGAAATTGATACTTTATATCGGGAAAATCATAGATTGTTCTCGGGTGAAATGTCGTGGAACCTTAGTGACGCCCTTGATCAGAGCTTCCTGGGGCTTCACCTACTGGACCACTACCAGGGCTTCGCCTATGAGTCCCACAATTATTCCCAAAAGTTTAGGGAAATTTCTTCTCTGTCTCTTTAAAAATGGTAGCCCAAATGCTCATCTGAGCAGATTTTAACATGAGAATTAAAAAATTAAATTTGGAATCCCTAAAAGGTGACAAACTTTCCCTCCCCCCCAACGATACAAATCAGCACTCATGCGAGAACGAAGAGAGTTCTGAATCAAACAAAGGACCATATCAGAGGTAGTGCAACTATTTTCAAAGAGGGCATTATTACGATTAATCCAGATGCAACGATTGATAATATTCACGATGAACCAAATGTCATTGAAAGTTTGAATTGCAGGGCTAGAAACTCCATACAACAGTACAAAACAAAAAAAACCTGTTTGGAACCCAGTGAACACGAGCGCAAATTGTAAAGAACCACTCCCATATAATACGTAAGAAGCTACACTCCCAAAACAAATGCATAACAGTCTCATTAACATAGCAACCATTCCTGGGGCGCTCCCCATCACGAATATCCCAAGAACAAAGCTTGGCGTTAGTTTTCAACGCCCCCTAAATAATCTTCCGAGCAAGATCCCGCTGCCGGGTATCAAGATACTTGCACAAAATAGAACGCTACAGCAAAGGACCAAACCGACCGAGTTTATGAAAAGCAAAAGGCGGAATAAGAACTTTAAGAGCTAAACTGTACAGAGCATTGCAACCGTAAGAAAAGGATCGAAAACGGTGTCATTGTTGAAAATAGACATACTGTACACACACGAAAGATACACAAATGCACCTAAGGGGTGCGTGTGTGTGGGTAGGTGGGTGGGTTTGTGGGTGCGTATGTCTTCGCTACATATCGAGGACATTTGTATAACAACACACCTTCCAATCGGGGACGACTTTCCAATCGGAGACGACCTACCAATCGGGGACGACTTTCCAATCGGAGACGACCTACCAATCGGGGACGACCTACCAATAGGGGACGACCTACAAATCGGGGACGACTTACCAATCGGGGACGACCTACCAATCGGAGACGACCCACGAATCGAGGACGACCTACTAATCGGGAACGACCTACCAATCGGGGACGACCTACCAATCAGGGACGACCTACAAATCGCCGGTTGGTTTTCTTTCAGATTTGGCTCTCCAGGGTGAAACAATATGCCACCTGAAATATCACGCATTTCAGTGCTGTCCCCATTTAGTTGGTTCTGTGCAGGATGTGTTTTAAAATGTGTCTTTTAGGTATATTTTCAGAGAAAGATATTCTAGCATCTATGTCTCCGATTATGTGATTCAGATAAAATACTGTCCCCGGTTACGCCACCTGTGTCTCCGATTGGTATCTTATAAACGATGAGTGTTAATAAAAATGGGTTGTGAAATCGTAATCAATACATCAATGAACATCTCATTAGGGTAAAACTAACATCCAGGGACGATGTCCCCTTTTGGGTGATTAAAAACGCATGTCCTCGATTGGAAACAAATATGTGTGTGTGTGTGGGGGTAGGGGTGCGCGTGTGTATTGGTGCATATGCAACAATTAATTTTGTGTCGCTTATAACTAAAAAAATGTAATACACGCATGAACCAAAATTGGTGGAAGGGTAACCCTGGCCCAGAACTTTTGTCTCCAAGGTTTTGGGGTACAAAGGTAACAGGTCAAATGGGACAAGTTTTTAGTGATGGCTGAATCTTTTGAAGGAATTACTTGGTATTTTTACTAATTGCATAGGTGGGTAAGGGTTTAACATTCTAACAAACCTTCAAAATAATTAGAGGTCAAAAGGGTTAAAGGTCATGGGTCAAAGATCAAACAAGTGTTTTTTATATGCAAAATTTTGCGGATTCTTAAACTCAAAAAGTACAAGACCTATACCAACTTTATGTTGCATCATGACACCTTGGTATATGATTAGGGGAGTGATTAGGGTCAGAGGTCAAATATGTGATTTCAAGGGTAATCATGTACTAAATTGTACATTTTTGCGGCATTTTAAACTAAAAAAGTACACTGATCTATACCAACCCTACCATGACACCTTGGTACATGACTTTGTGTCCCGTAAATTCTGGGGCAAAAGGTCAACGGTCACAGAGCTATCGACCTTTTTTCATCATTTCCTTTTATGGTTATGGAATGGTAAGGAAGACGTGAGCATGAATGGTGTCATACAGGGTACGATAAATGTGAAAAAAATTAGAAGTTATTTCAGTGATTAGAGTCAAATGTCAAAGCTTAAATACGTGATTTTAGGTGGTAATTATGTACTAATTTGTACATTTTAAACTCAAAAAGTACAAGACCTATACTAACCTATGTTGTACTATGATACCTTGGTAATGTAGATGAATTTGTGATCCGCAACTCCATCATCGGTTGCTTTCTTGTTGGTTTTTAATTATTGCGTTCACACGCAAATGATGAATTGCGTTTCGAACGCGTAGGCTATGTATGATTTGTTGCACGCTTTTGTTCAGGGTTTGAAAACTGAAGTGACGATTTACGTTGGTACAGTACGCGTTCTGCAAGTTTCACAATTCAGAATTTCAGACACAAGTGTTGAAAAGGTAAAACGGGTTTCTTTTAGGCTGTATTATGAATTATTAGTATATCTATTTTTTCTGCCGATTTAAAGTTTGATAAGTATTGATTAATTCATTTATAAAGTTGTGCATACCAGTTCCGCGAGAGTACCAAGCATTTTTTTTTACTTTCATGGTAGTTTCATCAAAGTTTTAGGTTGATTTTGTCGATTTTTCTCGTAAGCAGCGCTTCAAAGTACAGCTGTTATACGTATTTATACATCCAGCTGATATATAAATATAAAATTCTCCCACTGGAATTTAGTAATTTTCAAACAGGTGTTGAACTTGAAGCAACAGTCAACGGGATTACAAATTAAAGCCACATTGTAACATCACAAGTTACAACGAAGATTGTATGTGCCGCCCAGAATTTCAAAATTGGACTGCAGTATGAGAGATTTTTTTGGTAACTGCAGTATTACAGTTTATGATTTTGATACCTGCATTATGAAAATAAGTGATTCTTGATACCCGCATTACGAAAATAAGTGACTTCTCATACCTGCAGTACAAAAATAAGTGATTTTTGATACCTGTGTGGGGACTGACCTTATAGTTCACCGGTTTGGATGACGTGGTGTGGCCCTACAAGCTGCTGTCACCCTGGGGGTCCTGTAGATAAAAACAAGAGGATCCCTATGAATATACAGAAGTGTGACAAAGTGAAATCTCTAGAGTGCATGCTGGCATAAGTCTCACATGTGTATTAGGCTGTATGACTACTGCCTAATGTAAGACTGATCCAATGACATCTGGTATTATGAAATGATAATGTAATGGCAAATACAAGGGGACATGTTGGTATACTTAAGCTACGTGTAACCTAGTTGGATCTGCCTGCACTAGGGGTAGCTGGTTGCTAGGATATACCAACATGACCACAGCAACAATCCAAGTGAGTTACAATGTAGGAACATTCCAAGTGAGTTAGGAATGTGTTGCTGTTTGGTCGATTGATCGAATAGGTAAATGAGCAGATATGACTACCTGCGTGGTCGGCAGGGCAGGTGATGCTCATGTGCTGGGCAGAAGATACCCAGTGAATAATTAGGTACATAATATACATTGGCTTTACTGTAGGCAGTAATGTCATAGCTAAAGCATGGGACCTAATGCATGTGATAAGTAATGTATACCAAGCAGGTGAGTTAGCTTTGGCACACAATGCATTGAAGTATAGTACTAGAATTGATGTACATACAGCACATAATATAACTTGTAATGGTAATAGAATCACAAGGCAAAAGTGCATGGCATAATAAAGTCATGATTACCAGAAGTACATAGAAAGGCACTAAGAGAATATAAAAGTACTTAGATAAAGTAAAGCAACTTAGCTGGCAAATTGGTTTGCTCTAAGACAAAACATGTTCTCCCTGTTTTGCTGCAGTCAGAAATGATATAAGAATGCACATGTGCATGTAGCCCACAAACTGAATAAACAGCAAAGACTAAGAACCAATCAAAACATTCCACAACACACAAAACTGAACTAAACTAGGAACACAAAAGGGAATGTATAACAATAGCTACACACAACCTGAGACAATGCAACTGGGGGAAGTACCAAACCCGCTACACCTGCACTGCAGTATAAAAATATGCAATCTTTTTTGAGACCAGCAGTATGAGAGATCGGATTTTTGATACCTGCACTTCAAAAATTATGAAAAAAGGCGACTGCTCGGGCAGCTCATGTAAATATACCTCACATATGGAAGTAGCCCCCAGGTAGAAAAACTAACACAGTTGGGCCTTTCCGCGACAATTGCAGGTCAACTTTTGACAATGCCTTTTATCGTCATGGATCACTTTTATGTAATACAAAATAAATAGATGTATGCAGTGATACTATATTGAGTTGTTCACTTATGTTTTGTGCGTGATTTTAATAAAGAAAACTGAAAAGTTGCGTTATGTTTAAGTTAAGAGCCTTCGCTACTGAGTTAGTTTCATACAGTGCCTTGGATGGTTGTATTTAATTAGTTGAAAAGTTATTGAACAATAGAGCAACAGTGAAGTCAACGTGCATATAGCATTAAATCGAACATTGCACGCATTTACTGATGAACATTTTCTGGTGATACATGCACTAATTGTGTACGTGTTTCCTAAAGGGAGGGATTTGCGAAGTAATGGGAATGTCATTTCTTCCATAATTGAGATGGGTTTTTTTATGTACAAAATGTGCATCATATCATTTATAACTTAGTTTAAAAGATACTTTAAAGTTTCAAGACGCTAATAAAATAAAAATCATAGCTCGTAAGTACTTATGTCAGTTTTGAGAAGGGTTTTCATTTTATGATTATGTTGTTTGTTGTTGTCTGAGTGGTTTTCAATGTTACAAGTGTATTATGCATTGTCTTACTCAGTATGCAAGTATTACAGCACCTATGATACCTACATGTATGATGTTTTCTGGACGAAAGGCTAGTAGCCTGAGATTCCAGACCTAGAAGTGTCAAGTAATTCGTGACTCTCGACCTTGAAGTGAAAGCAAAAAGCCCGATTACACCAGTGCTCATCCAGCCTGTTCTTAAACAAATTTAGATTGCATGCTTCCACGACCTCCTTAGGTAAATTATTCCATAACTTGCAAATCCGATTGGAGAAAAAATTAGGTCAAACGCTGGTGAACGAATGTGATTGAAGAATTTTCCTGTTTTCAGAACCTCTTGTTCTAGTATTATTTTAAGTAGGTAATAAATTTGCAACTCTTGTATCATATATATGTGATACCATCTTATATACTTCAATCATATCACCTCTGCCCTTCTCTTAGTTAATTTTGGTAGTTTCAGATTGTTAAGCCTGTCAGGATATGGCAGAATACGCAAATGTGGGAAAAGCTTGGTGGCTCTCCTTTGAACAATTTCGATCAACTCAATGTGTTTTTTTCTTTGATGGGTGCCAGACACAGTTTGAAAATTTCAGATGAGGTCTTACAAATGCCTTGTAGAGTTGGACTAAAGAGGTTTTGTCAAGATATGTGAATGATCTATGGATGAATTCAAGTATAATATTTGCATGGTTGACTTTCTCGTTGATGTGAACCTCAAAAGTAAGCTTGGAGTCAAAAGTTACTCCTAGATTCTTCTCATTAGTTACAAATTCAAGATTGTGATTCAACATAGTGTAGCACAAATCACTTGAAGAAAAACAACGTGCAATTTCTAGGACCTTGCACCTGTCTGGGTAAAATTTTGATAGCCATTTAGGAGACCAGTTTGCCAAGGAATCCAGGTCAGCTTGCAAGATATTATGGTCTTGAGTTGACCTCATTGACCTATAAATCTTAGTGTCATCTGCAAAAAGGTAAATTGTAGAACTTACAGTGTCAGGGATGATATATATAATGAATAGGATCGGACCCAAAACACTATCTTGTGGTATACCACTGGTCACTGTCACTGTATGAGAAGTACAACCATTTATCAGTACAGGCTGTGACCTATTTGTAAGAAAGGATCTAATCCAGCTATATAATGGATCCACTATACCATATAACTTTAATTTATGAAGCAAACGTTTTATGTGGCATTTTGTCAAAAGCTTTCATAAAATCAAGATATACAATTTTAACCTTCTTATTATTTTCCCATGACAGATCATCTAAATCCTTCAATAATTGTAGAGAAATAGATCTTCCTTTCATGAAACCAAACTGTTGAGGACTAATTAGATTGTTGTTATGAAGATGTTCCATCAAATGGTCTCTAATAATCGATTCCATGGTTTTACCTACAACACTTGCTAATAGGCTCACAGGGCGATAATTTGATACTAAAGATCTGTTGCCCTTATTGAAACTAGGTAAGATATTTGCCACCTTCTAATCATCTGGAACTGTCATATTGTCTAAGGACAGTGGGAACAATGTAGTTAGGTATGGAGCAATGATTTCAGAACACTTATATCTGACTTAGGAGTATTTAAACATATAAATTTTTCAAGTACTGTATCATGTGATATTTAAATATAACTGGAAGGAACTTGAAAATTTCGTTTCTCAAAGTCAAGCATTTTATTATCATCTTCAACTGTGAATAGGCTTATAAAAAAATGAGACAAGACCTTGGCTTTTTCAAGGTCAGATGTACTTAATAATGGTTTACCATGCTCATCGACCTCACTGGTCTACAAGTGAGCTATGCCCTGTTTACAGTTTGTTTAAGATTTGGCATAACCACAACACTTTTGAGGGTTTGACTTAGCTTCAGATGCAATCATTTTTTCATGTTCAATCCATGCTTTTCTGGTGATAGCATGCACTTGATTTCTTACAAAACTCTGACAATTTTCTAAATACAATACATTTTTCTAAATACTAAATATATTTTCTGACAATACTCAAAATACTTCTGGTGATCTTTTGTCTCAACATATCTCTGCCAACACCTCTTTTTCTTCCTTACCTTTTTTCAAAATATCCTTGCTAAGAGGAGTGGTGAATTTCTGCATCTTTAGATGAGATGGATCAAAAATTGAAACTTATTTATCAATACAATCAGACATATTATCTTTAAAAACTTTCCAGCAAAGGTTAACATTGCTTGATGTACTTGTAGGGAATAACGTATCAGATAACTCATTATTCATGTCTGCAAAATGACCTTTATCATACAGGTAACGCAAAGAAGTATTGCTATTGTAATAAACACAGCAATTCAGTTGAAATGTAATTACTCTATGATCACTCTTATCAATACCACATTGAATACCTATGTAAGAAATTAAATACTCGTGACTTGTAATGACATAATATAGCTAATTATAGCTATATAGCTAAAAATATTAGCTCTTTGCCCCACTCTAACTCTGGTGGGAAAGTTAATCAATTGATATAAAAAGCAGTTATGTAAACACTCAATAAATCTGTTATTATAATAATCAGCATTATCATGAGTACTACAGTACACCAGCTAGACCAATTTATATCTGGAATGTTGAAGTCTCCTACAATACATAGACTACTAAATTTAGTAGAAACATAGTGAAGTAACTAGATTAAACTATCATTATTGCCTTGCAATAGTGCCCTACTAAGTGAGGTGTTTATCTCACTAGTAACATCCAGGCTGGAGAGTTTGCCTTACATGTGCAAGATCTGGCCCGCGCAGCTTGCTCCGTGTTTTGGCACATGGCCTGCGCACAACTTGCTGGGCATAGATCTGGCTGTGCATGTGAAGCAAATTGGCCTAACTAAGCTATAGTACCGACAGTAACGCAAAGTCCGCATGGTTATGCAAGACCTGACGAACATTCAACCGTGTAGATTTGGTTTGTATGGCAGACTACTCTTATAAATCTAGTGTCACTAACATGCTTTATAAATTAGATTGGCCCCTGCTAGAAACAAGAAGAAGGAACATCCATCTACAAATGCCATATCAAATCAATAACAATCTTGTCGCCATTGCTAATGATCGCCTACTCCCAAAGAATTAATACAAGAAATAACCATGATCTGAATTTCCACATTCCTTATGCTATAAAAAATGTTTATAAATACTCCTTCTTTCCTCAAACACTAAAAGATTGGAATGCTTTACCAACATACATTGTACATGCACCAAGTCTAAATTGTTTAAAAGCTAAACTTGCTAAGCTTGTTAATTGATCTCATACTTTTGTTACGCTCGTTCTGCGTTCATGTTCTCTAAAAGGATTTTTGCTGACCTTATTCAGATTCAGAGATTTGTGTGAAATTTAGCCATCCTGGGCTGAACATTGGCTAGAAATCACTGGTCACTTGCCATTCCAGTCTAGGGTGACATACCACTTGTACCCATCCCTAATCCTGGTCATTTTACCCATCCACCCCTAATCCAAATCCCGGTCATTTTACCCACCCACCCAAAATCCCAATCCTGGTCATTTTACCAACCCACCCATAATCCCAATCCTGGTCATTTTATCCACCCACCCATAATCCCAATCCCGGTCATTTTACCCACCCACCCATAATCCCAATCCTGGTCATTTTACCCACCTACCCATCATCCCAATCCTGGTCATTTTACCCACCCACCCCATAATCCCAATCCTGGTCATTTTACCCACCCACCCATAATCCCAATCCTGGTCATTTTACCCACCCACCCCTAATCCAAATTCGGTCATTTTACTTACCCACCCACCCCTAATCCCAATCCTGGTCATTTTACCCACCCACCCATAATTCCAATCCTGGTCATTTTACCCACCCACCCATAATCCTAATCCTGGTCATTTTACCCACCCACCCATAATCCCAATCCTGGTCATTTTATCCACCCACCCATAATCCCAATCCCGGTCATTTTACCCACCCACCCATAATCCCAAAATTGGTCATTTTACCCACCCACCCATAATCCCAATCCTGGTCATTTTACCCACCCACCCATAATCCCAATCCTGGTCATTTTACCCACCCACCCATAATCCAAATCCTGGTCATTTTACCCACCCACCCATAATCCAAATCCCGGTCATTTTACCCACCCACCCATAATCCAAATCCGGTCATTTTACCCACCCACCCACCCATAATCTCAATCCTGGTCATTTTATCCACCCACCCATAATCCCAATCCCGGTCATTTTATCCACCCACCCATAATCCCAATCCCGGTCATTTTACCCACCCACCCATAACCCCAATCCCTGTTAGTGACTCCCCTCTTCACATATTTTCTGGAATTGCCCATTATTTGACCAAAACAGTGATTTACTGAAAATTCAACAAATCGACACCACCCAAATATCCCAAATCGATCATCATACATCGTTTCAAAGGATTGTAGATTTAGTTGGAACATTAATAAGTTAATGTTTTGTTTTTATGTTTGCCAACAAAAAATCACAAATTTGTGTCTTAAGTGGTTGAAATTTGTGCCTACCATTCTACTACTACTATAGCGGTATGGTACTTCCCTGCATTGCATCGCATTGTTTTCAGGATGTGTGTACTGTAGCTGTTGTTCTACACTCCTTTTGTGTTCCAAGCTCACTTGAATTCTGTGTGTTGTGGAGTATTTTGATTGGTTCTTAGTCCTTTGCTGTTATTCATTTTGTGAACTACATGCACATGTGCATTTTTCTCTAATTTCTGACTGCAGCAGAATAAGGAGAACATGTTTTCTCGTAGAGCCAACCAGTTTGCCAGCTAAGTTGATTTACTTTCTCTAAGTACTTTTGTCCTATCTATCAGCTCGATCATCTAAGTACCTTTGCTTTCTCTGACCTTTAATATGTACTTATGGTTATCATGTTTTTATCATACCATGTACTTTTACCTTGTGTCTTTTACCTTTGCTCATATTATATATTGTATGTACATCAATATTGTATTACGATTATTATATACCATACTTCAACGCATTGTGTGTGCCAAAGCTAATTCCACCTGCTTGGTATATGTTACTTATCGTGTTCATTAGGTCCCAAGCTTTGGCTATGGCATTACTGCCTATGGTAAAGCCAATGCATATTATGTAACTAATTTTTCACTGGGTATCTTCTGCCCAGCACATGAGCATCACCTGCCCTGCCGACCACATGGGTAGTCATGTCTGCTCATTCACTTATTTGGTAATGGACAAACCAGCAACACATTCCTTACTTACTTGGATTGTTGCTGTGGTCATGTTGGTATATCCTATTAACCTACCCCTAGTGCTGGCATATCCCACTAGTTTACCTGCGACATCTCACTTCACTGGTAGCTTAGGTGTACCAATCAGTCCCCCTTGTTTTTATGTACCATTACTTCATCATTGTATGGTAACGTGTTCTTGTACTAGCAAGCACGCTCTGCCTATTTACTTAGTTACATGTACACTTGTATTCATAGGGATCCTCATGTGTTTTCATCTACAGGTCCCCTAGGGTGACAGCAGCTTCCTGGGCCACACCACATCATCCAAACCGGTGGTCTATAAGGTTAGTATCCACACTACTATACAAAAACATTGAAAAAGTTGTTTTATAGAATTTAGAAGTTCCGATCACCCAAATTTCAGAAAGTGAAAAGTCTTATCTTGAAAACTTTCTTTAAACTCAGAATTTGAAAACATGTATTCTTCTGTTAAAGGCCATCAAAAAGTTTAATCAACACTGTAGGCCTACTAATACTAGTAGTTTAACAAATGGTTGGTCTTTTGTATTTTTCCCCCAAATCTTTTAGTTTGGTCAAGAAATGTCAAAGAGAAAAGCAGTGGAAGATTTTCTGGCTGATCAGCCATGGAAACAATCCAAACAAGAGCCAGGAGATCCAGACATTGAGCAAGGTGAACGACTGAAGACATTTAATGAAAATCATACCCTTGACAGTGATGAAGAAGATGACAAGAAACCTTCAGAACAGTACCAGTTGAAGGATGACGATGTTCAAGGTATTCATATATCATGTGACAGTTGATAGGCTCAAAGGGAGAGGGTATGGTGTTTATAACTACTATTATCGAATGGTCTGTCAAGTAGGTAAATACTGGTTTGGATCATACCAAAAAAATGAAATAGAACTTTCACTTCTCTCATGATTGCTGGGCGTTTTGAGGGTGGAGAGTAGGTAATAATAAGCTGTGATTGGTCACTTCCTGTGAAGTAACAATTTGGTGTAAAAATCATGCTGATATGTTTTTCGGTTTTTCGGTTTTTGTATTTCAAAGATTGCATGAGTGTGTTGAAAAGCGACCTCACAGTGTACAATCTGATGTCATAAGGGCAGGTCCAAGGCAATTTTTGTGTATTTCTTTGAATATTGTTTGCCTCTTCCTAAATTAATGGAAACATTTTGTGTTTATTTATTGAGATGGGGAATAACATACATTTCATAAGAACATACTTTGCCCATCTACTCATAAACCTTACACTCCTAAGGGGAAATGTTTTGTTTTTAATTTATATAAATACATAAGAATTGTCGTGGATCTGCCTTTATGACATCACATTTTACACTGTGAGGTCTCTTTTCAACATACTTGTGCAACATCTGAAATACAATAACTCCTAAATGGAATAAGATATCAACATAATTTTTACACCAAGTTGTTTCTTTCATAGTCCTCAATCATATATATGAAAATGGATAATCACAGAAATATTCCTTTAATGGTCTATGGACATATGACCATTATATTTTGGTTAAAGGAGTTGAATTCAGAAAGAAAGCATTTTTAGTTTTTGAGGTATGACTGATCAAAGGTTGATCTGTTTTTAACTCATAAAAAGTTTGGGATGCATGTCTATTCCTGCTAAAATTTTATTTGGTCATGACAAAAAGTTTGGTCAGAATTTGCTGCACCACTTCAAAAAATTATGATAGATATTTAAATACATTTAGAAAAGAAAATTCCAAGGTCGCTCTGAAAGGCTGCATACATCACAAAATTTACATAAAATATGCAAATTGATCCCAAAATTTCAAACTACTGTGAAATGGTCCCATGTTTAACTAATTTTGATGAACATTTTTTAGTTTGATAAAAGACTTTAAAGGAAGTTACAGTAGCTTATGTTGCCTACACATCCATATACCTTTGAGCACTCTGTAAGGACACTAATATCATTTTTGTCATAAAGCTAACATGTAAAATTGTAAATATGTAATTATTAAGTTATCGTGCAAAATAAAAACACTAGAGGGGCCTTAGGTGCAGAGTCTTGAGGAGGTGGGGAGTAGGGGAAAGTTGCAGCTTTCAAAGTGTTTGAATTTCATACAGAACTAGAACGGTAAATACTGTCATGGTTCGCATACTCATGCAAATTGACACCTGTATCATATGACGCAGCCGAATATAAAAATGGTATCTCACACTAAGTCCACATGGCATCCCACCCCATGTCCCACATGACATCCCATCCCATCCCTTGTCCCACATGGCATTCCACCATATATCCCACATGGCATCCCACCCATGTCCCACATAACATCCCATCCCATCCCTTGTCCCCAAGTGGCATTCCACCATCTGTCCCACATGGCATCCCATGCTATGACCCACATGGCATCCCACCCATGTCCCACATGGATCCCATCTTATGTCCCAAATGACATCCCACCCCATGTTCCACGTGACATTCCATCCCATGCATTGTCCCACATCGCATTCCACCCTATCTCCCACATGACATTCCACCATACAGTATGTCTCACATGGCATTCGACCTAATGTCCCACATGGCATTCCACCATATGTCTCACAGGACATCCCACTCTACGACCTACATGGCATCCCACCCTGTCCCACATGGATTCCATCCTTCATGTATGTCCCACATTAATCCAACCATATGTACCACATGACATCCTTTCCTATGTCCAACATGGCATCCCTCCCTGTGTCCCACAAAACATCACTCCCTATGCCCCCCATGGAATTCCACCCCATGTCCTGCATGTTACTCATGGCATCCCACCCCATGTCCCACATGGCATCCCACCCCATGTCCCACATGGCATCCCACCCCATGTCCCACATGACATCCCATATCCCAAATGACATCCCATACCATCCCATATCCCAAATGACATCCCATCCCATGGCATTCTACCCTATATCCCGCATGGCTTTCCCCCATACATTCTTCATGGCATTCCACCCTGTTCCACATACTGTAGCATTCCACCCCATGTCCCACATGACTTGTTGTATAAAAAAAAGCTGGAGTGAAATAATTATGCCTGATATAGCCCTTAGTGTATACCACATGGTATATATTCTATCATATGGCCTCCATCCATGTCCCACATGGCATCCCTCCCTATGTCCATATGCAGTCACATCTCATCACACTCCCTGACTGAGCTATATCAGCATACTATATAAAAAAGTCTGGTCAGTTCATGTACTGTAGCAACTTTATGCAAATGACCACAAAAATAAAGGTGGAGTTTAATAATCATGCCCAGCCGTTGGTGCCTAAATATTTTGAAG
The DNA here is from genome assembly GCA_020152595.1 of Chiridota heheva. NCBI lineage: Eukaryota > Metazoa > Echinodermata > Holothuroidea > Apodida > Chiridotidae > Chiridota > Chiridota heheva. Next base: position 1,412,226 of record JAIGNY010000011.1, on the reverse strand, counting down.
GATTTTAATCTCCAGGGCTATGAGAGAGTTGCTTGGGGATCTCTGAAGAATATTGGAAAATTATATCATTTTACAGTTATCTTCTAAGGAAATATCAAATGTTTTGTAGACTTTTCAAGGAAACTATAGTCTTCAATCTGTCTTAAAAGTCTCTGAAAACTTTGAAATTTTGTAAGGAAATCCTAAACTTCCATAAGGATATCTGAAGAAACTTTAACTTTTGCTGAGAAACTCTTGAAGAAACTTTAACATTTGCTGAGGAATTCTCAAAAACTTTAATATTTCTGGAAAATCTGTGGACGGCTGGACGGATGAAATCGCCATTACATCGGTTCGCAATATTCTTCGCATGCGAACCAAAAATGGGTTTAAAAGGAAAATAAGATGATGGATTTAGAAGTATTTGGACAGGAAGCGGCAACATTAGCTAAATTGATTGAACGTCCACTAAAACACATGAAGGAAGGGAACAATTTTATTAAAATCGGTTTAAAAGTTGCCATTTTACAGCTTTTTATGTAAATATGGGAAAATTTGTGTTACTTTTGTAATGTATGAACAGGACAGTCTGTATTTTCTTATGCAAATCCATTGTTGTGTAACCCTATATCATTCCTCTTTGACAAAGCGAAGATAATTCTATAATGAAGAATATTTTATACTTACCGTACCCCGAACCAACCTCAAGCTGGAGAAGGCAATTTCAGCTTTTCAAGGTCTAAATTAAGGGATGATATTTAGAAGAAAGCAAAAGCATTTTGAGGTGTTTTCCTGTTCATACATCACCTTTGTTTTTAATGTACAGTATTAAAAGGTATTTGATAACTCATAACTTGAATATTACACGTGGTATTTTCAAAATTTAAAGAATATTAAACTTATATTTCAATCATGCTCTTTCCAGTCAGTGTTTGAACAGAAAGCTATTGTACCAGTCCATAGACTACACTTGGTTAACAAAGAAGCTCAATTCTTCCATAGACTTCACTTAGTTACCAAAGAAGTTCAATTCTTCCATAGACTTCACTTGGTTAACAAAGAAGCTCAATTCTTCCATAGACTTCACTTAGTTACCAAAGAAGCTCAATTCTTCCATAGACTTCACTTAGTTACCAAAGAAGCTCAATTCTTCCATAGACTTTACATGGTTAACAAAGAAGTTCAATTCTTCCATAGACTTCACTTAGTTACCAAAGAAGCTCAATTCTTCCATAGACTTCACTTGGTTAACAAAGAAGCTCAATTCTTCCATAGACTTCACTTGGTTAACAAAGAAGCTCAATTCTTCCATAGACTTCACTTGGATAACAAAGAAGCTCAATTCTTCCATAGACTTCACTTGGTTAACAAAGAAGCTCAATTCTTCCATAGACATCACTTGGTTAACAAAGAAGCTCAATTCTTCCATAGACTTCACTTGGTTACCAAAGAAGCTCAATTCTTCCATAGACTTCACTTGGTTAACAAAGAAGCTCAATTCTTCCATAGACTTCACTTGGTTAACAAAGAAGCTCAATTCTTCCATAGACTTCACTTGGTTAACAAAGAAGCTCAATTCTTCCATAGACATCACTTGGTTAACAAAGAAGCTCAATTCTTCCATAGACTTCACTTGGTTACCAAAGAAGCTCAATTCTTCCATAGACTTCACTTGGTTACCAAAGAAGCTCAATTCTTCCATAGACTTTACTTGGTTAACAAAGAAGTTCAATTCTACCATAGACTTCACTTGGTTAACAAAGAAGCTCAATTCTTCCATAGACTTCACTTAGTTACCAAAGAAGTTCAATTCTTCCATAGACTTCACTTGGTTAACAAAGAAGCTCAATTCTTCCATAGACTTCACTTGGTTACCAAAGAAGTTCACTTCTTCCATAGACTTCACTTAGTTACCAAAGAAGTTCAATTCTTCCATAGACTTCACTTAGTTACCAAAGAAGTTCAATTCTTCCATAGACTTCACTTGGTTACCAAAGAAGTTCAATTCTTCCATAGACTTCACTTAGTTACCAAAGAAGTTCAATTCTTCCATAGACTTCACTTGGTTAACAAAGAAGCTCAATTCTTCCATAGACTTCACTTGGTTACCAAAAAAGTTCAATTCTTCCATAGACTTCACTTAGTTACCAAAGAAGTTCAATTCTTCCATAGACTTCACTTGGTTAACAAAGAAGCTCAATTCTTCCATAGACTTCACTTAGTTACCAAAGAAGTTCAATTCTTCCATAGACTTCACTTGGTTACCAAAGAAGCTCAATTCTTCCATAGACTTCACTTGGTTAACAAAGAAGTTCAATTCTTCCATAGACTTCACTTAGTTACCAAAGAAGTTTAATTCTTGTATATATGTAATAGCTTATATCATGTATTTGTACTGTTCACCTCAACATCAGCTGGAATTTTAGCACTATGTAGATTACATACCTCCGCCCCCAGTTCATTACCCATCACCAATTTACAGTAATCTAGCTAAGAAATCCTAGGCCCACTAAATTTTATCTCCAAGGAATCTGTTTTTTAATTTTGATCTGTGTTGACTTTTGAATTCTAAATACTTCAGGATCTATCTTCTAATTGATTTCTTCCAACTTCCAAGGCCATATCATTGATACACATTCCATCATTCTTCTTTCATGCAAGAAACCAATTGTTTTGATTCTCTTTGATACCAGAAACCACTTCATTCGATTTTCGTAAAGTCCACAAAATTAATTGTTTGGAAATTGGATTTCCTTTCATGAAACTAATTCATTGTTGAGCACATTCCTTTGGAAAGTTTCAACTAAGTCTTGGAAGATCTCATCCTAAAACATACCGCCACTCCACTTCAGCCCTGTTCCAATATGTCCCAAATTGTAATCACTCCTTCCTTAACTATTAACAAAAGCACATACCAATTTTAATCAAACTCCAATCATCAGTACTTGATAGACACTATGTTGATGACAAGGCAAAAACTTAACCTCCATCCAACTTCGTTGGCAGAAGTAATTGCTATTGTATGGTTGGATATATACTATTCCTGTGACATTTGTGGGGCCTGAATGTATAAAGGCAAAACTTTGCAGATACTTTTCCAAATACCGAGAGAGAAAAAAGCAGTTACATCTGTGTTCCTGTCATATGGGAAATATTTTTTGGGAAATATCAAAACGGTGAAAAACTTTTATTGTTGTTGTTTTGCAGGTGCTGAAGATACAGAAAGAAACTTTGATGAGGGCATTAAGATAACTCCCTTCAACCTAAAGGAGGAAATGGAAGAAGGCCATTTTGATGCAGAAGGAAACTACTATGAAAACAAAGATGACTTGATTCAGGATAATTGGTTAGAAAACATTGACTGGGTCAGAGTGAAAGAAATGGGAAAAGGTGAAAAAGAGGATTCTGTTGGTGATGATGATGAGGGTGAGAAGAATGCCCGCCCAGAAACAGAGGTGTTTCAAGAAATTATTCAGTATTTAAATCCTGGAGAAAGTATCACAAAAGCTATTCAGAGGTTAGGGGGTGGCAAAAAGCAAAAGGCAAACCAGAGAAAAAGATGGCGCTCCAAAGAATCTGAAGACAAGGACAAAAATGAGGGAAATGAAGAGAAAGAAAAAAGTGCCAAGAATAAGGAAGACTTAATTAAGTTGACGGAACTGACTGATGACATTTTGTGTAGGGGTAACTATGAGGTATACCAGTATACTTATGAAAAGATTCAGCACACATTAAATCAGGAGGATGAGAAGGAGAAGAAAAAAGAAGAGGATGCCTTTGACATGTTTGGAGAGGAGGTTGAGGAGAAGAAACTGAAGACAAACACAGCATCTGCTGAAGGTATGGAACATGTATATAAGTGTACAGTCTATCTTTTTTTTTTGCAATTCAAAACCAAACTCTACAATCACCTTTTTCAAATTGCTTTTAAATTGTAATTCTTCTACTGTAGTCATTATGTTTTTCTGTTCAGCCCTTGTCAGAGGTTGCGTTAAAAAAATTTGTCTGGCGTATTTGGTTACGACAAGCCCTTTAATCTCAGCGTGTTTTGTAAACTTGCCATTGTATCGACAAGGCACTGCGTGCTAGCGAAGCTTGCAAGTATTGTTAACACACACACTTGTGTAGGCCTGCCTCGCTAAATAAAGTGAATGAAAATTGCGCTTAAAATACCAAAAACATTACAAAATCGGACTATTATCATAAAGAATTTTAAGAAAAAGTTCATACCCAATCCTTGTATAATGTTGGATTTTGAAATTTGGGTTAACAATCCCGAATTAACTAGAAAAATACTTTTATCATATTCAAACTTTCATGAGGTTTTAGTGAACTTTGATCAATTGTCAACGATAATATACTATTCAGATCTCCAATGCGCCTACTTCTTTACAGTATAGTAACTTGACTTACAGATTGTAATCACTTCACAGATACATTATCAACACAATACAGTACGAAAGTAGAATCCTAGCTAATAATATCATTGACAATTGACAGCCTGCATTCAAAACAACATCAAAGTTTTCATATACACTGTACAGTGTACGTACAGTACATCGTGCATAGGACCTAAGCACTAGCCTAAATGTGTTTATGTGTAGTACTTGTATGGGCATGTTGAATCATTCGGTTGTTAGTCTCGTAGTTGTGTCATTTTTCTTTTATTTATGAGTAATTCAAAATCATTTTTGTGTGAAATAAAACTTTGAATCGCATCAGAGAGGTAAGATGCTCATGATTTTCATTTATAGATGTTCATGATTTTCATTTATGTTAATGAAAAACTCTGGCATAAAATTTCACATGCTATATCTAATTCAGGTTGTACCCGAGTCGTAAGAAATTTCAGCCATGGCATAATAAACGACAAATTTGTCGTTAACGCAATCTCTGGCCCTTGTACTGTATTTTGCTTTGTCTTCCTGTTTAGCGCATTAAGATGTTTTGTTATATGTATGTGCGTAAGAATTATATTATTATTATCATTATTATTTACTTACATTCAAAGCATGAGAGTTTATGATATTTATAAGTGCACTGTACAATCTAAAGCTATAGGATTGGTAGACACAAAATAAAATAGCTTTAATTGTTTGTAAAGTCTATTCAAGTCATTGAATAGAAGAGAGAAAAAAAATTGTCATACAATTATGTTAAAATGTCATAAAAAAGTTTTAAAATAGTCAGTGGCTGGTCATATCAATTTGCTTTGTTGCTTTTGGTGACTATAAAGGTAGGACTTTTGTGATGGCCTTTAATACTTCTCTGTCCAGCTTGCAGTTTTGGCATCCTGCCCTTTTAAAGCACTATCTTCTGCAACAAGTGTGATATATTGTAGTCTTTCCTTGGTTGCCCTCTAGCTCTCTTTCCTTGCTTAGGTTGCCACATAAGAATTTTGTAGGTAATTTCATTTTCCTTCCTGACGCAAGTGTCCTCAGATATTGGTGGTAGCTTCCCATACACATTTTTATTAGTGTTGTGTAATTGCCATGGAACATTTCATGCTTTACTTAAGAGGCAGGTATATAGCAACCATCATGAGCTTTTGTCAATGTTAATCTCATTGTCTAATTTACATATTTTATAATGACCTCAGAAAGGTCAGACCTTTTGTGTTGTCTTGTGTGTGTAATTCCATTGCTTGTTTGAGGAGAGTCATAGATTATCAAAAAGCTATTGAATTTTGTCAGTACACCTCCAATCAACATTTAGCTACAAAAGAAATTCTTGTGATTTTCTATGAGTGTGTAACAAAGTTATCTGGGCCAGGATAAGTTTCTTTGTGTACGCTACTGCAATCCGATTTATTAGGAGACGTACCAATTTACAAGGTCAGAATCAAAACAAGCAATGAGACTGGTTGAATGAACATCACAACTTCATTTCAATAATTATTTTTGGTTCTAACTCCTGTTTATTATCAAATAAACTTTGAAAAGTTGCAACAGAACTGACTATATCCTTGTTGATTTACAAGGTGTGAAGCTCAAAGGTAAACTTTCAAACCCATCGGCAGCTTATAAAAGGTGATTATTAACAGGCTGTTTCCCGATGGTACGCAGGCAAACATGCTAGCCTAAAGGTATCAATCAAACACCCTAACCAAAACAAATGTGAAGATGCTATTAATTAATGATTTTAAACGAGATAAATTGAAATGACTTTCTTACTTTAAAAGTCACCTTCTTAATTTATGACTTAAATATAGATTATCGCATTACGGATGGAATTTAGGAAAGAATTTTCAGGAAAGATGTCCAACCAACATAATGACAAATGATGAATAAGTTTTCAATTGTCATGTTACAGCACCTTAAATTACGAGAATGACTGAATACAGGTTTTGAATTAATGGTTTTGCTTTGAATTCTTTTTCCTTTTGTCGTGCATAGATAAGTCAAAAACCAATGTTTGGGATGCAGACACAGTCAGCTGGGAATACAGATGGGAAAATGAGGAGAAAGCGAAGATCTATGGACCGTACTCGAGTGAACAGATGCAGGAATGGAATGAACAGGACTATTTCAAAGATGGAGTGTTTGTGCGTAAAGTAGGAAGCTCTGGATTTCACAGCTCCAAAAGAATTGATTTTGACCTGTATATTTAAAAATGCTAACATTTAAAATATTACTGAGATGATTGAGTATATTTGAAATTAGGTCTTAGTCTCCAAAATTACCATAACAGGTGGCCATTTTTTCTGAGATGGAAGGGAAAGCATTTCTGATAAAATATGATTTCCTTTTAAGATACATATTACACCATTTTACAGGAGAGTTAAGCATTCCTTCAAAAACCAATTTTCCCCCAATTTACATTTTATAGGATGTATCACGTTAGAAAGAACTAAACTTGAAAGTGGAAGTAATCATTCTTAGATTAAGAATAAATTTAGTCGTTGTGTATGTTCATCTTGAAAAATAAAATTGGTTTGTGAGTACCCCTACCTTCTCAAAAACATTGCTATGTACCCAAATGAATAAAAAATCATATTTTATCTGATATGATAGTGTTTTAGTGTATGAAAGGTATGGAAAAGCTTGAATTTGGCCAAAAGATTTGTTTTTTGGCCTACCTGCCAAGATGGGTTTCTTCAAAGAAATAAGTTTTTTAAGCCTCATGTGATCAAGGACAACAATTGGTCTCATGTGATCGAGGACAACAATTGGCCTCATATGATCCAGGACAACAATTGGCCTCATATGATCCAGGACAACAATTGGCCTCATATGATCAAGGACAACAATTGACCTTATATGATCCAGGACAACAATTGGCCTCATATGATCCAGGACAACAATTGGCCTCATATGATCAAGGACAACAATTGGCCTCATATGATCCAGGACAACAATTGGCCTTATATGATCCAGGACAACAATTGGCCTCATTTGATCCAGGACAACAATTGGCCTTATATGATCAAGGACAACAATTGGCCTCATATGATCAAGGACAACAATTGGCCTTATATGATCCAGGACAACAATTGGCCTCATATGATCCAGGACAACAATTGGCCTTATATGATCAAGGACAACAATTGGCCTTATATGATCCAGGACAACAATTGGCCTCATATGATCCAGGACAACAATTGGCCTCATATGATCCAGGACAACAATTGGCCTTATATGATCCAGGACAATAATTCAAGAAAATGTGTCATTTTAAAAATGTGTAAATTCAAAACAACAGATACTGTACACTTGTGAAGAAATGGTTTACATGAAAATATTGTTTAAATGAATTTGTTTTCTTTTTTTAATTTTGTGGCTTGAAACCTCTGGGTATAATTAGCAAAACAATCATGTATTATAGTAATTAGTAAGCCAGATTCTTGTAAAGCACCAGTTATTTTACAACCATCTGTGAAAATTGGAAGAAAACAAAGTTCATTTACTAAATGGTGTTTAATATTCTTTCAATAAGGTGTTAAAAATTGTATAGATCACCATTGATAAGTAGACTTTCATTTTGAAACATTTGTGATACTTAAAACTCCGTATCTACCAAAGGAACAAGATATTAGAGTAACTTCTTCAAATATTTGATATTTTCACCAAAAACAATACAACACATTTACTGAGTGCAAGTGTAAATGTGTTTGTTTAAAAAATAGTATAACTCCCTTTGAAATTTGTGCTAAAATTGAAAGCCACAGTTACAAGAACCAGGCTGGATTTGTTTTGTAGATCCAGTTGAAACTGGAACGGGATATTTTTTTTTTAAATATCCGCTATCCAGCCAGACCAGATATTTGGTGCATACCTACGCATAATTGCTAATCAAAGTGGCAAGATTTTTTTTAATCAGAAATTTTGACAAGTTGTCTGCATGCCCATATGAATTGTGTTATTTCAATTTTTCTATTTCTTACTATAATATTTCTCAGCTGTTTTATTAATTTTGTGTGTGTGGGGGGGTGGGGGAAAGGGGGGAGGGGAGGTATGTATAGCCAAGTGGTAAAATACTTTACTCAGAGACAGATGTACCCTTAAAAAACTCATGGCAGCTTACAGAATAAATGGATCACATTACAAAATGTTGAGCACTTTAGCTTGATTATATACACAATTCATTCAGTAATGAAGACTATGTATTTATAGCTTTGTAGAATGGGTTACTAGTATTTATCCAGTTTTTATGGAATATTTTATTTTCATAAAATTGTTCTTTGATAATCTGCCTAATGATACCTCGATTTTTTACAAGTTCTTTAAAGGTATGGATAGTAGAGGCAACAAGTTACCTAAATTGATCTAAATCCACTAAACAACATGAAAACAAAAACTTTGTCAAAATCGGTTCAAAATTGGCCATTTTACATTTTTGTGTGCAAATATGCAAATTTTGTGTTACTCTTGTGATATGTACTGTATGAAGGGGACAATCTCTACTTTCTTATGTATATCCATTGTTTTTTTATCCCTCTGCCATTTTCTTTTTGAAAAAGGAAAGATTATTCTAATGAATAATCTTAACTGTGCCACAACTAACTTTAAGCTGGAGAAGGCATTTTGAGGCTTTTTCCTAATCATACATCACATTTTTCCAATATACTAAAAAATAGTCAAACTTTGACTCAGAATTTAATGATTTGAATCAAGATTCACTGTGCATCTTTTTCTCATTTGATTTTGGTTTTGTTTTGGAAATTATAGTATTTGTTTTCAGACTGGTAGAATTTTCTTTAACTGTCAGAGATTCTCCTTAGAGATACCCACATACCCCTTTAGATGTTTTGATATATATTATACTGTAAGACCTAAATTTAAATTTGGACAGCCTGATCGTCCACTATTATCTTAACTATTGTGTATATTTTGTATAAACCTGTAAATAGATATTTGTAGGATTTTCTATTAAAAAAAAATTTCTTTTGCAAAAGATTCCTTTTTAAACCATTAACTGCTTATATCAGATTGTACATACTGCTTTTGAAGTGATTATTTTCTGCACTTGTGGTATGCTATCATAAACACATTGACATAAAAAAGCCACATTTCTTCCATTGCTGGGATATGCTTAAGTAAGTCAAATCAAACATGGGTATGTTGTGTGTTTATTTAACACTTTAAAAGTTCTGCTATTGTGGAACAGAACATGTCTTTTCCTTAGTTCTAAAAAAACTAACAAGGACATGCACTTGGAATCATTTTCTTTTTTCCACAGGTACATTCCTTTCATTGATATTAATTTAAAGAACCTTGAATACAGTCTTTAATATAATGTGTTGTGAACCATCACATTGAAAAGGATGAAGCCTGGCTTTCAGTTGTTTCTTTTCCTGTGGGTTTGCACAAATCATATTTTCATTTAAAATGATTATACTGTTCATAAACTCTGCTGAGTTGTGCGGCTTCTACAGGATTTCCATAGATTTTGTAATATTTTTCCAGAGATTACCCAGCTATATCTCATATTTATTATTGTTATCTGCAAATGCTGGAATTGATGTGCGCTACATGTAATACTGTCTGAATGCAGTTTCATACACATAACAGTAAGATTAAAATAAAAATAAATCTCAGCATTAATACCATGTTTTTTAATTATCTTTTATGTATTTTAACAATTATGTACATGTAACATAATATGAAAATTCTCTGCAGGGATGACAAATTTCCAGAATAACTTGAAATAAGAAGCCACTGTTTCTTCTCCTAAAGTCTCATCGTAGTTTAGATAAATGCTGCTTTTTCATCAACTGTAGCCGAGTTCACACTGAAAACTACTCGACTCCACTTTGCCTCACTTTTTAATCAGACTTCATATATATCTGATATATCACCCATTAGCTACTGCAACAAGTTGATTTAAGACTTCCATGCGAAGAAAAATCCAGAAGTTAAGTCTGCTTAATACATGCCTTGCAACATTACTTTGTAGTTCAAAAGTAAATCTCCATTTTTGCCTCTGGCATAATACAGGAGTGCTACCTCAGTCATCTGGAACACTTGTGGTTTCTTGTGCTTTTCTTTTACCCTTCTTGCCTGCTCTCTTCTCCTTGGACGCATCATTCAATGCCTTTTGCTGCTGTTGCATTTGAGAAATGTGCCGATACTGGCGGAAAGATAAGAAATGTTTATTGCAATACTTTATGCAATGAGGTTAGCATTCCAAAATGTTACGTGGAAAGGGAAAACTTTGACTTGAAGACTTGAAAAGGTTCCTCAACTTTCAATATCACAACCTTGGGGAAAATTGTGCTTTACTAAAAGATAGAATAGAGCTGCACATTTTTTTTTTTCATATGAAAATAAGAAAACAGTTTTCTGTCTAAAACAGTTCGAAGTATTTGAAATATTCTGTGTATTTTATTTCTCATGTCAGTACAGTATGGTACAGTAAACTCTAGGCTACACTTAACATACACATTTATATAAGTTAATTCCATCCGAGCCATTAGGCTCATAGGGCCAGTGCTTATCCCCGGTTTCCATGGCGCAAGCGGATGAGAGTACACGACTCTCCCTAGACGGGACGTCAGTCCATTGCAGGTTAACTCTCCAGCAGCGCTGGTACTCAGTTTACAGCTGAGTGGACTGAAGCAAGTAGAGTAGAGTGCCTTGCTCAGGGACAAAATGCAATGCTCACTGCGGGAATTGAACCAGTACCTTTCAAATACGAGCATGACTCCTTAACCACTGAGCCATTGCACCTCTGAATAGGAACCAGAACACAAAGTTTAGCTGCTAGGCCTCAAGTGTGGTCTTGAAGCTTGTATCTTCTACTCAAATTGTTGTAGATTTAACACCCTGCACGAAGAATGATGAAGGCTTGAAACACTGTATCCACAGGATGTGATACAAACCCCTCCCTTGACCCAAAACAACTTAAGAACTGGTATAGGCTTTCAGCTTATATCATGCTTTTTCACAACTTGCTAAAAGTAATTACCCTTTTGTAGAAAAACCCCACAAACAGTCCCTTTATACAGTATGTTTTTTTTTTTAGATGTTTTTGCTTTGCAAGTCAAAAATATATTCAGCATCCCAATGGGCGGCCCACCGGGTTACTGAAGTGGAACGAGCCCGACTATGCTGCCCGAAAGACAAGAGGACCCTTCAATAATTAGCCTGTGCTTAACCTTTACTCTACTACGCAGGGATATTATCGCCATTTTGGGTGCCCCATCTTTGACTCTGCCACCCAAGTGTGTTTTTAGAAAAGTGCTAGTAGAGTAAGGGTTAATCTACCTGCGGAGAGTGTGCCAACTCAAAAATATATGTAGCATTATCCGGTGGGCGGCCCACCGGGTCACTGAAGCGAAATGAGCCCGACTATGCTGCCTGGAAGACAAGATCATTTAATAATCAGCCTGTGCTTAAAGGATTAGTTCAGTAGTCAGGCATGTTTATCTTATATGAAAGAGGACTTTAAAAGAAATAATGGTGCAAACAGTATTCAAAAATCTTATTCCGTTAAGGAGATATTTACGTATGAAGTTTGGTATCATTTGTGTAGAAATGACTGAAAGAAGACTAGTTGTCTTCAGATTCCTCAAAGTATATATGTATTCTATCATATTTTGTCCTGCGATTTTGTGGCTTAAAAACCATAGGATATGTCAAAAAAGTAGTAAAACTGAATCTAGGAAGGATATTTATAATATACCACCTAAAGAAAGTTTGAGAAAAAATAAATTAAATAGTGAAAGAATTAAATAAACTTTTGTTTAAAATACATAAGACTGAGGAATCTGAGGCTGTGACATCACAACTAGTCTGATTTCAGTCGTTTCTACAGAAATGATACCAAACTTTAAACTTGAATATCTCCTTAACGGAATAAGATTTTGCAACACTTTCTTCACCATTTTGTTTCTTTTAAAATCCTCTTTCATTTAAGATGGACTTGCTTGACCACTGAACTAATCCTTTTACACTCACTATACCAAGCCGCAATATTATTGCCGTTTTGGGTGCCCCATCTTTGACTCTGCCTCCCAAGCATGTTTTCAGAAAATTGCTGGTAGAGTAAGGGTTAAGATGAAATAAATTGATTATGTAGTTTAGACTATTTAAGTTATAGTATTATACACTGGAGGATCCATGAGGAGTTTCTGGGAGAGTTACTAAAAGAAGTCGGATGAATAATGTCAAAGGACCCGTGATATAGGCAAAAACGATACAACTTTAACAATGTATGGTCCAGGGGCCTGCTGAAGGGCCTGGGTGGGGTCAAGGGATATTTAAGTGTGAAATTATCTAGAATATGTTTTTTGAGGATATTGCCCTGATCCCCCAGTGGTGGTAATAAACTGTATGGATGGTTACTCACCAGAGATGAACTTCTCCTTGCAAGCAATTTGACATCATCTGTTGTAACAGTTGTTCTTCTTGCATGTCTGCAAAGAAAATCATTTAACTTCATTGGATACAGATTTAACAAGTCTGAAAGTGACAGGATTTTATGTGTATGTGTTTGTAGAAAGATGAACAATTACACTTTGTTGTAATCATATTATTATTTTTTTAAATTCTGTAATCTCCAGTTCCATAATATACACAATCTCCAGGTCCTGCAAAAATGTTTATTCAAAAATCTGCATTCTATTCACAGTATTTGTACATAATGTATGAATAAGTTATTTTTTAACATGCAATCTTCTTAAAATGTTATGCCTTTTTCAGGGAAACAAAAAAAATTGACCTCAGAGACCTCTTTTGATTCAAATATAAAACTCACTGTGCAAAAAGCTCCATGTCCTTTGCAAATAAACCTGAAATGCAATGAGAAAAAAAAAACTGATTCAGCATACACCTGTTATACTTATGCTATAGGGCCAACTTCATATTTAAAATATCAAGCGTAAGTGTACAATCACTCACTTTTAGGTACGAGCTAATAAGGTTTGATGACCTTTTCAATTGTACAAAGAAGTAGTCCTATACAATTTGATCTAACACAAAAACAAGAAATGACAGTTTGAAGTACAATCACTATATGATGCCTTTGATAACTATTGACCTGTTTGAATTCAAAACCAATGTGAATAAACCTTAACCAATCAAAATGTCCATATCATAAAATGATAACCTGTAATGTGGTTAAATGACTACTGATGAAAGCTCTAATTAGAATTAAAGGAGCTCTCTTCTTCTGATAAAGTACAGTTCTCCAATTGGAGTATAAACATACTGTGGAAAGCTACTAAATGAATTCTCGGTGTGAGGTAAAAGTGTGTAGTCTATATATACATGGTGTAAGGCAGAAGCTGGATGTCTGGTACAACCTTCTTGAAGCATTTAAGTGAAGAGCTGTGTACCAGATGAAGTAAAGCTGTTCCATAGCCCAATGGTGTCTGGGAAAGAGTGCTTGTACATGTAAATTAGAGTCCTGGCAAAGGGAATGAGGAACTTCTGTGTGTAACCCCTTGCTGTTCAATGTTATATGCTGGAGATAGGTGGTAGGCATAGCAACAAGTTCATGGATTATCCTGTACATCATTATTGCTTTACAGCAAGTTCTCTTTTCTGTTAGAGAGGGATCTCCATCAAAAAGTGAGAGCGTTTTTGCTAAGTCAAGGAAATTTTGAAATAACAGGTCTAAGATTTGATACTCGTGTCTTTAAAAATTACTTCTATATTCAAAAGAAATAATTATGATTAATTTGAACATTCGTATCAAAAGTTTTCAGTGCCATCTCATGCACGAAAAGTGTGTTAGAATATTCTTGAGACTCAAGAGAAAAAAAACGCCCTCACTTTTCTGCTCCTTTAAACCCCTTGGATGCAGCCGCACAGTACCCCATATCCAATAGCATGATCAACGTTTCCATCAAACAAAACTGAAACTTGGCAGCTCTCACAAGTAAACCTTGAGTTCCAAGCCAACGGAGAGATGTACAAAATTCAGGCCAGTGGTGGCACTATTTGGGGACTTACCCTTACCCCTCCCCCCCCCCATCCCCTACAATTTTCAGGTCATGATACAATAAGATACTGTAAGTTGTTCTTTTTGTGGAAGCCCAAAAAATGAGAGGAAAAAGGTCATTCCTCGAAATGTACACCTGTAGAGTTTTATGATACCACACCTGCTTGCTTAAATGTAGCCTCTGCTAACACTGAAATAAATTGCTTTGAAAATGTGATTTCTTCTTCTTCCTGCATTTCATCACAAATCTGTCCAACAGCAAAGTGAACGGCTGCTTTAAGTCTCTGTGGAAAATAGATGTGAGTGTACTGTTATATTCATGCAGTAGATTTGTTGATTGATAAATTGTCAGAATCTAACAGATAATTTGTCTTTTTATTTGACTTTTTAGTTTCAAGACTAATATTCAGTAAAAAGATATAAATCTGTTTCTTGCCATTTCAATAATGGTTTGCATCTTGTTTTTCAGTATTAGATTAACATGGTTGAAAAATGTTTAACATAAATCAATCAACAGCTTATCATCAAATTACAAACCCTTATTAACGCATCTACATGTAGACAAGCAGCACTTTGGTTGTATTTGATTTTTAAATTCCTGATCTTTTTTTGGACATCAACACTACAAGACTGATAATTCTTACAATGTTCATAAATTACTTGAAACACATAACAAGTTGATGAGCAAAGAAGGGTACAGTATACTGTAATCATTCAAAACTACCCTTGTCACACAAGTAATGAAACAAAGCCAACAGTGATGAGGTCACATTTTTGAAAGTGGATGCTTGAACACCAGTCTGGAGTGGGTGATTGAACACCAGTCTGGAAAGTATGTACTGTATGTTACGCCGAAGATATTCGGAGTGGAGCTTAAACAGTTTGACAAATTTTGGCATACTTCTCTCTCAATTGATAAAGAATTACAATGAAATTTGAGTGATATGAACAAAACTGGCATAAATTTGCTTTTCAAAAATTACGGCATGGAGAAAACAGGACTTTCCCCAGTGGGTTGAACATTTAGATGGTGACAAATGAAGTTGCCATCATGAAAACTTGTGGGAGACCACAAGACAAAGCTCTCAGCTCTATGATTAAGGGAAAATTTAGGTATAATATATTTAATAAGTTTTTATTATTGTTGTTGTCATTATTATTATTATATTTTGCTTCTCCTTATCCACCATCACCGACCAAAGTTTAAAATGAAAGTTGGCACTGTTAACCATCAATTTATCTACGAATAGTTGAACTAAAAACAACCCACATCAGTAAATAATGCACTTGTCAATTGTATGACTCACCCCTACTACCCCGGCAATGTCGGTCAAAGGTGAGTCATTGACATATAAAATAGTAACTCACATGTGCATCATTGTATCAAATTGTCAGTCACCAGTGACTCTGTGGTGGGTTAATTTACTTCAGACCCATTGACTTTGCACAAAGGCAATTCATTTGGGGTAAGTCATTTCACAAAAAAAGTGACTGAGGGGTGCGTCAATGTACATGTTTTGTCCACCCACTTTGGTGCAATGACTCCCTTTTTCCGGGGGTGTAGGGGTGAGTCACACAAATGACAAGTGCATAATACATATACACCACACTCGTATGATATTGGCTATTCTTAGACTCTAGAGGAAAGTAGAACACCAATCAATTATGAATAGTAAGTAGGCCTAATCGAATCCTCTAAACGACACTGGATATTTTTCTACGCATACTGTACCTGCTCTGTGGCAAGATCCTCTTCATTTTCAGTATCGTGGTCAGCCATCATGGAACCTTTTTATGCTAATTCATGAACTTCTGTACTAGGCTAGCTGACTATCAATGCTAGCACATACAGCTGCAGCAGGTCTATGCTGATAAAATTGTTAGTGGAACTGGCTCTACAGTGATGCTGTGACAGTGCAATTTCCACAAAATCTGAGCGACACTGTCAACAGTCAAGACACAGTACAAATTTACTACAACTTTGCCAAAAATATCGATTTCCTGAATATATCAATTGACTTAACTTAAAAGTTAAGACCTGAAACATTAGCTATGCATTGTTAGTGTTGCTCAGCTGAGTTGAACCAAGTTGTACACCTTGCGTTGACTGGTTAAGTTCGAGATGTGGATACTACGATTGACATAATGTTTTTATTTCGCGCGCAAACATTGTTTACAAATTTTCACTTCCGCTTCCGGGATTTTAGCTCCGTTATACGTCATTAAGCGACATTTTTCTTAGCTCACATTTCGATTTTACTCATTCAATTTGTTCACGACACGTGAATTATTTAATAAACGGAAAAACAACACAGGCTAAAGGATGGGGAAACGTCAGCATCAGTCAGATAAAATGTATGTTGTTCATTATTCTTTTTCACCCTGTTTTTAACTGGACTTCTGACTTCTTCTGTTTTCTTTCCTTGTTACTCACCTATAGTATTATAATATACTAATTGTGCGAAATAATATTAATAATGCTGTGACCTGTCTGTGATGTGAATAGAGTTTAAAGGACTGGGCTATGAATGTATCAAGGAAAGGCTACTTGCAAAAAGGTTACTTGCAATTTTCCCTGATAATTCCCTCAGTTATGAAGATTACCGCTGTAGCATAGTGGGAAAAATAAACGTCAGTAGCACTGTAGGCCTACTATAAATAATCCATGTATATAATACTAACATATTACAACCTGCCTTTAAGTTCCGTGATAGATTTCGCAAAAATATTGGCCTGAATTAAATATGCTTACACATTTTTGTTCAAAAATAAACAAAACACTCTTCACACAGTCAAAAATGCAGTCAACACTTATAAAGTACTATTATATTATCTAAACATTTCTTTCATGTTTTATTTATTTGTTTTCGCACAGTTTTTTTGGATAAAACTATTTGATGAAATTATATGAACAAAAATTGTTGTCAGCAAAAATCAGTGCTGCAGTTTAGTGGAACATCCTAAACCTTCTTTGCGGAGGGTTGAATACTTGAAAAAAATGTGCGGTGACAATAAAGATGGCCACCAAAACAAAAATTGGAGATATTTTATCTCTATCTTGGTACCAAATAGGTAAAGATTAGGAAAAGTTTTTTTTTGGAAAAGTATCATTTAGACTAAAGGGTATAAGAATATCCAAACAGTAAGTTATTTTTCAATCATCAATTCTCTACAACGTGTGAATTCTTAAAAACATAGGAATTGTATACCAGTCATAACAACCTTCATTCAGCAATCCCAATGTCAACCAATTGAGGGACGTGTATAATAGCACTGCAGTAAATCTTGAGCTTGGTATGACATCATCAGCAAATGCAAAATCAATAAACAATTGCTTCAAAGTCAAACACAAGAGGTTGTCCATTTTTTTAAATTAAATGAAACTAATTTGGAAACTTGGATCTTCTTCTTAATCTTATTTGTATACATTGAAACCCAGGGTGCATTTCCATACCCTAAATTTTAAAGATCTTTGGCATGGATTTTAGTTCTTTCTAAGAGTGCTGGCATGAAAATAGTATTCACCTTGGCATGCAGATTTGTTTTTTTTTTTTTTTTTTTTGTTTAAAGATTTATTGAATAAGCAACAGTATATGGTAAATGTGAGCTTTAAAAATGTCCCCAGGTAATTGTGCAATGAATAATACATTTTATTGCAAAAGAGGGAAGCATACAGTATATGTATTAGCTATACTGATTGTACTATTTCTGGTACCTTTTTTTTGTGGAAGATTTTCAACTCAATTACTGGCTAAAACTTGATTACTCTTGGCATACAAAAATGAAGTGTAGGTTTTTACATGGAATGCACCCTGGGTTCAAACAACACTGTAATCTCAGCATTATTTCACTGGAAAGATTTGTTGAAATAAATTTAGGTCATAGGAAGATGAAGAATGAACAATGTTGCACATTAAGCTACAGTACTGTAGGTTTAATTTTCCTGTGTGGCTTGTTGTCATATGTGAAATTTATTCTCTCTTTGTTTTTTTTTGAGATACCCTGATTCCAATAGGCCAATATTCCCAACCTCAAAAAGAAGTGTATTTTTGCATGAGGCCTTAGATTTATGTACCATTACCATTTTACAGCATTTTGAAACCTCAAGCATCAGTATGCAAATTATTTTATGCAAGGATGAAAACACAAAGGCAAACATACCCATACAGCAAAATCTCAAAGAAAACACTTTAGGATGTGATTGAATGCTGCAAGTTTAAAGCTTAAAGCTGAACGATTTCATGGACCTTGCTCTAGTTGTTGCAGAAGCTCAAACCCATTAAAAGGGTCTTGAGCTAAAATTAATCAAACCAGGGAGACATCTTTTTATATTTATATATAGAAGAAATAACAAAGGTCCAAGAATGGAGCCTGGGGTCACCACAAGAGTATCCCTTAATGATCATAACAATTGTTCATTTTAACAAGTTGCTTATGTTGGACAAATAATCACAAAATCAATATTTATAGATTCCACTCAGGTGTATTCATGTATAAAGCCATTTACAACCTTTTGCCTAATTTGCATTGCAGCCTCTTTAGCTTTAATTCAGACATCCATGACCATTTTACTAGGCACTCGAGTAATTTACATACTGTACATGTGTACAGAATTTGCTCTGAAATTCAAAGAAAGTCCTTCAACTTCCCAGGTATGCAACTCTGGAATACTCTTGATACTGTGACAAGCCCCATCAGTTGCTATCTTTCAAAGAGAATTGAAGCAATTACTTTTATGTAATCATTAAACATTATATTGTCAATTGTCTGTACAGTACCTAAGTCACCTTTTTTTTTCTTAGTAATTGAATCTTAGGTGTACGCAGGAGGGGATGTTGAGAATCTGTAGGGGGACTAGGGCTTAGTTTGCATGTTAAAATAAGATGGTAGTATGATATGCCTATCATCTTGTATTATTTGCTTGTACATGATGGTGGGGAGGGGGGTATAGTCTATTCTATATGTATTTTTCCTGTATATATGTTTTCATTATCTTATGTTCCTTTATTTGTTTCTTTGTACAGGGAGTCTGCTTTGTAAGAGCAACAGCTCATTCAGACCTCCTCCACCAATCATCTTTTTATCTGAATGTAAAGCTTTGATGTTAAATTATCATGATTAGTGTGGAAATTAATAAATCTAATCAAATCAAATCTCCCTAATCAACTGTCGACCAGCAAATAAAAAAATCAAAAAAGTGCTATTATTAAAATTCAGAAACTAATAAAAATTGTTAATAAGCGTTTAAAGATGTTAATAAGCGTTTAACGATGTTTATAAGCGTTTAACGATCTTAATTAGCGTTTAACGATCTTAATAAGCGTTTAGCGATCTTAATAAGTGTTTAACGATGTTAATAAGCGTTTAAAGATGTTAATAAGTGTTTAACGATTTGAATAAGCGTTTAACGATGTTAATAAGCGTTTAGCAATGTTACTAAGCATTTAACGATGTTACTAAGCGTTTAACGATGTTACTAAGCGTTTGACGATAATAATAAGCGTTTAACGATGTTAATAAGCGTTTAACGATGTTAATAAGAGTTTAACGATGTTAATAAATATTTAAAAATGCTAATTAGCATTTAACGATGTTAATAAGCGTTTAATGATGTTAACTATGTTATTTAAAGATGTTAATAAGCATTTAACCAATTTTGAGTAAAATCAATCAATACACTTTTATTAAAAGTAGCAATAGCTTTATGATTTTGAAAGGCATTCTCAACTTATCTTTGCAACCTGTCCCGGTCTCACCCTCTCCTAAAGGCTACCCGATGGCAACTCTATCTACTCTGCCGAGTCGAAAGCCATCCTCCTAGCCTTAAACTTCATAGAACTCTCTTTCCGCCCCCATTTTGCCATCTTCTCTGACTCTAAATCTGTTCTCACTGGCATCCTCAACATGCTCTGGCCCAACCCGTCTCATTCTACAAATCCTCAAGAAACTCCTTTGACCTCTCCCTCCTTAGGAAAGAATATAATCTTCTTCTGAATTCCCAGCCATGTCGGCATCCCTGGCAACAAGAGAGCCGACAGAGCCACCAACAAAGCTCTGTCAAACATCATCTCTCTTTTTCCTATTCCACACTCAGACCTCCGTCTCTCCATCTCTAACTTCATCAAAACAACCTGGCAAAACTCCTGGAATCATGAAACCAGTAACAAACTTTACACCATCAAACCCAAAGTCGGGACCAACACCCATCTGCACAGTCACAAGTGCAGGGAAGACATCGTTGTCACCCACATCAGCCACAGCCATTCCTCTCTCACTCACTCCCATCTCTTATCCAGCTCCCCTACCCCTCTCTGCCGCATTTGTAACACCGATCTCCCCATCAAGCATATCTTCGTAACCTGTCCCTAATACCAGATCTCTTCTCTCCTCACTATCCTCAATTTTGGACCTTTTCGAAAACAATTCTTCCTCAAATATCATCAACTTCCTCCGCAACAACAACCTCTTCCACCACATTTAACTCCCCCCTCCCCACCTTCCCCACCCCACCCTTTCTACATCTAACCTTACTTAGTAATTACCTCCTTTTTTTTCCCACCCTTTTCTCCCTTACAAACCTTTCCTCACTTTCTTACACCATTTTATTAAACCTTTCTTTTGACTCACTAGCCTAAATCTTACACCATAATTTATTAACACCCTCTTCGTACATTTGACTCTTGACTGTCGTGGTGCTGTTAAACATCAAGAAACCAAACCAAACCATATTTGCTTTTGAGTAAATGCAGTAGAAAAGACTGGATATTAGAGTTTCATTGATAAAACAGTTGTAGTTTTGTTTCAAAGGTTCAAAATTTACCTGAAAGATTTTTTCAAATTCCTGTTTTGGTTACTGAACCTAAATTTTTACAAGATATGGATTCAAGAGGATTAATGCTAATTTTAATTTTGTTTCCAATTCAGCCTTGCAATATATACTGCTACAGTATAACTGTCATTGTGTGTGGTCTATACTGCTATGGCTGTCATTGTGGGTGGTCTATATATAAACTGTACTCTCCAATATTGTGGTATTTCTTTTAAGTTGATGTAACTTGTAACTTGTCATTTAACATAATTATTCTACATTTGTGTTCTAAGATTTTATAAGTCTGGATCATCTCAGGTAGCCTTGATCAATTTATTACTAAAAGTTGCATAATTGTGTTATTTGATTTAATTTTTCTTTGCTTTTTGTTGCAGGTACCTCACCACAAAGGAGTGGTCTCACTTCTTTGGGGGTAAAAAGCCAGGTAATTATCAGTTTAAAGGATTAGTTCAGTGGTCAATCACGTTTATCTTCTTTGAAAAAGGGCTTTAAATTAAACAAAATGGTGAAGAAAGCAATCAAAACTCTTATTCCATTAAGGAGATATTCAAGTTTAAAGCTCTGTCTTATCTACTGTAGATGTAGAAATGACTGGTGTAGTAAGTCTACTATGGAAGGTTGGTGTCCGGATCCTCACATTCTTAGCAATTGTTAATGTATTTAAAAAAAAAAAATGTTTAACTGTTTTACTATTTGAATAATTTTTCTTTAAAATTTTTTAGAAGGTAAATTTATTACCCTTACTAGATTCTGTTTTATTACTTTAGCGACATATCCAATGGGTATTTAGGCCACAAAATTGCGGGACAAAATATGATAGAATACATAAAGACTTAGTAATCTGAGACTGTGATGTCACAACTAGTCTGATTTCAGTCGTTTCTACACAAATGATACCAAACCTAAACTTAAATATCTCCTTATTGGAATAAGATGTTTGAATGCGTTCTTAACCATTTCTTTCTTTTGAAGTATTCTTTCATATAAGATGGACTTGCTTGACCACTGACTGAACTAATCCTTTAAATTAATTTGGGTCATTGTTGTTCTGTATATTATATAATACAACTCTACCACAATAGCAGTGATGATATTAAGTAATCTTGAGTTCCTGCTTAGTGGTTTCTAAATTAGAGACAAAAAGTGAATATAATAAGTAGCAATGAAAGGAAAATGCTGAAAAGTACCTATGCTCTTTTAAAAAAAATGATCCATGTTTTTAGTTATACATGGCTTTCATTGTTGTCATCAACATGCTATTGAATTAAGATGCATTTACCCAATGGTTCAGTAATGCAATTATATAATTTTATTTTGACTTCAAGGGATTGCAGCCTCAGTGGTTAGAAATATGTGTATAGATTGTACATTTACTCTAGTCATCCTGTAAAAATTAGCTTCATTTCCAGTGGGCAGGGAAATATTTACTTTGAGAAAATCATCTTGCATGCAAAAAGGAAAAGAAATGCTTTTCATAAACCAACAAATATTATTTTCCAAGAAAGTGAAAATCATATTTGCAAGAAGAAGCCATCTGGTTTGTGCTTCCTATAGAAAGTTAGGTCTGTGTGCTCATGCATAGTAAATTCATCCTTAGTGAGATAATATGTTCCACTGCTATCTGATGCTTTCAGATAAATTATGATGTATTACTCCTTACTTTTTCACTACATGTTTACTATATTGCAACTTATCTTTAGGGTCTAGAATGTTCAATTTCATTATTTTGTAGATGACAAGAACAAAATTCAGTTTAAGAGGCTACCATTCGATCATTGCAGGTGAGTTTTTTTTTTTTTTAGATCAAATCAAAGTTTTTATGAATCAATGGAATTTTCTGTCTGCTTGCATGAATATGGAAAGCCTTTCATTAATGACCAAAATGTATGAGAGGCTGAGAACCATATACATATTTTCTGTCACAGCAATACACACAAGTATGCAGTACAAAAACAATTATCTTAAGATGACTAGAAAGAACCTTTAAGGTTTTTGATGTTTTCCTAACATACAATGATCTTTGAATATCATAGGTTTGTATCACACTCTGCTTACAGTACATACTTTTAGTAACAGAAAATTAGCCTCTATAAAACTAATACTGTAGCTTATTCAAGAAAAATGATTTAACACTGTTAATCTCTATGAAGAGAAATTTCCTTCAGCACAGTAATAACCTTTTTGTATTTTATGCAAATTAGGCCCTCTTGTACATATTGTAAAGGATTATCATGAAGTCAGTCTGAGTCAGGCAATAGAAACATTTTAATTGTATTTGGCATATATAACGGCATTATAAAGTGGCACACATACAGTACATAAAAACCTAATGTAGTGTTGTAAATTACATATTGAATTTTCCCACTTTTTATTTAGTCTCTCTTTTCAACCTTTCGAGCATCCATACTGCACCACCGGATGGGGTCATCTTTGATCTTATGGCGATTGTTCCTTTCCTCAAAAAATATGGAGTGAATCCAGCCACAGGAGAAGTGAGTTAAGGCAGTAACACACCAAACGCGACGCGGCGAGCGATTTTTAAACAAAATTGAATAAAACAAAGGAAAAGAAGCATTTTGTCCTCTTGTTTTCAGAGAAGGATTGTCATTGCAGGAATATTTAGATATTAACTGAAAATTGATTGAAAGGGTGTTTCTGTGCCCATTAAAGCAAAATTTGCATCGCGACAGAAAATGGCACCCAACTAAAGCGAATTTCTTCACAGTTTGAACAAAAAAGCATATCTAGCAAATTTTTCAGTATCATCAAAAAACCTCAATTGTAAACTTTATCATGCATTTAAAAGCACAAAGTCAAAGTATCTTATAATATTTGTTTCCTGTATGATTATCCAAAAAATTGCTCCTTGTGTTGCGCTCGTTGTGTTACGGCCTTTACTGTCCCCGTTTTTGTAATACTTATTATGAATTTGAGTAAAAAAATAATGCTTCATATGTTTTTGGTTACTGGGAATGCTACCCACAACTGTAGGTTGGCAAACATTTTATAAGAGTAGTTCAATATGTCTGTACTTACATATAGTGTGATGTCATTCTTATAAAATATTTTCTATTTCAATTATTTTAAAATGTGGGGATATTTGACAATACTTCACATATTAATTTGAATACTTCTTCAAAATATAAGTTTTAAAATTAGATTAATGTTCAAAACCAGCAAAAATATTTTGTTAAATGTTAGTTGTGTGTCACAATTGCAGTATTTATACTGTTATTGTATATTGTTAATATTAATACTTGTTTATTTGTTCATGATTTTAGGTTTTGCAGATCCTTTCTTTTTACCTCAGTAAGTGCATGTGAAAGTTTAAAATTATTAGGCTCAACAGTCAACACCAGGATCACCAACTATATCCCATGCGCAATCAGTTGTACTTTTCAGTAATAACATATCACAAGTTTGATCTCTTATGTCAAAGGTCTAAGTAATAGATTGGATGGAGGGAAGCAAATCAATTATTGATTAAGCAAGTGCCAGAGGTTTCAAATCAATCAATCCATTAACTGCACCTTTGTTATTCCATCAGTGTTTCTTGTTTTTGTATTCTTAGGATCTTTCCATAGCTTACAGAATGGGCACAAGGATCATGTCAACAATGTTTGTATTACCCGTCTTAGAATAGGTCACACCCACCTCACTCACTCCCACCTCTTTATTGGCTCCCCCCAACCCCTCTGCAACAATTGCCATTGCACCCTCACACACAGTCCATCATGTTCTCCTTGCTTGCCCCCTGTACAACCTTCCCAGAGCTTCCCTGGCTCCCCACAACTCAATTGCCGAGTTCTTCCAGAAAAACCCTTTGGATAACATTTTCTCTTTCCTTCATGCTTCCCTCTACAACCATATTTAGTCCTCCTTTCCCACCCCCCTCTCACTACTTTTTTTTTTTTTCTTTTTACATATGCACCTCTTCTCTCGATCCCAGCTTTTGACTTTCAGTTCTTGTATTATCCCTCAATCTCCCCCTGTTTTCTTTCCTTCCTACCTCTAGAATAATCTAACCTCTCAGGCACAATTTGACCCTCGTTGTCGCGGTGTCGTTAAACAAACAAACAAGGTTTGATTATTTTGAAACCAAGGGAACCAAGTGTCAATACTTATTTGTTGGGTTCAGAGTTTGCTGTATTATGAGGACAATTAATAACCTGAAAGTGTTAGCTTTGTAATTTGTATGGAAACCATGAAATGTTAAAATTCACTTTTTCAATACTTTCTATTCTTAGTGTTCAATCTTGTTTCAATTATTTTTCTTAGAAACTGGATGCCAAGTCTTTGATTAAGCTCACGTTCCACAAAAATGGAAGTGGTAAGTAGAAAGTTAATGATACATGTATATAGACAGGTAGCAACAACATGAGCTGAATTGGTTGAAAATGTATTAAAACCCATAAAAATAGCAAAAATTCCCATCAACATCAGTTAAAAATTGGTCATTTTTGATGCTGTAAAGCATTTTAAAACGTAGATACCTAATTAGCATGAATTGTGCAATATTTTGTTGCTTTAGAACAGGACAAATAGAAATTTGCTTATATTGACTTCCTGTTTATCAATCCTTGAACAGGAAATTATATATTATTATAACCTTGACCCAGATTTAGCATTAAATGCTATTTGACAACATTTAAAATTTGAAATAATATAAATTACATTAAAAGGTTTTTAGCTGTATTCCTGTTCATACATCATAGCTTTTGTGCATGCTGAAATTTTTTACAAACCTTGATTTGTCATAACTTCAAAATCAAAAGTGCTATTGTGACCATTTAAAGACATTGTTCTGCTCAAATTGTAATGTTTTTCATCTGTATAAAGAATTTTACCTGTCTATATACCTTTAAAAGTAGGCACAAGTGATACGCATATCTTGGTATAACATTTAACCTCCACCCTCCTATTTTCATGGGGTCCTTATTTTGATGGCCTAACTAAAAAAATTGGAGAAATGATCAGTTTTTTTTTGGTTCCGATGCGATAGCATCAGGAACTTATGCAGTCATCATGGCTTGTGTATGTATGTATGTTTGTGACAGCCAGCTTGTAAATGCAATATCTCATGTATGATGTATGTTTGATTCATGCCAGCTAGTAATGCAATATCCCAAGAATGATACACTGGATTTTGTCATACCCATGTAAACACTACACAGATAGTCCATGGATATGCCCCATTGTTTTTGATGGTGATGTCATAAATATTGATGAGTAGGCAGGACTTAATGTAAAAAATCTTAAATGTTCATATTTTAATTGCATGTCTGTTGTGTTTCCATATTTGGTATAATTATGATGTTAGCTAGTATGTACATGTTTATGATGTTAAAATGTTGAATTTCATTAATATGCATAGTGGGTGGGGCTTATTATGATTTTGCTGAAAAGCGCTTGTAAACATGGTATCTCAAGAACAGTAAACTGTATTCATGTCATATTTGGTGCACAGATAGCCTCTGGTCTGTAAATGTGCCCTATTGTTTTTAATGCCCTATTGTTTTTGGTGGTGATATCATGCATATTAATAAGTGGGTGGTGCTTTAAGTGAAACTTGAAAAAGTGATGCATCATATTAGGCATGATCATTTTGTTGGTTATTGCTTATGTTATCAACATATGTCATGAATATGTATGGTGGGCATGGCTTAATGTGAACATGTTAAATGGTGTAAACACTATACTGTAGCTGAACGATAATAGTAATATTAGTAATAGATCAGATTTATAAAGCATATATCCATCCTAATGAATGCTCAAGGCAACATACTTATAACATTAAAATTACAGATAAGTATACATAAACAATAAAATAAATGAACGGTGATTTTCAATATCAGATTTATGCTATATCAGGTGCACAGATGGGTCTGTACAAATGTTCTAATGTTGTGGTAGTGATGTCATGGATTGTTAATGAGTGGGTGGGGTTTACAGACAAACTTTTAAAATAAAATAAATGATCAACTGTTTTTGTATCATACTTGCTATGATAATGTTGTTGATTATTGTGCAAATGCTACTGTTGTCAACATTCTTATTGATCTGCATGGTGGGTGTTGCTTATAAATAAATATCATGGAAGAAATATTTCATGATATGCAATGGCATGACAGTTAATACAAATTTTGTAAATCAATCACCTTTTGGTTCATGGTTAATTTTTAACCTGTGTTTTAGTTCATGGTAAGACACACTATTTGAGTAGTTCTTGATCTCAGAAGCATCTTACTTTGCTTGCTAATCCCTTCTCCCTCTGCCACCCACCTTTATAGTGGGTGGGTGATGCCAAGGTAGGGCAATGATTGATTTCTGAAATCTTAACCTACAGTAATCCCTCTGAACACATTGATGATCCAAACCATTAAGATGAAACACTGAGGCCTAAATGAGACTGATAGTTTATGGAGATAGTAAAAATTCTTTCAGTGCATTACAATACTGTTTATGTTTGTATCGAGAGTACTGCACTGTATTACCATCAATTCTGCAGTTATTTCTATGGTAGCTGGCTAAAATTCATGTGGACCTCAATATCCAAACTTCAGTTATTTCTACGGTAGCTGGCTAAAATTCATGTGGACCTTAATATCCAAACTTCAGTTATTTCTATGGTAGCTGGCTAAAATTCATGTGGACCTCACAATAGCGGAACTGCAGTTATTTTCACGGTAGCTGGCTAAAATTCATGTGGACCTCACAATATCCGAACTGCACTTATTTCTATGGTAGCTGGCTAAAATTCATGTGGACCTCACAATAGCAGAACTGCAGTTATTTCCACGGTAGCTGGCTAAAATTCATGTGGACCTTATCCAAACTAGCTCTAGTCCCAAGGATATTTGAGGATTACTGTTCTGTATGTTGTTGTTAATACAGATAATGAAATGAACTTTGTTTACCTTTTTGATCCCCAAATATTCTATTTAATCAAAATAGGGTAATTTGTTTATAATGTGATGTTGATATTGTGTAATCTGAAGTCATTTTGTAAATTAATCATTTCTATGATCCCATACAATTTGTATGTAGACAAAGTATGATGATAATTTTTTAAGTTTCCATTTCCAATATTATTTTGGAGAATGTTTATAGTCTATAATAGTTCACTGTTTTTGGTAGTACAATCATAGTAGGGAATCTACTAACAATGCCCATTGATATAAAATCGTTATTGTGTGCCTATCTACTTACAATCTTTTTTCTTTTGATATCAGATAAGTTTCACTTGTCCAATAACATACAAAGTGTTCACCAATAACAGCCACATTGTGACAGTACGGCAATCAGGACAGGTGTATGCCTATGATGTAAGTGAAGATTTTAAGTTTCCTTCCATTCATACAAAATA
This sequence comes from Chiridota heheva, assembly GCA_020152595.1. Lineage (NCBI taxonomy): Eukaryota > Metazoa > Echinodermata > Holothuroidea > Apodida > Chiridotidae > Chiridota > Chiridota heheva. The sequence goes on along the minus strand of JAIGNY010000011.1, from coordinate 1,383,667 downwards.
TATTAATTAGTAGTATTAAGAGATATTAATTAGTAGTATTAAGAGATATTAATTAGTAGTATTAAGAGATATTAATTAGTAGTAATTAAGAGATATTAATTAGTAGTATTAAGAGATATTAATTGGTATTAGGAGAAGGGATTATACCTTATTTGTCTCTGATTTGATGAGCGCTCAGCGACACTTTCATGATGTAATATTCACAAGTTTGTGGATACCTGTGCAATCATTTGTGTGATTTCTGATAGTTGGAGATAAATTTAGTGAATTTTCCCTCTTTCAATGTGCACTGTTGAATAATGCTAAGCAATTATATTAAAGTGCTTCTGCCATTGGGGTCGGAACAAATGATAAATATGATATTTTTGATATTTGATTTGCAACAATATGATTTTTTTCTGCTCTACACCCCACCGTTTGCGAGAAAATGGTAAAAAAAGAATGAGTTTTTTGTCACCTTGACAATCATAATCGGGCTTTATATACAATGACGTCACTTCAGGGACTCCTGTAAGTGAACGATGCATCGCTGACACATTTTGTGTGTGTACGTCATTGAAGTTTTGCGACTAGTGTCAATTATTATTTAACTATTTTTTTTTTTTTTATTTGAATATTTTCCAAGTATTAATCAAAATCCCGCAACTTGTGTAGTAGGAGGCTTTAGTAATATAAATTCTCAAACTGAAAGTCTTTATCAATGGCAAAGGGCTACAAAATGAGACAATTCTGGAAGTGTTTTGTGTACTTGACATAAACAGAGTTTTCGGGGCTTACCGAGTACAGTGTCATATTCAGCTCATGCCAGATTGTTATACCCCTGTTCTGTTTAATTTAAACAGTAGCTTGACCGCATCGCTCTCTCTGACATCAAATTTGTACTGTTTCGCACGTAATAAAAAATTTATTAAAAGAAACAGAGGAAGAAAAAAAATAGAATAAGACTCGGTGATATTCGAACTCATAACCTCTTGCTCAAAAGACAATGCCATAACCAACTGGGCTACTTAATCACTTGTAAGCTTATATAATTTATTTTATATATAGTGTGGAATATTATCAAATGAAGAAAAATAGATAAATTAGAACTGAATTTTAATTATTGTGTCCATATGCCAAGCCGTCCCTTTTAGCATATCAAAACTTTAAAAAAAACTAACAAAATTTTCACAATTTCTTCAAAAACTTTCAATTCAAGTACAAAAACGCAAACGGAATTGTGTGAATGAACTATTCAGTTCACGTAGGCCTGTTGACTAAATGTCAAGTGACAGAGACTTGAATATTGATAAATAAAGCTTTAGATTTCCATCAGACGTAAAAAAAAAAAGAGGTAGATGTTGTTGCAAACATTTCAATTTGATTATGTTTAAGAAAATATTACTTGCGAAACAGTAAGAATTCCATGCCGACTATGCAGGCTTAGTACTGTAGGACCGTGTAAGGGTTGTAAGCCTGATATTCTTCTTTCTCGTATGCAAGTGGTTCAAATTGAAAAGGAAAGACATCCCCTTCAACATTATGAGAATGTTCTTCATTTATTTCCAAATCATTTTTATCATAGCTTGAACTTGAAAATGACAAATTAAGATCTAAACAGCCCGAAAGACTTTTGTAATCAAATGTTATTTGTACGTGGTTAGTATGTGTCTTGCATTGTTTATGATCAGCAGTCCCTGAAATGACGTAGTAAACTGTTATGATGTCACAAATCCCTTTGAACTTTTTTTAGAGCAAGCAATAAATGTTCAATTTCTAAGTCTTTTTTATCATGAAAATGGACTTATTTTCAGGATTTCTTGATGAATTATTGAATTTAGGGAAATGAAATACCTATATCAGGTTAAATCTCATTTTTGGGGAAGTATGCCAAGACCACTTTAATTGGTGTCAGTAGATTTACTGGCATTCAAGGTGTTGCATGCATTATGAGAAAAATTAGCTTTGCTGGTTGTTGCTTTCTAAATTACATTTTTGTTCATTTTACTGGATATCACTAGTGTTGTTCATTATGTTCTAAAGTTACCAATCTGGCTCACTGTGATTGGGAATTGCAGCTCTGTGGTAGCGATTGTTACATATTGTGAAATAAATGTATTAGTGAGCTAAAGTTATCTAATGTACAATCTAGCATCACAAGTATTCTTTTTATGACCCCTTTGCACTTTGATTGCTAATGTCAGTCATTGTGATCTAAGTTTAGCTTAGTTTTTGTGATCTAACGTGAAGGTTTCGTGATGATTTAAGATTATCTGTGCTGTTTGATGCAGCTCAGTAAATGACTCTTTACTGTGATTGAGATAATCACTATTACAGATCATGATTTTTAATGTCTCAATGTTTTTTTTTTTAATCAGTTATGATTTATTATACATTCCCATATTAATATTATTATTTGTATTATTATTACTATTATTATTATTATTATTATTATTATTATTATTATTATTATTATTATTATTATTATTATTATTATTATTATTATTATTATTATTATTATTATTATCATCAATATTATTATTATCATTATTATTATACTACAAGGTTAAAGACCTCACATCTTATAAAAGAGGGTCAATGGATTATAATTTAATTCAAAGGATTTAACTGACAAATCTTGACAAATACTGTATATGTTCCTGTCTCCAGTACATCGGAAATAATTTTATGTATTTTCTAGGCATATGAGTGTTGGTATTCCTAAATTATGTTCTTCTGTATTTTCTAGGCAATTGCGGAGCTGAACATCAAAACAAAGAATTGGACAGACCTGATCTCAGGAGAACCATTCACAAGGAAGGATCTGATCATCTTGCAGGACCCTGGCAAGCTGGACAAATTTAATATCACGAACTTTTATCATGTGCAAAAAAACCTGAAGGTTTCAGAAGAGGGTAGGAGCCTTGACTGTTTGTTTAAGTTTATTTGTAGGATTTTTGTTTTTATTTGAAACTTAATATCTAACCATAGTTTCAGCTGTCAAATGTGCTGTTAAATTTAAACAAACAAACAATAAAGCAAGCATACACAACATTAAGATATTAAAGTTATTAAGTTGGCAAAATCTTGAAACTGTTTGTAAGTTTTGAGATATTTTGTATTCTTATTCCAAATTTCTCTGTCTTGTTAGTTTTTGTTGGGTTCAAGCTATAAGTCCACAAAACTACATGTATAATCGCTAAGAAGGCCTTAACTTTAATGGCTAATAAGTTGGCGCAGTGGCTTTGGTTAAAGAGTCATGCTCATAAGCGAGAGGTACCGGGTTCAATTTTTGCCACAAACCCTGCATTGTGTCCTTGAGCAAGACACTGCTGGGGAGTTGACCTGCAATGGACTGGTGTCCTGTCCAGGGGGAGTCCCCTGCTCTCATCCTCTTACACCAAGTAAACCAGGAACAAGCACCAGCCTGATGGGCCTTCATGGCTCTAGTATGGATGGACTGATGGACTGGCATTTTGTCCAGGGGGAGTCCTGTGCTCTCATCTTCTTACACCACAGAAACCAGGGACAGCACCAGCCTGATGGGCCTTCATGGTTCTAGTATGGATGGACTGGTATTTTGTCCAGGGGGAGTCCTGTGCTCTCATCTTCTTACACCACAGAAACCAGGGACAGCACCAGCCTGATGGGCCTTCATGGTTCTAGTATGGATGGACTGGCGTCTTGTCCAGGGGGAGTCCTGTGCTCTCATTCTTTTACACCAAGGAAACCAGGGACAGCACCAGCCTGATGGGCCTTCATGGTTCTAGTATGGATGGACTGGTATCCTGTCCAGGGGAGTCCTGTGCTCTCATCTTCTAACACCACGGAAACTAGGGACAGCACCAGCCTGATGGGCCTCTATGGCTCTAGTATGGATGGACTGGTGTCCTGTCCAGGGGAGTCCTGTGCTCTCATCTTCTAACTCCATGGAAACCAGGGACAGCACCAGCCTGATGGGCCTCTATGGCTCTAGTATGGATGGACTGGTGTCCTGTCCAGTGGAGTCCTGTGCTCTCATCTTCTTACACCACGAAAACCAGGGACAGCACCAGCCTGATGGGCCTCTATGGCTCTAGTATGGATGGACTGGTGTCCTGTCCAGGGGAGTCCTGTGCTCTCATCTTCTTACACCACAGAAACCAGGGACAGCACCAGCCTGATGGGCCTCTATGGCTCTAGTATGGATGGACTGGTGTCCTGTCCAGAGGAGTCCTGTGCTCTCATCTTCTTACACCACAGAAACCAGGGACAGCACCAGCCTGATGGGCCTCTATGGCTCTAGTATGGATGGACTGGTGTCCTGTCCAGGGGAGTCCTGTGCTCTCATCTTCTAACACCCAAAACCAGGGACAAGCACCATTCTGATGGGCCTTCATGGCTTTAGTATGGACGGACTGGTGTCCTTTCAAGGGGGAGCTCTCATCCTCTTACACCAAGGACACCAGGGACAAGCACCAGCCTGATGGGCCTTCATGGCTCTAGTATGGATGGACTGGTATTTTGTCCAGGGGGAGTCCTGTGCTCTCATCTTCTTACACCACGGAAACTAGGGACAGCACCAGCCTGATGGGCCTCTATGGCTCTAGTATGGATGGACTGGTGTCCTGTCGAGGGGAGTCCTGTGCTCTCATCTTTTAACTCCACGGAAACCAGGGACAGCACCAGCCTGATGGGCCTCTATGGTTCTAGTATGGATGGACTGGTGTCCTGTCCAGTGGAGTCCTGTGCTCTCATCTTCTTACACCACGAAAACCAGGGACAGCACCAGCCTGATGGGCCTCTATGGCTCTAGTATGGATGGACTGGTGTCCTGTCCAGGGGAGTCCTGTGCTCTCATCTTCTTACACCACAGAAACCAGGGACAGCACCAGCCTGATGGGCCTCTATGGCTCTAGTATGGATGGACTGGTGTCCTGTCCAGAGGAGTCCTGTGCTCTCATCTTCTTACACCACAGAAACCAGGGACAGCACCAGCCTGATGGGCCTCTATGGCTCTAGTATGGATGGACTGGTGTCCTGTCCAGAGGAGTCCTGTGCTTCTTACACCACAGAAACCAAGGACAGCACCAGCCTGATGGGCCTCTATGGCTCTAGTATGGATGGACTGGTGTCCTGTCCAGAGGAGTCCTGTGCTCTCATCTTCTTACACCACAGAAACCAGGGACAGCACCAGCCTGATGGGCCTCTATGGCTCTAGTATGGATGGACTGGTGTCCTGTCTAGGGGAGTCCTGTGCTCTCATCTTCTAACACCCAAAACCAGGGACAGCACCAGCCTGATGGGCCTTTATGGCTCTAGTATGGACGGACTGGTGTCCTTTCAAGGGGGAGCTCTCATCCTCTTACACCAAGGACACCAGGGACAAGCACCAGCCTGATGGGCCTTCATGGCTCTAGTATGGATGGACTGGCATCCTGCCCAGGGGGAGCTCTCATCCTCTTAAACCAAGGACACCGGGACAAGCACCAGCCTGATGGGCCTCTAGGACTCTAGAATGGATTCAATGTTTTATCTTTTGATGGCTAATAGAAAAGAGGACACTTCAACTTCTCTTGTCAAAAGAATCTTTTGTTTCCTAAATATTTTAAAATATTCCATGACATTGATTTTCATATATTTATAGTTCAAACATCAGTTTATCTGTACCCAACTTTCTTTCTTTGCCAAATTATTTAAGAAAAAGATTTAAATGAGTTTCTGCTTCCAATAAATTTGTTATTTTATAGCAATCGATGTTGCTCAGTAATAATTAATATGTTATGATAAGATGCTGAGGGTTTAAGGTATGCATACAAGTTTAGACATGGTAACACTTTAAGATGCACATATTTCTTGAAAGTAATATAGAATGTGAATTATGTTTAGATTTCCTTTAACTTTTTCCTGAATTTTTCCCTTAAATTTATCCAGTTTATTGTTTAATTCACTTTTCTTACAATCAGCGGATAAAAAGGCCAGAGCCAACCCCAAATATACGCTGAAGACCAATCAATACAGAAACAGAGGATATTTTAAGTGAACTCTACAAGGAGTACAAGCCAATGGTCAGTCTCGTTGATTTTTATTAGTGGATTAGTTTTTATGATTTACAAACAATTAGACTAGTGGATTGCAGGGATTGGGGATCAGATGTGTTTAAAGTACTACACTTAATGGTATTCATATTCAAGCATATAGAAATTAAGAGCTAATATTTGAATTAGAAGAAGTGCTTTTACAACAATACTTGCATAGCAGTACAGTAACATAGTTTTAGGTTTGATAAACATAGATAATTCATTTCAACAACAGCAACTCTTTCTGCCTTCATCTCAATCTCCATCTCAAATATTCCATCATTCCCAGTAAGGATAGATCTTGTTTCCTTGGAATCACTCTCGACTCTAAGCCTTCCTATCTCTCCTCACCAACATCCTCAAAACCAACTGTTGCAAAACCCTCAATCTTCTCAAGGTCCTCTCCAACATCGACTGGGGAGCCAATCGTCTCACCTTGCTCACCTTAAATCGCTCCCTCCTCAGATCAAAGCTGGACTACAGCAATTTCATCTGCACCTCTGCAAAAAAGGAACACCTCATTGCCATCTTTTTTGAACCTCGAGAAAGTTTTTGACACTACTTGGAAATACGGCATCATCTGCAAACTTCACACCATCGGCCTCAGAGGCCACCTCCCCACCTTTATTCAAAACTTCCTCTCACCCAGGCAGTTCCAAGTTCGTGTATTGGCCACACCCTCTCCAACCCCTATCCCTAAGAAGAGGGCATCCCCCAAGGCAGCATCCTCTCTCCCACTCTCTTCAACCTGAGCATTAACGACATAGCGGACAACCTTGGTCCCAACATCAAACATGCCCTTTACTTAAAAGACTTCACCATCTTCTACTCCTGCCCAAGCTTTCCTCTTGTCGAAAATAGGCTTCAACTTAACCTCAACCAGCTGCAAGCCTGGTGCAACAACAACGGTTTTAAATTCTCCAAAGACAAGACAGTCTGCATGCACTTCTGTCATTTCAACAACCTCCACCCCAACCCAAACCTCGTGCTTAATGGCAGTCGCATCCCTAAAGTTGACTACACTAAGTTTTTGGGTTTAACTCTAGACCACAAGCTCTCCTACAAACAACACATCACCAACCTGAAACAGAATTGCAACAGCTCCCTCAACATTCTCAGCCTCCTCTCTAATACCACTTGGGATGCGGATCGTCATGCTCTCCTCAAAATCTTCAGGCTCACCATTCGTGCCAAGCTTGACTACGGCAATATTGTCTACTGTGTCGCTCACAATTCTTACCTCAATCACATCAACACCATCCAAAATGAAGCCCTCAGGCTTTGTGTGGGTGCCTACAGGACCTCCCCAATCACCAGCCTTCATGTTAGAGCCAACAAACCCCCTTCCCCCTTCCTGCTAAGGTGTAGAAAGCTTAGCCTCTCATATGCTTTTAGTGCCCTCACCAACACCCAGAACCCTGTTTACAACCTCATTAGATACCCCAATTTCTCCACCCTCTTTGATAGGACTAAAACCCTATCCCCTTCCTTCAGCTTACGCATCAAATCAGACCTTCTTCATCTCGGCATCAATCCCATCACTCTCAGCACTTTCTCCTGGCCCACTTTTCCTCCCTGGGCCACCCCCCTCCCTACTATCCACCTGGACCTCTCCACTCATTACAAAACCCAAACCCACCTTAACCTCTTCATCAACCTCCACAACCAAATCAAAGACCAACTCTCAAACTATACCTCCATCTATACTGATGGCTCCAAGGAAGATGACAAGACAGCTGCTGCTGTTGTCATCCAAGACATCACCTTCAGTAGCAGGCTACCCGACTACTCATCCATCTTCTCAGCCAAGGCCAAGGTCATCCTCCTTGCCCTCAACTTTATTGAATACTCTCTGCTCAGCCACTTTGCCATCTTGTCTGACTCCAAGGCTGTCCTTACTTCATTACTCAATGTTACATGGGATAACCCCACATCTCACATCATCATTTGTAAACTCCTTTCCCCCCCCCCCCCCTCCCTCCTTCTCCGTAGGAAACCTATTTTTTGCTTCTGGATACCCAGCCATGTTGGCATCCCTGGCAATGACAGGGCTGATGCAGCTGCTAAGCTTGCCCTCACCCTTTCCCCTACCCCTTTTCCCAAAACCCTTTCTGACATCAAACCACTTGTCACTTCCCTTATTTGTGGCCGCTGGCAGACCTCATGGGACTCCCAAATTGATAACAAACTCCACGTCATCCAGCCCACCATTCCGATCAAACCCACTACTCACAACCTATCCCGTGTCAACAACGTCCACATTACCCGCCTTAGAATAGGTCACACCCACCTCACTCACTCCCACCTCCTTACTGGCTCCCTTCCACCCTTCTGCAACAATTGCCATTGCACCCTCACAGTCCATTACATTCTCCTTGCTTGCTTGCCCCCTGTACAACCTTTCCAGAGCTTTCCCCGCTGCCCACAACTCTGTAGCCGAGCTCTTTAAAAAAAAACCTCCGGTTAAAATGATCTCCTTCTTTCATCATGCTTTCCACTACAACCATATTTAGTCCTCCTTCCCCGCCCCCTCTCTCTCTCTACCTTATTTTTTTCCACCCATACACCTCCTCTCTCGATCCCAGCTTTTTGGCTCTTAGTTCTCATGTTTCTCTTAATTTCCCCCTGTTACTCTCCTTCCTACCTCTGGAATAATCTAACCTCTCAGGCACAATTTGACTCTTGCTGTTGTGGTACTGTTACACTTTCATCAAACAAACAAACAAAAGCAAGCACTTCAAATTTAGTATGAAATTTAAGTGGAAACCAATGAAGGAAACTAAGAAAGACTTGAGCAGGCATTTTAGCAATTAACAACTAATTTGGCAGCATTATTTTGGATACATTAGAGCCTTTCAATGAGATAATTTGGAATATTGTGAAATAAACTACTACAGTAATCTAAATGGCGATGAATGAGTTAACATATGCATGGCTGTCTGGGACAAATGTTTCCTGATTTTTTTAGATTATATAAGTAGTTATTCCCAGTCTTACAAATTTTCTTGATATGTTCTTCCACTTTCATATGTTCATCAAAAATAACAGTAACAATTTCCACACTATCAATCTCAAATTAGGGACCAACCTCACACAATAGCAATCGTAGAGAGGATGTTGTCATTACCCGAATACGTCTTTGTCACTCCTTTCTCACCCACTCCTACCTCCTAACAGGCTCAAGAACTCTCCCCCCCAAACATCATCACCTTCCTCCGCAATAGCAACTTATTCCACCTGATCTAATCCTTATGCACACTTCCTCCTTTCTATTTTCCCATCCAATCCTTCCTTTATTTTTTATTGGTGAGCATGCGAAGCATAATGTAATCTAATGGCGATTTTATCCATCTGGCCTTCCACAGTTTTGCCTGAGATTTCCTCAGAAATGTTAAAAGTTTTTGAGAATTCCTCAGAAAATTTTAAAGTTTCTTCAGAGTTCCTCAAAAAAAAAGTTTCTTTAGATATTCCTCATGGAAGGCTGGAATTTCCTTACAAACTGTTAACCTTTTTCAGAGACTCTTAAGACAGGTTGAAGAATAGTTTCCTTAAAAAGTCTACAAAACATTTGATATTTTCTTCGAAGATAACTGTAAGATGATAAAATTTCCCAAATTTCTTCAGAGATCCTCAATTGTCATAACAATGGAGGTTTAAAACCCTTAACTTCTTTAAAATATTTGTGCACCAATGGCTGTATTAGGCATGATTATTAAACACTGCCTTTATTATTGTGGTCATTTGCATAAAGTTGCTACAGTACATGTATAAACTGACAAGGCTTTTTTACTTGGCATGCTCTCAGTCAGGGAGTGTGACAGGATGTGACTGCATATGGACATAGGAAGGGATGTCACATGGACATAGGGAGGGATGTCATATGGGACATGGATGGGGGCCATGCAGGACATAGGCTAGAATATATACCATGTGGTATGCACCAAGGGCTATATCAGGCATGATTATTTCAACAAGTCATTTGTATATAAGTTATTATATGGACTGACATATTTCCATATATAGTGTGCTCAATCAGGGACTGTGATAGCTAGGATGAGACTTCTTATGGAGTGAAATGCCATGTGGAATGGTGGGATATATGGTGGAATGCCATGAGGCACATAGGGTGGAATGCTATGGGATGTCATGTTATGGGACATGGGATGCCATGTGGGACATGGGGTGGGATGCCACAAGTAGCACAGAGTATGACATAGGTTGGGATGTCATGTGTGACATAGGGTAGGAGGCTATGTGGGACAGGGTAGGAGGCCATTGGGGCATGAAATGTGATGCCATGTGGGACATAAAGTAGGATGTCATTGGGACATTGGGAGGGATACCATGTGGAACATTTGGTGGGATGCCAGGTGGGGGCCACTGATGCAGGACATAAGGTGGGATGACATTTGGAGGGATTCCATGTGTGACATAGGAAGGGATGCCACATGGGACATAGGGAGGATGCCATGTGGAACATATGGTTGGATTAATGTGGGACATAGGATGGGATCCATGTAGAACATTGGGTGGGATGCCATGTGGTTCATAGGATGGGATGCCATGTGAACCATAGGGTGGGATGCCATGTGGGACATATGGTGGAATGCCATGTGGGACATATGGTGGAATGCCATGTGAGACATACTTATGGTGGAATGCCATGTGGGAGATATGGTGGAATGCTATGTGGGACATGGGGTGGGATGTTGAGTGGGATGCCATTTGGGGCATGGGATGAGATGCCATGTGGGACATATGGTAGAATGCCATATGGGACATATTGGTGGAATGCTATATGGGACATATGGTAGAATGCCATGTAGGAGATATGTGGAATGCCATGTGGAACAAGAGATGGGATGGGATGTCATAAGGTGGGATGCCATTTAGGACATGGGATGCCATGTAGGACTTAGTGTGAGATGCCATTTTAATAATTGATTGGATCATAGGATATGGGTGTCAATTGCATGGGCATGCAAACCATGATGGTATTTACCATTCTAGTTACCTTTATTTGCACCTTTATATTTTATTCGATTGTTTTCTCTCCTTCCTATCCTCTCCTTCTCCCATTCATCTCCATCCTAAGTCTTGCACAATTTTTGACACCCTTTTGGCACATTTGACTCTGACTTGCAGTTCCATTAAACATCAACAAACCAAACCATCAGATAATTGATAATTACTGTAAAAGAAATTTGGCCCAAAGATTAGGCATGAATTTTGTTTTCTTTCATAAATTGCTGGTCACTAAAATTTGAACAAAAGTACAGTACGATTCAAAAAAGAAGAAATATAAAAAGATCTTATTTCGGAAAAGGCCGAAAAATAAAGATTACAGTTTGGAAGAATTGTGAAAAAGTACTTCAAACTTTGGAAAAATGTAAAAATAGATCATGGTTAGAAAATGTTTTGTTTTGCACTAAAAAAAAGTTAAGCTTTCCACTTTAGCAATGTCTGTGTACTAATTTTGAAAGTAATCTGTGTTTGTATACTAACCACGTTCATTGGCATAAAGACTTGGCTGTTTCAATGTTTTAATCTTCTGAGATTCATAGCAATGCTGGGACAAGACCAAGCAAGAGTTGGAGGATGTCTGCTCATTCATGATTGAATATAGCTGAAAAATTAAATCGAAAAAAACATTTAGCAATCCAAGTGTAACCCGGTTATTTTGTTTGTTTGTTTTTTCTATAGAAAAAGGAAGAAGATAACATAATGAAAGCTGACAAACTTAATGCAGTAAGTATATCATTTGTGTGAGTTTTGAACGACTGATTTCTGTCACATTAAGTCATGTGGCAATTTACAAGATACAGTAGAAATACTTGTAACATACAGTAGAGTCACTCTTGTGACATGAATGGGATGTGACTATATACCCAGATTGTATTAAATTGCATTTTCTCCCATTTTAGCAACTTTATTGGAAGTGAATGGGAAATATCTTGAATTGTTCATACATGTATATTGTTAATTTTGTAAAGGAACTTCTAAAGTTGGAACTTTTTTTACATACTGACTGTATTTTAAAGTCAGTTCCCATTGATCAGGTGCCGTTTTCAATATGGGACACTTTAACCAGCTGGAAGTATTTTAGCCCCTTTATCGAAAAGCTTTTGTCACTGTTGGGGACAAGATAGCTTCATCATCATCTGCATTAGGCATGACATTAAAGAAATGCTTTAAATCTGAAAGACTTTTTTCTTAAAGTGATTTCGTCAGAAATATACATAAGAAATGCAGCAGTTTTGTATCCTTTACCAATGTGTATATTTGCAGGCACATTACAGTACAGGCATGGTAGCAGCTGGCTTCACATCTACAGCAATGAACCCACAAACGGAGCACCAATTTGGTGAGTGATTTCTTTCCCGTAAATAATTCAATTTAATTTATTATTTCACTTGGATAGGCCCTATGGCCTTTTTCATAATTACGATGCTCACAGCAACATGTTAAATCATATAATACATGCATTTTCAAGAATTGTAAAATAACTTGTAACAAAATATACATTTAAATATATGAATCAAGTTCTCTGCAAAATTCCCAAGCTTTCCCCAGGAAATGATAGATATTATGTAATAGAGGTTAGCTTATAGTATCACTGTTTTCCTGGGTTTACATTACAAGAAGACCTCCTAAAAAAAGGATGTCATGGCATTTAATTTTTCTGTATGGACAGTAATAACAAAAGCAGTGGCATGTCTTAAGAGGGGGGGCAGGACTTCGCCCTCTAAAAAATCATAGGCCCCCCCTCCCCTCAAAAAAATATATATATTATTATGCAACTTCTGCGAAAGTTTAAGGAAATCTTCGTCAATTTTCGGGAAATCTCCTTTATTTAGGGAAATTTCCTTCATTTTCGTGAAATCAAAGAGCTTAAAGCTCTTTGGTGAAATCTTCTTTTAATTCCAGAAAATTTTCTTCAGTTTCCAGGAGCATTCTTCACTTTCCAGTAAAGCAAGCTGTCAATTCGAGAAATTTTTAGGGACAGTGTTGCAAAAATCGAACAAAATTTCCAAACAATTTTACACATTTTCCTTCAATTTTATTTTAATAATTTCACACTTTCATCAAAGTCCTCCCTAATCTGAAAACGGCTTTCAGTGTGAGTGTTTTTTTTTGTTTTTTTTCGTTTTGGAGGGGGACTCGGTGTTTTGGGGCGAGAGAGGGGTTTAAGCCCCCTCAAAAACAAAAAGCTAAACACCACCCTTAAAGAAAGACAACAAAGTTATGTAGGTTTTAATTTATTTATTATAAAATAGAATAGATACAATAAATAAAGACGATCTGCAACTTGGTTTTCCTGAAATAAATTCTACCCACGCAGAATTTGACAGGTTGCAAGATTACAATGTGTATGTGATGGACGCTAACAATTTCTGAACCTGTTAACTTAGCTCTTTAAGTTTCAGAACAGTATTCGGTGTAGTCAACATTCTGACCGTATTATCTGCTACAGCCACTACATGGCTGCTACACAAGTACGGGTGCAAGTATTGCCTAGCTAGTGCCTCAGGCTACCGAGTGAGGTGTTTATCTCACTACATCCAGTGAGATTAGCCTCATTTATTTCAAATTTCAAATAATATTATTCTCCTTCACTATCTTTTGTGACTCTTCAAAAAGATTTTGGTGTCAAAAGTATTTTCTATTATAATTCTGAAACAGTAAAAATGTCTAAATATTACCATTCTTCATATCACTTTTTAGACCTGGCTATTAAAATATTGAATTGGCACCGGAAGTTTTCGTCTACATTCCTCAAACGTTGCCAATTTACATGACTTTTGCAAATAAAAACAATGTCATAGATTTGTATTGTAAATTGATTGTAGCATAGTAACCATTAAAATACAACCTTCAATAAATAGCACTTATTTCTCCTCATTTAATAAAATTCAAAATATAGTTCTCAATTAAAAGATGACGGTTTTGAGCATGGAGTTTACAATACTAGACCTGCCGCGTCCTGAGGGCCACGACAGAAAAATACTTTGGAGTGAAATATAAAAATATCTTATTTGGAAAAAGCAAGGGCAATCAAGCATTATTAAAGAAACTCATCTTCCAGTTTGTGCATGTTACAAAGCATACAAATACGATTTTCTCTTGGAATCTTATCACAACGACCTTTGTGTAATTGGAGATAAAGACAACTACATCAACATTTGAATAGCAATGAGCCATGAATAAGATAAACAACAAAAGAGCATCCTTGTGGATTAACAATGTATGCGGTAATCTATCACCAAAGTATTCAATTATTGAAGTTTATTGCATGAAAATTTAAAATACTGTGTTTTATTTTTCAGGGATTATTGATGAAGATATTGTGAGGTACAAAAGAATAAAGAAGAAGGGTTATGTGAGGCTTGTCACCAATAAAGGTGTTCTTAATCTGGAACTTCATTGTGACATGGTAAGAAGAGTATAAGTTGATTTCCATAAAATCATATCGTGAGCAGGATTCTAGCTAGACAAGTTTGAGTGCCGGGCTCCAGTGACAATCCAGGGTGACCTACTAGGCCTCCTCCCATGAAGAACTGTTCAAACTTAGTCCACTTCTATTCACAAATTGTCAACAAAAATGTTTTTTTTTTTTTTTTTTTTTTTTTTTTTTTTTTTTTAATCGGAATGCTAGAAAGATTTACAAAATATTGTGTATGTACAATAGATATTCAAATACAATGGGTATTCAACTGTCAAAGTGCCCCCTCCCCTCCCCCCTTTAGATAAAAAAGTACAACATATGCCGGAAACTCTTCTCTCAATTCCCATTCTTATTCATCTTACCCAAACTTTGTACCGCTTTTATTTTCGTCCCAGTATCATTCGATGAAAGCCATGTGGCACATGTTCCTATAAACTACGCAACAACTTTTGTCAATATCAAATCCCCCACAAATCAAAAGAATATCGATTAGTCCGTTTTAATGTTAAGTGCATATGGGGTTTATAACAAATGTGATTGGTTACTTACATTTAAACCAGTTTATAAGCACGTCTTGGGCTCTTGGGGGTGTAATATTTACTTTGTTAAGGTTTGTTTGTATGGTAAGTGATGGACTTGGCAAGCTGCCAGCAGTGAGTCACAAGAATTAAAATGTAAACCTGAACTGTGTGCATGTATGTATGTTTATGCAAAGAGCTTCATGTATGGATGATTTCATGATAATATGTACATTCAATTGCGTTAAATTTTAATAGTTCAGTTGTTTTGATCGGAATTTAATGTGCGTAATGTATGTTATGTAATGTGTGTAAATCAGCAGATGACATAAATAGAGCGAGATTAAAAGGAGATCTATTTAAACACTTAATGAATTAACTGAATTGAACTTTTGAGTGCTGGGCGGAAGAGTGAATCTTAGAGTCGAGTGATGGGCGGGAATTGTGAGTCCTGGGCGGGCCCGCCCAGCGCGGCCCACCATAGCTAGAACCCTGTTCTGATCGTGAGGGAATATTACTGTAATACATTTGCGACATAGTCTGTATAATTATATCAAGTAAACTTGTCATTTCTGTAGATTCCATTACCAAATGTTATGTTGTAAAAATAGTGGTCAGATTTTATCAAGACACGGTTGCTTTAAGTATCTTGACAATAAGCAAGAACTCAATATACTTATAAGATATTCTCAAGTTTATCATTTTTTTCTTTTTCTGGGATCTTGAATGCAGGATAAAATCCTATCGGAATAGAGAAAGTAAATCATATCGTAAAGTTAATGATAACTTCATTAAGCCTAAATAACTTGCTTCATGTACAAGGTGGAGTATTCAAAATCTAAAAATGTATTTGATATCCATGTTTCTGTTGTCATAATCACTTACTATTTTGCTTCTTTATAAAGCAAAGCTAAGTTGTTGTTTTGATTGTATAACATTTTCATACACAACATTAAGTTGTGATGACTATTTTTCTTGATATTTTCTATTTTACTGAAAAAAGGTGATTGATCGAAGGAATTTTGGAACTTTTCGAATAAATGAGAATTTTAATAATTAGATCCTAAATATAAAATTCCAACCTATTTGAGAAATGTGTGTGTTTTTTTATTTCCTATAGGTGCCCAAAACATGTGAAAATTTCCTGAAGCTTTGCACCAAGGGATATTACAAAGGAACAGTATTTCATCGATCTATAAAGAATTTCATGGTAAGATTTCTGAAGCAGCATATGTATTCAATGTAATAAGCGCCCGTGGCGCTTGCAAAAATAAAATTGTACCACATTTTAGGTGCAAAGTTTCTTCCTAAGAAGCGCCCATGCTCAGGAGTCGTCACAGTGCAAATTTGGGGAAACAAAGGGAAAGTTAAGTAATTATAGACCTTCCACAATTTTGTTCTCCCAGTATCAACAGGAATTTGAGATACAAAAAGATATGGAACATAAATACATATAAACCATGTAAACAGCATGTATTATTTTGATATTGATATGTTATCAGTCAAAAAATATTGGGTGGGCGCTTATTAAAGCAGGGGCGCTTATTACGTCAAATACAGTATGTATTTCATCATATTGGAATGTTTGTCAGTGACAAAAAATGAATGATGCACAAATGCCAACATAAGCAAGTGCTTGCGTGATTTAAAATTTCCAAGTATTTGTAAACTTCTTGTTACATACTTTTTGGAAGATGTTCCAAATGGTGATGTAAGTAAGACAATTTATCAGGATGATATTTCTGAACAGATCCACAAGTCAGATATTTTATTTTGCATTCTTTCAACTTTTGTAGATTCAAGGAGGGGATCCAACTGCCACTGGAAAAGGTAAGTTTCCTTACAAAAAAAAATGTTTTTCTTCAGTTGTTTTGTATTGCTACAAGTACAATCCCTCCATGGGCAGTCATTAGTGGACATAGCTGTTGTGAAATCCTTTGTAGCCTGTAAGGTGGTAGACACTCACAATTGGAATCGGGTGCTTGTACCATGCAAGATGGTAGATGTTGACATGTGGAGCCTGATATGATACTTCTGGTAGTAACAAATGTTCACTGCTGACCAAGGTGTTGGCACCTTAAAAAGGAACAAACTATTGATGAGTCCAGATATAGCACTAAATGAGATGGCAAATTCTCCTTCTTGGGTCAAGATGGTAGTTCTTTATCAAATAGGTCACTTCTCAAGACAAGGAATTTATTCATATTATTGAAAGTCAAAATGTCTGTAAATCTTATGAATAAATTCATTGGGGTCTTGCGGGGTAAATATTGATACCTCAGTGAAATATAATGCAATATTTAACTGTATTTTTTGCTTGCACTGAAAATATGATTTGATTTCTGTCATTTGTCTGTGAGTGAAGCATTATGATAAATGTTTTGAATATGGCATGTTTTATTTAAATCTTGTGATGGAGCAATCTTACTAAATGTGGAGCTTGAATTTTTTCCTCGTGTAAAATAGGATGAAGAGCTCTTAGCATGTTCACACTGCATGTTATGTACTATAAAGATGTATTCACATGCTATGTACTGTAAAGATGTATCTGCATGCTACTGTATGTACTATAAAGATGTATTTGCATGCTCACCAGTAATCATTGAAGAAATTGATTTTTTGAGGGAAACATATGAAAATATACTCCATAGCATGGAATTGGTACAGTACAAACTTTGCCAGTCTTATGTGGGGCCAATGTTGCAGCCTGAATTGATATCCTCTTATTATGAAATATTTTGGATGCATTTAAAACTTCAGAAAAACATTAAAGCATTTCTTTACTAACTCTGGGCATCTTTTATTTTTTTATTTTTTTTTGTGGTGGTGTTGTTAGTTTGGGCTTTTTATGGGGTGACTAACCCTTCTTAGCCCATCATCTTGTTATGTTGTAATGCAATTTTTAAATCCAATTTCATGAAGGAAAATATACTAGACAGTGTTCAGCTTAAACAGGATGTACAAAATGTTATCCTAATAATACCTGAAAATGTCTTGTGTTATGACTTGTTTCTTCAGGTGGTGAGTCTGCATGGGGTGAGAGTTTCAATGATGAGTTCAAACCCAACTTGAGCCACACAGGCAGAGGAATACTCAGCATGGCAAACTCAGGTCCCAACACCAACAAGTCACAATTGTAAGTGCTTCTTATACCATGTGGGTTAGTAACGGAACTGGTTTCCAAAGAGTGAGGGTGTATTTTCTTGAGTCTCAAGAATATTCAAACACATGGTAGTACTGAAAATCTTTGATAAGGATGTTAAAAATAATCATAATTATTTCTCATGAATAATGAAGAAATTTTTCAACAATACTGATTATCAACAATAAGACTCAAAATATTTCCCTTGTCTTAGCAATAAGACATCCACTTTTTTCACCCAAGAGCTATTTTAACAAATATTTGAACCTCATGCAATGATATTACTCGTCCAAATAATGCAGATTTTAAGTGATGCTTTTTTTAGGGAGAGATTGTGTAGAGGGTTTGGATGCATGAGCAGAGATGGTGCTTTCCAACTGAAATTATAAATAGTGCTTATCAACTGAAATTAGCCAGTTGTGCTGGTTTTGATGTGGAGGTACTGTAGTTAGTAAATATCCTTTATTCATTTTGCATTTTGGAACATACAAAGATGTCTGTATAAAAAGTTTAAAAACCTGCACTCAATACAAAATAGTGTGTCAAAATGTTGATTTTTACACAAAACTTGGTAAACTGATTTTGTGTGAATTTGCAACTCTTTTGTGATAGGAAATAATACCAGTTTTATGATTTATTCAATTTTCTTATTGCTGTCTTCATAAATGAATTCATTAGATTTTATGAGAAATATTCTTCAATGTCTTTTAATATAAAATGTTTCTTTATTGTCTCATATAACATACATTTTATCTTTCAGTTTCATCACATACCGGTCCTGCACACACTTAAATGGAAAGCATACTATATTTGGGAAGTAAGTACATCATTTTGTTTGTTTTGAGAGCAGTTTGATGCCATATATGTATTTTTTGTTTGTTTTGAGAGCAGTTTGATGCCATATATGCATTTTCCCTTATTCGTATTTCATTCTGTTTGATAATTCTGAATATGTGGCATTGGGCTACTGGATGTAAACAAAACTCCACTTCCTACTTTTGATATAGAATCAGTTAATGCCTGTAAGAATACTTATTGAATGAATGATCTTACTGCCAAACAAGTAGCATATCTCAAGTATTACATCAAACTTGGCTTTAAAGTTGCAGCCCTGATATACAAATGATATTACAAACAAGTAGCATATCTCAACTATTACATCAAACTTGGCTTTAAAGTTGCAGCCCTGATATATATTTAACTAAATGATATTACTGCCAAACAAGTAGCATATCTCAACTATTACATCAAACTTGGCTTTAAAGTTGCAGCCCTGATATATATATTTGACCAATAGAAGATTAAAGCATAGCTCTTGACTTTTTTCAAACAATAGCAACGTATAAACATTTGAAAGCTTTAACCAAATGTGATTGGCAATTTACGTTTCCTCACAAAAAATATAAGTTATCTACACAAAAGCTATTTGCTGTAATTAATTTATTATCAAAACTTCATCTCCTTGTTTGTAGATCTTTTTAACTGTTGTAGAAATCATTTTGTAAAACAGAACAAGATAGCTGAAAAATGATATAAAACGAAAGAAAATTTGATTTGTTTGTTTTGTATGATTACAAAGTTATTTCCTATATTTTTTGGAACTTCCTAAAAACAAGATTTTCCTAATTTTTATTTTTTTTTCATGCATAATGCAGAAACTAAAAAAAAATATGTTTTAACCATCAAAATTCAAAATTGTTTATTATGAAAACTTAAAAATAAAGTACAATTTTAAGTGTGCAACCAATTGAACAAAAACAAATGAAAATCAGGCAAAATAGTACTTAAAATGAAATTTATATCATTCATTTTCATTTTAAAAAACAAGCAATGAAGACCTTTGGACACTACACATATGATTTACTTTTCAATATATCGATGAACCTATTATTTTCCTATATTTTTCATTAAAACCTCCTATCTTCTCCTATTTTTTGTGAAAAAAGTTCCTATATTTTTTCCTATATTTTTGTTAATGGCCACTGTGACCCCTGCAATGATTTTTACTAGTGCTGATACATATTATCACTCTCTGTGCAGAGTTGTAGGTGGAATGGACACTTTATCGGCGATGGAGAAAGTAGAGACAGACAAAAAGGACCGTCCAAAGGAGGTGATTGAAATTAATGATACATTGATTTTTGTCAACCCATTCGATCAAGTTGATGAAGAGGTGAGATTTCTTGTTTTTGAAGCAGTCTTGGATTACTTTTAAAATATGAGGAGATGATGAAGTGCCACTCCAGACTTCTTAAAAATTAGTTCAGGGGTCAAGCAAGTCTTATCTTATATGAAAGAGGACTTCAAAAGAAACAAAACAGTGAAGAAAGCATTTTAAAACCTAAAACTGTTAAGGAGATATCTAAGTTTAAAGTTTGGTATCATTTGTGTAGAAACGACTGAAATCAGACTAGTTGTGACATCACTGCCTCAGATTCCTCAGTGTCTTTATGTATTCTATCACATTTTGTCCTGCGATTTTGAGGCTTAAAAACCATGGGATATGTCAGAAAGTAGTAAAACTGAATCTAGAAAGGGTATTTATAATATACCACCTGTAGAACATTCAAGGAAAATAATTTTAACAAACTTTCTTTAAAATACATTAACAATTCTTAAGAATGTGAGGACACCAACTTTCCATAGTAGACTTACAGTACTAACACCAGTCATTTCTACACAGATAAGATGAGCTTTAAACTTGAATATCTCCTTAACGAAATAAGATTTTTGAACAATTTATTTACCATTTTGTTTATTTTGAAGTCCTCTTTCATATAAGATGGGACTTGCTTGACCCCTAAACTAATTCTTTAGATGTAGCTGTAGTGTATGATTTCCACATCTTTGTGTTCCTCTTATAGCTGGTGTTGTTCAAGGTCAGAAAACCTTGTTTACTGTGCAAAGCTGGTTCATAGGAAATTAACAATTTCAGTGGGAAATAAGTACATCATGATAAAAGAGATTGATTACAAATAAGTTAAATATGTCCCTTTCCCTCAAATCACAATTACTTAGGAATCCTTACTTCCCAAATAGCCTGATCTCCCTGTTGATGGAGCTGGCATCATAAACACCAAAGGGAAGAATCATACCCAACACGTCATGTTAGTAGGAAAGTCACAATATTTCTATCTCATAATTTTTGTATTGAAGTCAAGATAATAGCAAAAGTGCATTTTGTTTGAAAAGAGTGATATTCTGTTAGCACATTTTTTTGGTACGTCTTTATCTATTGATTGGTATCAGTTTTCATCAAAACTTGACAATCAAGGCCACCATTTTAAAGCTTTTAATTATTGCAGACAAATTTTACTGAGTTTTTAAAAATGATTTAATGGAAGTAAGCTAAAGGTATGTATAAGGCTATAAGCAACAAATATCAGATATTCTGTCCATAATTATTTTTAAAGCTGAAATCGGAGAGGGTGATATTAAAGGAAGAAGAGGCTGCTGCGAAGGCTAAACCATCTGCATCATCCACCAAGAGCACCATGGTGTCCGCCAACATGGATGAAAATCCAACAGTGTATAAGTCAGGGGTGGGAAAATACATCTCAGGAGCTTCAAAGACAAACACACCCAGGTGAGGAGAGACATTATTGAACCCGTTATCATGGTGCAGTTTCTTCTTATGTATGATTTAAACCATGTAGTGATTAAAGGAGCATTTGACACAAATTGAGGGTGCCATATGTTTGAAGTTTGCACTATGTAGAAAAAATTTTCAAACTTGGGCAGCAGTCAATTTCTGTATTCATTCACCTTTCAGGCTACTGTTATAAGAGATAGATTAGTAGAGTCTCTGATTTTGAGGATGGTTGATGCAATTTTATCTTAAATCATTTTCTAACACTGTATAATTGCAGGTGCGATCAAAACAAAACATTTTAAGTTGATCTTTTTCATGCATTTGCAAAGATAATATGCATTTACAAATGGTTATATGCAAAATGTACAGATATTTTTTGAGAGCATCCGTAGAAGGCAGTTCTTTATTTTTGTTTGTTTTTTCAGTTCATCCAAACGTTTATCTGCGGCTAGTTCTTCTGGTGAAAGCAGTGGCAGCCAAAAGAAGAAAGTCAAATCCACCCACAGACTAAGTGACTTCAGTGCTTGGTAATGGAGTATTCAGTACTTGGTATTGGCATTTCCAGTGGTTAATGATGATATATCTAGTGTCTGGTGATGATACATCCAGTGGGTGAGAATGACACATCCAGTGCTTTGTGATGACATATCCAGTGGGTAGTCACATATCCAGTGGTTAGTCACATATCCAGTGGGTAGTCACATATCCAGTGGGTAGTGGTAGTAATATATCCAGTGCTTGGTGATGGTATTTTATGTGCTTGGTGATGAATTATCCAGTGCTTTTGATGACATATCCAGTGAGTGGTAATGACATATCAATGCTTGATAATACCAGATGAAGTTTTCAGTGTAACTCACTTGTATGGCTCTGGATGGGTAGTTGCCTCTCATTGTTAAGGATGGAATAAGGACTTTAAACAGTTCAGAATCAAAATAGGAATGAATTTGATTCTTTGAAAGGTGTCCTGTGTCCATCCTTTATGCATTGTATTTGTTACGGTTTGACGTTACATAATCAATTATGTACATTACGTGTAGACCAGTTGGGGAGTGGGATTCTTTGTTTGAAATTTACCAGTAATTTGGGGGAAATGAGTAATTGATTTTAGTGTAATATTTGGATTTGTTTCTTGTTAATAGTAATTACCTTTGTATAGTGTTTGCATCTTATATCATTTTTACTTATTTCTACTATTTTATGTTTTGCTTTTGTTACCTAATGTAGATTGTCTACTGTAGGCACTCATTCCTGCTGTACCTTAAGGGTGTTAATTACCAGATCATCTAATAACTGACCTCCACAAGGTCCAGCCAAAGTTCACTTTTTACTTCTTAGAAGATATGGCTAAACTCTATACTCATACCATAGTTTGTTTTCTAATCTTATTGATTAAAATGGATAATGCACTTTCAAATTTATTGTTGATCAGGAAGAAACAAATCCAAAAGGAAAATTGCATGGAATATATAGATATCATATATAGATATCATATATAGATATCATATATAGATATCATATATAGATATCATATATAGATATCATATATAGATATCATATATAGATATCATATATAGATATCATATATAGATATCATATATAGATATCATATATAGATATCATATATAGATATCATATATAGATATCATATATAGATATCATATATAGATATCATATATAGATATCATATATAGATATCATATATAGATATCATATATAGATATCATATATAGATATCATATATAGATATCATATATAGATATCATATATAGATATCATATATAGATATCATATATAGATATCATATATAGATATCATATATAGATATCATATATAGATATCATATATAGATATCATATATAGATATCATATATAGATATCATATATAGATATCATATATAGATATCATATATAGATATCATATATAGATATCATATATAAATTATTTGTTAGATGGAATTTCTAATTTTTAAAAGAAATACTAAAGGTACAAGATTTTAACAAAAATATATGATATTTTTTAAAAGTCACCATCAGCAAAACCACATCAGAAATGTTTTTCACATATACCAGTTTGAGCATTATTTGAAGAAGAAAAAAACATGAATGCCATATAACTTTTCATCATTTTCACGAAATTATAAGAATTTTATCAGCATTTATAGAGGGACGGAGTAAACCAGTCTGGAATAACAGGAGGGCTGAAAGTAGTGACATGTAGGTATGGCCTACCTAATCTGCCCATATTGCAGATTAAGTAATTTATAGGACTTATGTGAAATTTGTACCAAAAGTGGGGGTTGTTACTGTAGTTTGCACATCTACAAAATTCTTCAGTAATGAAATGCACATTATTCAGATCAGGTCTTGACCTCTACCACTGGAATAGATCATGTGATGCTTTTGATGTGAGGAGCTATGAATTTCACCTTGAGTATTTGTACATATATCATTGCTGGGTTTAGAAAACGAGAGTGTACGAACTCAGTAATGATCTTGAGGGGTTATTGGAATGTATCAATTTTACTAAAGAGGTATTGCATACTTTATATCATCTAACTTTAAGGTAACTTGTAAATGGGAAGATACTTCTGTTTTATCTCTAGTAATAATTTAAGAAAGTTCATTGTATGAAATAAATTGACATGTAAATGAATAATGTTCTTCTTTTATTTGCCTTAACCTCAGTCAATTGTTGTAGCTGGTTAAAAAACATATGCATAGGCAGAAAATTAACCCAAAATGTGTCATGAAGGAACTCTCACATTAATAGCTGTTAGCTGTGAGTGTACAATGGGATATCAATTGAAGTTTTAAATTTTAAGTACAAAATAAGAGGACAAAAATACTAAAGGAATTTGATGTCTTGTTCCATGAAGGAGATATCAAGCTTTCAACATGTTGTGTTTATATGCAAATGACTGAGGTAGAAAGTCTACTGTGAGAAAGTGATGTCACTCCCTCACTTTGTTAACTATATATATAACTTAATTTTTTTTCACAATTGAATTTAATTACACGAATGGGAAATCAAAGTTACATCTCTCAGATGGATTTTAACTCTCCTGATTTTATAGGTTGAGGGTTACAAAATCTCAGGAAATATTTCAAGTAAAAAGAATGACTCAGTGTGATTTCAGTCATTTCTTCACAAATCAGATAGGACTTTTAACTTAAAATACCACCTTTTAATATCGTATGTAGATCTGACCATGTGTTTTATTTATCTTTAGTTAGTTTCAAGAGGAATTCCCAGGCACCATGGTTACATCAAATCCACAAAAAAAAAAAAAAAAAAATCCTGTCGTATGTTCTTCAAAAAAATACCATTTTAGCTGTTGCCAATTTCAAAAATCCTTCGTGAAATTGTAATGTCTTTTTTTAAATGAAGTTGGATACCTACTACACAAAAGGAAACACGTGACATCGTGAGATGCAGTTTGCTCTTTTTATTTAATGAATATAACATAAAATACTGAAGCATATAAAAGTATGGATCACCAAGTTCTTGCCGTCTTACACTGCTCTTAGATTTTGACATTTCATTAATGTAATGTATCTTCAATCTTAGCAACATCTCTTAAACAACAGAACTTAGAACTCTTTACAATTTAGTGTCAATTCTTTGACAATTCATTCACTCTTAAATCCTCAGCTAATCCTAATCTCTCTTAACAGTTATTAATTTATCCATGTGCAATAAAGCCAATATGAGGAAAATAAAAAGGGGAATTTATTACAGGCCAAAGCAAAGGGATTTCATTTTAATTTCCTGTTAATACTGAGTATTGATTGAATTTCTTGGTACTTCTGTTACTCAAAAAATTAGCACTTTTCATGGGGAAGTATCGTAAACCTACAATACTCACAAACCCACTAAAAAGCAGTGAGCATACATTATGGGGCAATTGTCAAAACAGGAAGATGTCTCATCCAGTAAATTGCTATAAATAAAGCCTTTGCTAAAATTAAGTTTTATTCAACATCATTATACTGAACAACTTGCTAAGAACTGCACCAAACCAGCATTAAGCAATTGTTGAAGATGACTAGAAGCTCCACCATCAACATTGTCAATATGTATCACTTTAGGAACAGCAAGTTCCAGTCGGTCAATTTCTGTACAACAAGAAAAGGTTATACTGGCTTAAGATATCAAATATCCATCTTGCAGAAGTGAACATGCCCTTTACACTGGACTTGTTACAGAAGGTGTACTTTGCATCTTTGATTTTGAATAACATGGGGGGAAATTATCCATAATATTGCAGTTTGATCCATTTTTCATGCCTTGGAACACAACCAACAGTCAAAACTTAAAGAAACTATTTTACAAATAGTGGACACCCTGCACATATGTAGTCTAAAATGATATATAGGCACAGCAATAACAAATTTAAGAGCAATAAGGGAACGTAATACATATCACACTTTGTGGGATAATATTTTGTTAATGAAATTTCTTTTTTCCGCTCTTCTTTTGTTTAAATACAAATCTCACAAGTTATTCAAATTTGAGGTTTGCTTATTCTTCAGTATTGTTGAAGTTAGATGCACCTTTACAAAAAATAATATCTTAATGGCAAAATTCAAACAATTTCAATTCTTTACTTCTGCAATTTTCAAAATAAAAAGAGTCAACCCTAAACTCACATCACATTTTCTCGTTAAATAGAACAAAAAAAAATTAGGATTCATCAATAATTATACTCAAAAGACCTCGTCAATTTTCTGAGAGAAATTTAAAATATATGACATGTCATTTGTTCAATATTACAATTGACTTCTGCACATCTAATGCTGTCACGTCATGGCTCTATTACCTATTTATTATCGTGGAGAAAAATATCGTAGTATCACGATACTTTTCAAGAAAACTGACTCGAGACACAAATTGTTAATATCACTAACGTTATATGATCTGGAGTTACAATTTACTCCTTGATGTGATGAACGCTAGAAAAAATTATTTGCAGATCTAGCAGATCGCATGACTATTACTTTCATCATGCATCATGCACATGTTTGGTAATTCAGCCAACGTGACCATGAATTATCGAAGTGAGAGCCGGAGTGACACATTTTAGACCAATTTTTTGTTCTTTTTACCAACTTACATCGGCGCATGCCAGTGTGTGGTGACAGAGCACGATTTTTAATTAGGTGTTTTTATGTTCCACTATTATTTTGCATGTTTTTTGATGGCCTAAACTTAACTTAGATTAAGTACCGTAACATTAGAATTAAAACGTACGAAGTAGCCTAGCCTAGTTGTGCGAATTTTTTTTTAGTTGAGTATTAGTTTTTGGTATCGCGATATGTCTAAGAGGCGTATTTCATGTCGTGGGAAAAGAGATATCGCGATAATCAATATGTCATGACAGCACTATGCACATCTATGGCAAACAACTATTTTTATCCTATCCAAAATAACTATTTTCAAGTTGTTTAACAACTATTTAACATCCATTCTGTTTTCTTTACTGGCAATGAATTTATGCTCAAAACATGCTGAAGCCAATATACATGATATCTATGCAATTATTTAAAAAATTATTTTTGAGTTCTCAGGAATGTGTTGATAATACATCTTGCTAAATTGACCAACATAGCTACCAGGTTAGATTGTTGATGCTAAAGGTAGATGTTTATGTAGAGGGATCATGGTGCAAAAATTGTAAAAATGTTCCCCCCCTTTCACTTCCAGCAAATTTGTGGGCATAATATTTTGGGAGATTTGTCTACAGATTAGTACTAACTTGATAAAACATTGGGGCACATACACCCTGCTCCACAGTCCCTGTTTTAGTTGCTAATAACATCACCTGGTCTTTTTGCAGGTTAATACTTTTCTAAATGAATAAGAGTCTGTTTCAAATTGCACTCTGATAAGTTCTAAAATCCATGCGCTGGTTGAGCCGGAAAAGATGTTTTTTTAAATGACATTATTAATACACTGGATCGTTCCAAACAGATCTATAATTTCCATTGGCCTTCAACGTGCAGGAAGGCCGGCCTCATATTACCCAGGCTCAGTGCTCGGAACAAAACTAGGCATCCTGGAAAAGTTATTACTTCATCTTTTTTGATCGCCAAGATATTCTATAGAATCTTCATCAATCTGAAAATGAAAATGCAGAAAAAACATTAAATCAATTCAATAAATGGACTAAATTTGATTTTATAAGTGACGCCTTGATGCTATTTTGATAAAAAATCTATTAAAAATGTTAATCAAAATCACTCAAAATTAGATATAATTTTACTGTTTATTTATATTCAGGTAGGCTTATAGCTGTTTTTCTAACAGGTAAAAGGCAACACATTCCTAGAAACCTGACCATATCCGAGAAAAAATACTTCAAGGACATAAACAGACACTATTTTACACAACTATTTGTCATAATATCTTACAGCAGCACAAGGTGCATTAATTTACACATTTTTCTTGAACATTACCACAAGTGCAGGCATCCCATCAACTTTTTGAAATTTGTATTTATAATTTGATGCCATTTATTGTGAAATTTTATGCTACTGGCTATAAAAAAATGTTTTTTCATGCTTCACCAGTCTCTTTACATGATTTTTTATTTTGTATACCAAGAAGAATATGGAAAGTGGAAGATATCACAGGCAATCCTCAACTTGAATTTTTTTCCAACTCAATATGCTTTTTTCTTTATTATGAGATGTATCTGTACTACAACATAACATCCATCAATTCTATAGTGTTTGTTTTTTGCATATTGTGCAGTGTGCAATAAAATGGTCCCAATGCCATGTCTAAATGGGCTCCCAACTTTTTCAAAGCCTAACATATAAGTAACTGAAATATGAAATGAATCATAGAAAACAGAGATGTTGATGTTTTATTCCTACATTAAAATTAATACAAAATTCGTACTAAAACCTGGGTTGCACCAAAAACACTTCAATTTTGGACCAAAATCTTTCATATTGGACATAAAATCTTCACTTATGGGCCAAAAATCTTCCATTTCAGACACAAAAAAACCTTCCAACTTGAACAATAAATCCTCAATTTTAGACCAAAAACCTTTAATTTGTGGAACACAAAAATTGAATACTGCTTGCAGGAAAATTTTAACATTTTGTTTTCTTCACCAATTTGTTTATCTTAATTCCAACTATATTTAACTTGGTTTGGAAAACCATGGGCATATTTCTTTAAGAAACAGTACCATGACAACACAATAAAAATTACCCCTCACACATTCAATTCCATGATATGTTAAGAATGATGGTGAGGCCATAGTGGTCAATCTCCTCATATGGCAATGACTGTGATAAGCTTGGTTGTTTGCATGTTGATTTTTAAAATGAGCACACTTCCAAATTTTTGTGGTTGGTAATTAATCAGGCTTCACAGCACCATGTGTGCCAATATTGATACAGTAGGTAAAGTATTAATCAAGCTTCACAGCACCAGAATGGCCATGTGTGCCAATATTCATAGGTAAAGTATTAATCAAGCTTCACAGCACCAGAATGGCCATGTGTGCCAATATTCATAGGTAAAGTATAATGGCCATGTGTGCCAATATACATAGGTAAAGTATTAATCAGGCTTTACAGCACCAGAATGGCCATGTGTGCCAATATACATAGGTAAAGTATTAATCAGGCTTCACAGCACCAGAATGGCCATGTGTGCCAATATACATAGGTAAAGTATTAATCAGGCTTCACAGCACCAGAATGGCCATGTGTGCCAATATTCATAGGTAAAGTATTAATCAAGCTTCACAGCACCATGTGTGCCAATATACATAGGTAAAGTATTAATCAAGCTTCACAGCACCAGAATGGCCATGTGCGCCAATATTCATAGGTTAAGTCTCAAAAAAGAAGGGAAAATGGAAAGGATTGAGGTCCATTGTATCTTCAGCAGCCTTGTGTACTCAAACCTTTCCAGGGATACCAATATGACTAAGCATCCAGCAGCAAATATTTGTTTCTTACTAACAAGTTTATCAAATACTGTAGTTTTGGCCTTGTGGATGACCAGGAGGACAGATTTACAGTAGAATCAGAGAAAATGGCACAGAATGATTGCCTTAGTTTCAATAGAGAAAATGGAGCTCTGGAATATTATAGATCGAACAATAAATGTATATTAGTTATCACTAAATGTGTTATGCAGAAAATAACTTCAGATGTCATGTGCTCATGAATATGCATAAGTATAAACTTATACAAATGCTAACTGCAGCACATATATGAAGTATGTGTAATACAACTAATGTACTATTTCAGGGCATGCCCTAGTGATTATATGACAGTTCTTGACAGGGGATTTAGTTACTTCTTGGACTGCACTATGATAATTTTCACTGCATGCATATGAGAAGAAAATATGCAAGTAACACGCTGCTCTATAATGTCAAGAAAATCCATGGCAAGTACCTACAGTACGTGGTAATGAAGCCCAAACATGAACTATGTAGAGTACAACACTAATATACATATGTATGACCGTTTTTGACTTGGATTTGGTTATTCTGCTTCCATGAAAATTTTCCACAAAATTGTATTAATTGTTTCCTTTTATATGCTATTTTATGCTCTTTGTCAATTTTAATCAGAATTTTATGATTTTATGCTGGTCTGGGAGGCCTGCAAGTGCTCTGTATATAGTTAGTAATACATAACCATTATATACAAATGAACTTATAACTAGAAGGAGAAAAAGCTAATAAAGAAAATACTCAGAAATCTTGTTCTACTGGGAGACCTTGAATATCAGTCTTTATGTGCCTCTAAGATGAACAATTTTCTAATTTACGGGAAGTGACATCACAGATAGAGGACTCGTTTTTGTGTAAGGTACATTTACCAGTTCTCCCATTTCAAAATCAATTGAGTTGCTATTGCTTTGATAAGTACTGCAACTATCAGCTTGCATATTCCTTTCCTGACCTGGGCCAGGAATAAATTGATTCTCCTTTGACAGGACACCATTTACAAATGAACTCTTCAGCATTGCTGGTACTCATTTAACAGCGAAGTGAAATAAAGCAAGTGGAATGAAGTGTCTTGCTTAGGGACATGACAGAGGACATGGACCAGAAGTTGAACCCAGTCAGTACCTTTGGAAGTTGGAAGTTATGACTTTGCCACTTTGCTTTTGTATTCCTCAACTTTTCCTTATATTGCCCTCTTTAATAAAAGATGAACCTGTTTAGCCACTAATCCTTAAATTTTTAACATACAGGACTTAAGTTCATTACACAGCTTTCATATTTAAAAGGTTACATACTTTTTCTACAAATTGAAATATACTGTTTTTTCTTACATTTTGATATTTTTCAGCAATAAATTCTATAACTTCATCTACGACGTCTCCTTGTATTACAATCTCATCTTCCGCTGTTACAGATGAACCGCAGGAAAAGTGATTTGCAAAATCTTTTGAAGCTTTCTTTAAGTCAATATCTGCAAAGGAAGTGAGAAATTTGACATAAACTTAACGGAAAGGTATCATCTCATAAATTAATTTGGAAGAGAACGCCGTGCTGGTAACGTCACTTCCAGTTTTTAATTTTTCTTATTGATTGCCAAAAATCTGTCATGTTTTTTATAACAAATGTAGGCCACTATGTTCGGTTCAGCGGATGTATGATCGATAACATGGCAGATTTCTCGCAATTAATAGAAAAATTGAAAACCGGAAGTGACGTTGCAAACACGGCAGCGTTCACTTCTGAATGTATTTATGGGACAATACCGTCCCTTTAAATATGCATAAAATAAGAATAACTTGAAAAACGTTTGGTCAGAATTTGTTGCATCCCTTTAAAAAATAATGATAGATAATGAAAAATAAAAAAGATTTACAGAGGAAAATATTAGTCACCCACATATACATCACAAATTAGAATCAAACTTTGCTTATTAATGCTGAGAGTTAAAAGTTGTAAAATGGTCAATTGCTTGAACTTTTACCTATTTTATGGTTTTTAAATAGATTCTAAAACAATTTAGCTGAAGTTGCTTTTACACATCCACAGACCTTTAAACACATAAAACCTGATGTGAATCTGCTGCAAATTACTATCCCATTTCTTCTTATCTTAACCCTTACTCTACCAAGCGACGATATTATCGCCATTTTGGGTTCCCATCTTTGACTCCGCCTCCCGAGCACATTTTCAAAAAAGTGCTGGTAGAGTACGGGTTAAGGAACCCGCGACAAGTGTGCCAACTCAAAAATATACGCAGCATGATCCCGGTTGGCGGCCCAGCGGGTCACTGAAACGGAACGAGCCAGACTCTGCTGCTTGGAAGACGAAAGGACCCTTCAATAAAATGCCCCTGATTAACCCTTAGTCTACCACGCAGCTATATTATCGCTGTTTTGGGATCCCCATCTTTGACTCCACCTCCCGAGCGCATTTTCAAGAAAGTGCTGGGAGAGTAAGGGTTAACAGGGATTTAATTTCTGATGTCATATTTGTAGTACTTACCATGAGTTGCTAAACCTTTTACAAGAGTAACATATTTCCTTTTATTTCTCGTTACTCTTGCAACTGTGACCATCTGTGGCTCTGTCTTTTTCTTGGCTTTGACCACACCTTTACCTCCTGATGAGAACAAATATATAATTTATTCATACAAATGCAAGAGAAGCTAAAACAGAAATATACTTCCCATTCATAAAATGTATGTATTACTTTTATAATCCTTTGAGGATAATTCAAGCTGTCATCTGAAAGACTGGGAGAGGAACAAAATGATGTAAACCATCAGGGGTTCAAATTTAAATTTTTCTTCCCTGTTCAACACAACAATACTTTCTCAATTAATACTGTTTCAGACCAGATTTCACTTCCAACATTTATGCTGATAACAAGGCATAGGAATCCTTTCTTCAAAATGGGCTTAATATACACTTACTTTATCAGTTGCATACAATTGTGTACAGTCGTACATGTGCAAATAGCCTTGCATATGTGTATTCATGATTAATTGTGCTGACAACTGCAGGCAAGGTGGGAAAAGCTTTTTCTTACTGGGAGAAATTATTTTTATGATAATATTGTTTGACAAGATACATTTTTTGTTAAGCATAAATCAAGTTATTGCTCATTGATACCACATGCTTGTGAAAAGAACACTGGTCAGTGATAATTGAAAATTCACTGTAATTGCCTAAAAAGCACTGTTCTCGGCTGGTCACTGTAGTGTGTTTTAAGGGATGGCAATACTTTAACAAAGGACTGGAATAAAAATCATACATGACAAATATCATTATTAATCAGAGATTGCGTTAGAATTTTTTGCCTGCCGTATTTGGTTACAACAAGCTTTTGAACTTTGACGTATTTTGTAAATTTGCCGTCGTATGTACAGGCCATTGCGTAATGTACAGGGAATTGCGCGCTAGCAAAGCATGCAAGTAATTGTTAACACACACACACTTGTGTGGGCCTGCTTTGCTAAAGTGAATGAAAATTGGGCTTAAAAAACCAAAAACATTAAAAATCGGACTATTATTATCATAAAAATATTAAGGAAAAGTTCATACCCAATCCTTGTATAATGTTGATTGTTGAATCATGAAATTTGGGTTAACAATCACAAAATAAACTAGAAAATACTTTTGTTTATCGTATCCAAACTTTCATGAGGTTTTAGTGAACTTTGACCAATTGTCAACGATGATATACTGTTCAGATCTTGAACCAGCCTACTTCCTTACATACCTTGGATTGCAGATTGTGATAACAACTAACAGATACACGATCAACACAATACAGGAGGAGAGTTGAATCCTAGCTAATAATATTGTTGACAATTGACAGCCTGCATTCAAAACAACATAAAAACTTTCAAGTACACTGTAGAGTGTACGTACATCATGCATAGGGTCTATGTTGAATCATTTGGCCGTTAGTCTCGTAGTTGTGTCATTTTTCTTTTCATTATGAGTAATTCAAATCAATTTTTGTGTGAAATAAAACTTTGAATCGCACCACAGAGGTAAGATCATGATTTTCATTTATGTTAATGGAAAACTCTGGTGTAAATTTTCACATGCTTTATCTAAATCTTACGACGCAGGTACAACCTGTGTCGTAAGAAATTTCAGCCATGGCGTAATATACGACAAATTTGTCGTTAACGCAATCTCTGTAATCAACTGAAAAATACAAAATGATTTTTGTGTGAAAACTTCTACTGATGTTTTGGGGTATTTCCAATGCTATTAGCTTTGTAATATAACTAATTGCATTAAAAAGCTCCCAACTACAAACAATCAATATCTTCTCAATAAAAACATGGTGCATTATTTGCAAAGACTGAGGACTTGACAATAATCTTCATCATGCCATCTTTCTCTTTTATTGACAACAAATCACCACAACTGGCTGGATACTCAAAAACTTCTCAAATTTTAAAGGGGTGAGCAGTGATGCTCTGGTCCTAAAGGCAACAATATTTGGAGGTACTAAATGTACCATTTTGCTTCTCATATTGTCTTGTACTACACAAGCAGACAATAATTGACCTCTTTTGTCTAATACTGTACTTCTAATTAGAGCTGTGAACGTTTAGGATTTTAGTAAACGTGTATATGCCAAAAAAAGCGAGCGTGTATCGTGTACACAAGTTTAGTACTGTAATTTTCGGAAATACACCAAAATTGCTCCAAAACTAAAAGGCGAAGTAAAAAAATCGCGCAACCAGTATGGCAAAAGTACTGACTGCATTGCCCAAATAGATGCTGAGTTTTGCTTTCCAAATCGTAAAAAGCTTACTTCTATAGTATAAATTATCATTTTTGTGGAAAATGTGCATGGAAATTCAGTTTAGAAAGAACAATTAACTTCCTTTCAATATCATTTAAACTTAACATCGCGTAACTCTTTTGTCCTATTCGCTACGGCTTTCAAAGTTCTGTGAAAATCTTGCATACCGAGGCTTATGATATATCTCGCCGTAAAACATTTCAAAACTACGCCACCACCACCTAGAAGTTCTGAAATATCAGTACTCTCGAAAAAATGGCCGCCATCTTTGCGAAGCATGCAGAAATTCAGCTCTGTTAAAACCCTTTTTCTGTTTATTTATTATGCAATATTTTTTCTTTCTTGCGAAATTTATTTGACTCATGAGGTAATATTTACATGTAAATGTACTGATTGTCACGATTCAAGTGTTTTTTGGGTCGATAAAACGGGCCTTGATTGCGTGGGATTTAAAGCCTTATGGCCTAGCGTTAGGCTTATTGTTAGTTTCACTGTTTACTGCTGCACATTCGCGGTGCATTTTACAAGTTAGATTACTCAGATTTCGGCAAAATCAAAGTGCATAATATCCCCATTCATTGGTGATTACTGCGCATTTGTGATTCGCATATTTTAAAAGGATTATGCTGATCGGGTTTACAGTTTGTAAAAAGTCATCATTGATTGGAATTTCGTCAGCCGAATGTGTGTGTGATTTGAATCATGAATATTGATTTTCAACTGCACGACATTAGGATGTATAAAAAACGATTACTCGCAATGAAGTATTTAGTAAACGTTTACAAGATTTGCGAGCATGTAGCGTGTACACGCTAAACGGTCACAGCTCTACTTCTAATATATATCAAATTGATGGCTCACACCATCCATCAACCATGTATAAGACCAATTTGGAAGAAGATGTACAACCTTGCCAAAAGTACCTGGTCACCTACAAGAAGATACAAGTGTCTCACCTCTTTTCTGTCTCTTTTTCTTGTCGTCATCTCCTCCTCCTTCACCTTCTTCCAGCAAAGTGAGTTTTTCAAACATGTCAGGAACATTCTTCTCTAACCACTGTTTACATCGATCATAGTTTGGGTGATATTCACAGTACTCCACAGGCAATGAACATTCTAGGTACAGCAAAAACAACAGATGGGGAAAGAAAAGAGTTGTATTTATCAACCTAAAAAATAAAAATGAAAACACTTGATCAATTTCTTTGTTGATTGGTTGTTAATTCTCTAAATTATGCTTTTACCAATACTATTTTATCTGATGAGCAGGGCAGAGCTGTCATTTCATTAATTCCAAAACAATCTAAAAATCCCAAAATGGCTGAAGAACTGGCGTTTGATATTCTGCTTGCACACTGACTATAAAATTGGTGCAAATTGTCTGGCTACGTGTCTTAAATGTGTTTTAAATAATATAAGTAATGAACAAACAGGGTTTTTAAAAGGTCCCTATATTGGTGAAAATGTTAGACTAATTTTGGATCTTATTTCATATTGCAAAAGTAAAAATATCAATGGTTTATTATTTTTCTTGGATTAGGAAAGGCATTCGACTCCCTTGATTGGGATTTTGTTATTCATACTTTTGTCATATTTTAATTTTGGTCCTGACATTATACAATCGGTGAAAACCTTGTATAGTAATGTTACTTCCAGTGTGACTAATAATGGGTATAATTCTCAGTTTTTCCATGTTTCAAGAGAAGTGCAACAAGGTTGTTTGCTCAGCCCGTATTTGTTTATTCTTTGTTCTTTGTGTCTATTGTTACAAACAATCATAACATTAGAGGTATAAGTGTAAACAGTTATGAAATAAAAATATCGCAATATGCGGATGAGACGGTTCTGAAAAGTGATGGCTCAATTCAATCTCTAGGTGAAATTAATATTGTAATCTCCACGTTTTCGTGTGCCTCAGATTTAAATATCAATGTTGATAAATGTTTTCTTTTTCCACTTGGTCACACTCAAAATAGTATACCAGATTATTTTTCAAATTTAGGTTACAAAGTCACTTTCGGCCCTATTTGTCATCTAGGTGCACTTGCACCCTCAGCTGGCTGCACGCAGTTATATCGAGCTCTACAAAGTTCGCTGTTTTTCACCTGAATTATTATTTAGTTATGCTTTTTGTAAGGTACTGCATGAACCTAATGTACTTTTTGACACCAGTAACACCAATTTTTGGACTTTCTAAGTGTTTCATGTATGTATTCTCTCTACTGTTTTTTGACGTTTCTCTGATAACCTTGCTATATGGTTTCGCGAATCAGGTATTAACCATGTACTGTACTTAACCTTGTTATGAAATTCTTGGTCATTAATGGAGCCGTGTATAATATACAATAGAAAGGAACTATTCGAGATTAGACAAAAGCTTGTTAAACACAATGGTGCACGTATTGACCACGGTCTCTAAACACACTTGAAAGAACTCAACATAGCTAAAAAGATAAAGCGAGGATGCCGTGGTGGTAGAAAGAACCATCGCATTGAGGTAATCATCAACAATAGAGTTTGCCGAAATCTCCAAAGTAGCGTCACATTACCAAGACAACGACAACTTGTTCATGCTCCGATAGTTCGTTGTGCTACTGATAAACTAAAATCTGTTTATCCCAAAGTTCGTTTCGCCACATGGAACGCAAAATCTATAAAACGCCTTGAAAAAACAGCGTCAATATGTGACTTAATCATGAACATAAACTGGACTTTCTTGCGATCACTGAGAGTTGGTTGACTGGGAATTCTCGTGATAATCGAGCACTAGCTGACATTTCCAATACATTACCAGACTTTCATGTTTTTCAAAATCCCCGAAAAAATAGTACTGCAGGTGGAATTTGCATTATTCTCCGAAAAGGATTTCATGTCTCACTAAATAAGACAGCTCCATGCTCTTCATATGAACTTATGGATATGACAGTCTCGTCAAACAGAGAGCAACCTTTTAGGCTGATTACCATTTACAGACCCCCTCCATCCAAGCCAAATAAAGTGAATAGTGCAACATTTTTTAATGAGTTCACTACGTTGTTGAAAGAAATATCAATTGTTCAGTGTCAAGTATTATTTGCTGATGATTTTAATCTTCATGTGGATGATGAAAACGATCGTGATGGCCGCCGTATGCTTGATATTCTTCAGTCAGTTGGTTTTCAACAACGTGTGACTGGCAGTACTCATAATAAGCAGCACACACTAGATTTGATCATCTGTCGTGATATTGATCCTTTTGTATCAAAGATCACAATCATTAATGGTCTTCCATCAGACCATTCAGCAGTTCGGTGTGATCTTGATGTTGCTCGACCAGAAGCGACCAAAACCATCTTGTGTCAACGGAATTTGAAAAGAATTGACCTCGTTGCTTTACATAAGGATGTGTTAGATTCGCCATTGTTTCAAATGCCTGCTGAAGACCTTGATGCGCTTACAGACCAGTACAACACGGTCTTGCGTAAGATTCTTGACCATCATGCTCCCGAAAAAAACAGGGAAATCACAAATCGTCCCCACACACCTTGGTATGATGACAGTCTTCGCATCGCTAAACGGAACAAGCGTTCATTTAAGAGGAAATGTAAAAAGTCCGGTTTGGTTATAGACAAAAAGATCTTTCAGCAAAGTTGTATTGAATACAAGCTGCTCCTTGACAGTGCCAAACAGAGACATCACCAGTCAGTTATTACCAACTGTGACCAGAGGCAGCTGTTTAAAGTGATCGATAGATTATCAAATGTCCAATCATCTACAACTCTACCATCAAGCAATTCGTCAATAGATCTTGCAAATGCGTTCGAGGCGTTTTTCGAAGAGAAGATTCTTAAGATACGACATTCATTGGACATTGACTCTCCACCTGTTTTCTCTGAAATCATCCACCGGACTTGCAATAGTTCTTTTTACGAATTTCAAGAGCGTCACTGAAAATGAGGTTCGGGAGGTTGTGCAGAAAGCAGCAAAAAAGTCTTGCATACTTGACCCACTGCCAATGACATTGTTTCTTTACTTACTTGAGGACCTTTTACCGGTTCTTACAAGGATTGTAAATAAGTCTCTATCTTCAGGTAGGTTCCCCAACAGCTACAAAGTTGCTCGTGTAAGGCCTCTAATCAAAAAACAGTCTCTTGATTGCGAAGTAATGATGAATTATCGACCAATTTCCAATTTACGTTTTGACTCTAAGCTTGTTGAACGGATTGCTGTCTTACAACTTCAGGACTACTTGAGAGAGTTTGGATTACACGCAAATAGGCAGTCGGCGTAGAGGCAAGGCTGTAGTACGGAAACAGCGCTTTTGCGGGTGTATAACGACCTTTTGCAGACGATAGACAAAGGTGATGAAGCTGTTTTGATCTTACTCGACTTCTCCGCAGCATTCGACACCATTGACCATCAGGTATTAATTGCTCGCCTCAAGGAGCGTTTTGGAATCACCGGAAGGGCTTTGGAGTGGTTTACGTCTTACTTGAAGGATCGCAAACAAGCTGTTAGTGTAAACACAACCATATCAGATCCGATTCAACTACATTATGGCGTTCCACAAGGATCGGTCGCTGGTCCCGTTATGTTCACAATGTACAGTGCTCCAGTTAAAGATATAATAGAGTCAAACGGAATTCAGTGTATGTCATACGCTGACGACACGCAGTTGTACATCCCTATGAAACCATCCGATAGAAACACTTGTATTGCCAAATTGGAAAAAAGTCTTGTTGACATAAAAGCTTGGACCATTAGCAATAAACTTAAACTGAACGATAGCAAGACGGGGATTCTTCATATCACATCACGCAATGTCAAATCAACCAATATTGCTGGCATTTAAGTAAATGGAACTGTAGTGGAACCTGTGCAATCAGCTCGCAATCTCGGTGTCATTTTTGACAAGCAGCTGTGCATGACACAACACGTTAACAACATTTGCAAGAACGCCACACACGCAATCAGATGCATTGGTCGAATCAGACACTATCTTGATAATGAC
Organism: Chiridota heheva; assembly: GCA_020152595.1. Taxonomy (NCBI): domain Eukaryota; kingdom Metazoa; phylum Echinodermata; class Holothuroidea; order Apodida; family Chiridotidae; genus Chiridota; species Chiridota heheva. The sequence goes on along the minus strand of JAIGNY010000011.1, from coordinate 1,344,166 downwards.
ACTACCGAGAAACTAGTACATGCTTATGTGACTTCTAGGTTGGATCAGTGTAATTCCCTTTTATACGGATTGCCTGATATCGAGATCATGAAATTGCAACGAGTCCAACATACCGCCGCCCGACTTGTAACACGCTCGAAAAAGCACAAAGTATTTCCGAGATTCTGCGAAGACTCCATTGGTTGACCATTCGTCAGAGGATTGCCTTCAAGATTAATCTACTCACCTACAAAGCGCTTCACGCACTGACACCATCATACATATCAGATCTTGTTACACCATATGCCCCATCCCGGTCCTTACGTTCTTCGTCGCAAAACCTTATCAAGCCCCCTACATGTCGTTCTCGCACTTCTTATGGAAACATTCTTTCATGGAAGCCGCTCACACCGAATGGAACAAACTGCCTTTGCATGTTAACCTTGCGTCTTCAATAATTGTCTTCAAATCCAAACTTAAGACTTTTCTTTTTACACAATGACCGTAGATCTACATTTTTGTATTCTGTATATACCATAATCATTTTTACTCTTTTACACCTATTTCTACATAAATGTTTTTTAAATCTGCATTTCCATTTTAAATTTGCATTCCATTTTAAATATGCATTTCAATTTTAATGTTCGGTACTTTGTAACTTATGAATTTTAAGTTTTTTTGTTTATTCTCTTCCATTTTTATTGTATTGTACAGCGCTTTGAGATTCTTCTGAGTTAAAGGCGCTTTATAAGCACCAAGTATTATTATTATTATTATTAGGTATCTTCTTTACAAATCACAAGGATGATTTTTTTAATTTGAACTATTTGCCAAATTGATCCCAATTTAAGAATCTTCTTCACGTCTGGTCTTCCCGAGACCTAACGCCAATGGGCAAAATTACATTAATAAAAAGTTTTGTGATTTTACAATTTGTTTATCTTTTTTTCCCTAACTCTCCTGCTGGTTTTATTTGCGAACTCAACTCGATTCTTTAACAGTTTATTTGGAACGTCAAACCAGATAAAATTAAACGCTTTATTTCAAATAATGATAAATGTAATGGTGGACTCCATATGGTTGATATTGTCAAGTTTATTTAGTCTTTAAGTCTTCTTGGGTAAAACTTTATTGTAGTGATTATGTTGAGCACTGGAAATCAATTTTTGATTTTGATTTATCTCCCTTTAGGGGTAGATTTATGTTTAGGTGCAATCTTAACAAAAACAATTTTTTTGCTATATCAAATAATTTTATCAAAGAAATGTGTGAGGCTTGGGCTGATTTCAATTTCTGTGAACCTGTGAAGTGTTATGGTAATCAAATAATTCTCAACGACCATTTTGTTACAATTGACAACCGTCATTTCTTCAATGTCAATTTATTAGATAAAAATGCTACCTATGTAAGGAATTTTTTTTGATACTGTTGGTGAACCTGTTTTGTATTGTAATTTTGTTAGTAAGTTTGGCATTACAAACCTGCCTTTCACTATATTTTGGCATTTTATCAGCTATTCCATATCATTGGCATTTTAACTTGGGGGCTCTTGATTCTTTTTCTTGTAATTCTGTACGTTTAACTCAATGTACGTCTTTCTCCAAAATTACTAAAGTTGTTTACAAGGACTTGATGCACCAGTATTTCGTTACACCATCTGCGATAAAGTACTGGTTATACAATGAGTTTCAAAACATTAACTGGAATTCCGCCTTTTCTTTGCCTTTTTATGCCAATAGAAATACAAAGTTACAGTACTCCCAGTATCGCTTTATGCACAGAATTTTAGGAGTCAACAGTTATCTAAACAGGCTAAAAATTACTGACAGCCATCTCTGTTCTTTTTGCAGTATTCATAATGAAAACTTAGAGCATCTGTTCTGGGACTGTCGGTATGTCACTTTTTTGGAATGATATAGTTACTTTATATTTACATAATGTTTGTGTCGGTTATTTAGATGACTTGAGGCATCCCATCAACTGCTTTATTTTGAATGCTAAAAATTATATTTTTTCCTGCAAAGTCAGCAATACCTTACCTAATAAGATGCTTCTTTCTATAAATTTTAATTTGATATGCAGGTTGAATTTTACATTTTAGAGAAGAACTCTAAAAATGAGCTACTGGATATCTGGAACAAATTTTTTCGAACAAATTTTTTTTTATATATTCTGTACAGTACAATTACAACTTCTTTCATGTCCCACTGTTTGCACGACTTGCTGATTATCAGTCTTTCATAAAACCTTGATTTCTTGTTTTGTTACATAAAAATCTCATTTCATTTTCTGCACTACTGAACATGTTTGTATCATGAACATTCTCATTTGTATATATGAACGCATGTATTTCTTTGTTCTACTGTAATACACATACCGTGAAATAAAAGAAATGGAGGAAAATATAAAAATTTATAAAACTATGAAAACATTTAAGTTTCTAGTAACATACATGCACTTAACCAATTCCCCTAAAACTGCAGTATATTACATTTCTAAAGTATTAATACATTCATTGACCTTATTTGATATTGCTTTACAATTCAGATATATTGAATCCAATTTGGAATTTAATCTCAAACTAAAGAAAAGGAAGAAGCACCACATTTGTTGTGGCAAAACAATTATGTGCAACTTATAACCATTATGTGCAACTTATAACCATTATGTGCAACTTATAACCATTATGTGCAACTTATGACCATGGGAAAGATGCAAATTTTGAGGGAAGAAACTGCTTTAAGATTCAAGAAAATTAAAAAACAAAATAAAAGATGATGCTCAACACGCAAAGGGTCATGAGAAATATCTGAATCCATTGCAACCATTAGAATTTATAACATTTTTCTTTACTCTCTCTCCTTAAACACGTATTCCACATTCTAATCCTCAAATTATTTCACCCATAAAACACCATGCAAAAAAATTCTTCAAAGCTCTTCAAAGCTTTTTTTTCCTTCAAATTTTTCATTTCTGTTTAATTTTTATTTTATAGACCTAATTTCACCTAGCCTAACCATTTATTTCAAAATTATGAAGTATTAATATTAAAATAGTCACAGCACAAAAGCAGGTAGCCTAGACCTAGTTATTATACACATCGCTCAGTACGGTTGACATTGGGATTGTTGTACGCTTGAGGGTTGTTATAGCTACTAGGCCCTTTCAATTCCTATGTTCCTACAAGAGCACTTGGTGTGGAGGGAAGGTGTGCCAGTTGCATACATTCTTGGTCACAAAGAGTTGTTGTTAATGGTGAAGAATCTCCATAGAAGAAGGTTACAAGTGGTGTTCCTCAGGGTTCTGTATTGGGTCCACTTCTTTTCTTAATCTTCATTATTAAATGATATTGATGTTTCCCTTGGCTCCAGGATTTGTAAATTTGCTGTTGAGACTAAGCTGTACAGGATTGTTGATGATGCTAGTGATTCTTCACTTTTGCAAACTGATCTGGATAAGTTAGTTTATTGGTCCCAAACACGGCAGATATCATTTAATGTTGATAAATGCAAAGTTATTCATTTTGATCAGATCAATTTGGCTTTTGATTACTGCATGAATGGTTCAAATCTTGGTTGTGTTGATCAAGAAAGGGGTCTAGGAGTTGTCATTACTAGCAATCTGAAGTCTCTAAACAGTGTGCTTTAGCAACTGCAAGGGCAAATAAAATGCTTGGGTTAATTAGAAGAAATTTTCGTTTTCTTGGTAGAGAGGTTGTTCTTAATTTGTATAAGCAGTTAGTCAGACCTCACCTTGAGTATGCTATTCAGGCTTGGAGTCTCTTTTATGAGAAGGATTAGTTTATTTTGGAGCAGGTTCAGCAAAGAGCCACTAGACTTATTCCCGAAGTAAGAAATCTCTCTTATAATCTAGGTTGCGAATCCTTGGTTTTACCACGCTTGAGTTAAGAAGAGTACGTGGAGGTATGATTCAGGTTTTTAAATTCCTATCTGGTAGTGATGCTTTGACTTCCTGTAATTTCTTGCATCTTTCGGCTAATCCTCATGTGACAAGTGGCAACAGTTTGAAGTTGACCAAAGAGTTCTCACAGATAGATATTCAGCGGTTAAGCTTTTCATAAAGAGTTGTTAATGAGTGGAATGGTTTTCCTGAGTGAGCAGTTAGCTCCAAATCTGTTCACAATTTGAAAGTCAAAATTGATAAGTTCTTTACTAACTCTGGGCATCTTTGATTTGATTTTTTTTGGTGGTGGTAGTGTTAGTTTGGAATTTCTAAGGGGTAATTCACCCTTCTTAACCTGTCATCTTGTTATTGTTATGTTATTTTATGTTATTTTCGAGTAAGTTTCAAACAGGATTATTTTGTGGACAAATAATGAATCTATTGTAAACCTAGGCCTAGTGATAAAGACTTTTAATATTTTAGTGAAGAATATTCTCAGGGAAGTTGTGTAAAGGTAATACGTAAAGCCAAAAAAGTTTTGTCTCTTATCTCCAATGACGTGCATAGGAAAAACCATTCTGGAGGTCGAACATCCGGGAATGTTGTGGTGCACGGCAACGTAACAATGCTTTTTTGACAATCTCAAACTTAAGTCAAAGGGAAAAACAAACAGTCAGTTGGCATTGCAATCAATGTGAGAAAATCCTATTTGTTGTCATTTTGCTAAAAATACTCGACATAATTTATTTTTCTTAACAAATGTTGTGTAGGCCTATTATAGTTTCCAACATATATGAGTACCATTAATTTTCGCTGACTGGCTGAGGCGACACAAGTATTCATAAAAAATATCCCATTGACTGTAATGATGATAGTTTTCCCTTCAACTTGGCAAAACCGTACTGAGCCCGTAGGTAGTACATTGTTACCTCGAACCGACCTCGAGAATAACCTTCGTGAGGCCGCAGATCAGTAAACAACACCAATCACACAATGTCAGCATACAAAAACGGGTTAAAGTGAAAGAAATAACGGCCAAACGATGATAAATGATTCCATGGCATAACTAAGTTGGGCCTAGGCTACAGTCTGACACCTGACAGTGACTACACGACGGTTAGGCCTAACTTTATGCCTAACGTTACACGCTTAGGCCGAGGCCTAGGCCTATGCATGCCATATCACGCAGCTCAACAGGCTAAATTTATTCATGTAATGATTAACTTTTGTTAGACTTGAATTGAATAGGATAAGAAGCTTACCACCGCAATAAACCACTCGAACAGGACATTTAATATTCTTTTTGGGTGGTTTTACTGGTGGGACGTTTTCTGTCTCTGCGTCTGCCATGATTTTAAAGTTCTTTCCCGTGTTGTGTTCATATAATTCCGTATGGAAATGTCAAGCAATCATGCGTTCGGCCAAATAACGCTGTAAAATGCTAACTGTCCTCCATGCAATTTACACTACATATCATGCTTCATGTACTAGACTGCGTGTGAACCACAGATTTTATCATACGTACTTAGGCAAGTGGAGCACTATGTAAATCAGCGACACCAGACAACCAAACTAGAATTACCACTTCATATTTCAAGGAACTTAAAACCAATCAATTTCATCACATTCCCTGTCATTAAAATTTCCTTTTATACCATTTCACCCTATTTTTATATTTCATTACCCATTTGGTCTATGACATTTTACTTATTCATTTCTATTTTGTGTTTTAGTTGTATTTTATCAATCGATGGAAAAGACTCTAGAGCACCCCCACCTAATCACGAACTTGCACCTAAATCGAGCATTTCAAGGCACAAATGTTCAAAATACGTGTTTGTTAAATACGTAATTTAATTTCAAACTCCTTATTAAAAGTAGGGGTCTGTCATAGGTAAAGAGGTCTGGGAATCAATCTTGCAATGACCTGGAGCTCTGAGAATCAATCTTGCAATGACCTGGAGCTCGTGTTGCACCCCGGGCCCAACACACACCCATTGGACACACAATACATTGATTTTTTCATCATCGCCATCGCCATCTGCGTTATCATCGATCATCATCGTAATCATTCTTGGTTTTTTATTGAATTTCAACCTTCATTTTAATAATTCCTTGGGTGACCAGGGGGCCACCAATAGTATTCTTTGTCGCTTAATTCCCCCCCACCTCCTACATAAAATAATTTTCATGGGCGAAATTTATCGCATTTAAGTAACCATTGCTAACTTGCTGTATCTTTCTCTCATGGACGTAATTCACAATGGACTGGGCACATCCCCCTTCCCACACCTTTTTGGCAGTATAACCGTGACGAAAATAAAGTTCATAGGTTCGGATATTCTTTGCCTTGAAATGCTTTGGATTTGTGATGTATATCTTGAATAAATTTTGACCTGTGATGGAGGAGGCTCACAGTTATGCTGCTCTACAGGTGCGTGGGAAGCGGGGTCCAGGGGACGTGTTCCCAATAATTTTTCCAGAGGGCAAGTAGACCTATCATTTCTCCCCTCCCCTTCCCTATAATGAAGGTCTAACGGATTGATTTTGAAGAGACATGACTCCATGGCTTTTTTCTTCTAAAAATCTTCAATTTGGGGAAATTTTCTTCAATTCTCGTAAAATATCCTTCATTTTTGTAAAATTTGCTTCAAATTTTCGTTAAATTTGCTTTCATTTTTGTGCAATTTCCTTCATTTTTGTGCAATTTTCTTTCTTTTCGTGAAAATTTCTTCAATTTTAGAGAAGTTGTTTTTCAATTTCGTGAATTATGCTACAATTTTCGTGCAATTACCCTCATTTAAGTACGAGAAATTTTCTTCAATTTTCGAGAAGTTCTCTTCAATTTTCGTAAAATTTCCTTCAAAATTTCTAATTTTAGAAAATTTATTTCAATGTTTGTGCAATTTCGTTCATTTTCTGGAATTTTTGTTACATTTTCGAGAAGCCTTGTCTTCAAATTTCAAATTTATGAAAATTTCTTTCAATTTTAGTTAAAATTCCTTTTTTGGAATTTTTGAAATTTGATTCAATTTTTTTAAATTTGATTCAATATCCTTTATTTTTAGGAAATTATCTTAAATTTTGCAGAAGATGTCTTCTTTTATTTGAAATTTGCATTTGCATGAAATTTTCTTTATTTTTGGAAAAATTGTTACAAATTTTGGGAAAAGTTATCAAATTTTACCATAATTGTTCGGTCGACCCCTCCCCGCTACAAAGCGTGATAAGAGACTCATAATTTTATAAGAGACTCATAAGATGATAAATTCTCCTCCCCTCCCCCCCCTTTCCTCCCCCCCCCCCCCCTTCCCTTCCTTTTATCCCCTATGTCAAATACCTTAATTTTCGTGAAATCTCCTTCATTTTGAGAATATTTTCTTCAATATTGAAAAAGTTTTCTTTAATTTGTTGGGGGAAATTTTCTTCATTTCTGGAAAAATTTCCTTCAATATCAGGAAATTCCTCTTTTTTTTTTTTTGTGAAATTTCCTTCCTTTTCGGAAAATTTTCTTTATTCTGCGGAAATTTTCTTCAATTTTTGAAAAGTTTTCTTCAAAATTTTAGGGAAATTTTTTTCCATTTGAGGCATTTTGGGAATTTTTTTTTCTATTTTCGTGAAATTTTCATTTTGGGGATATTTTTCAATATTTGAAAGTTTTCTTCAATGTTCGTAAAATGTCCTTATTTTGGGGATATTTTCTTCAATTTTGTAAATTTCCTTCAAATTTATGAAAATTTGTTTCAATGTTAGTGTAATTTCGTTCATTTTCTGGAATTTTTGTTACATTTTCGAGAAGCCTTGTTTTCAAATTTCGTGAAAAGTTCTTTAATTTTTGTTAAAATTCCTTTATTTTTTTTAAATTTGATTCAATTTTCGTGCAATATACCTTTTTTTTTTTGGGATATTATATTAAATTTTGCAGAAGATGTCTTCATCTATTTGAAATTTGCATTTGCATGAATTTTGTTTTATTTTTGGAAAATTTGTTTCAAATTTCGGGAAATGTTATCAAATTTTACCATAATTTTTCTGTCGACCCCTCCCCGCTACAAAGCGTAATAAGAAACTCATGATTTTATAAGAGACTCATAAAATGATAAATTCTCCCCCTTTCCTCCCCTCCCCCTTTCCTCCCTCCCCCTTTCCTCCCCTCCCCCTTTCCTCCCCTCCCCAATTGCAATTTCCTTCGTTTTTGTAAAAATTTCTTCAATTTTTAGGAAATATTCTTTATTCTGCAGAAGCTTCCTTCATTTTCAGGGGATTTTCTTTGTCCCTAGATTTAAAACACTGATTTTTGCAATTTCCTAAACGGTGCCATATATACAGTGCATGCCAATTTAGATCTATGTGCACGTTTTGCTTAAGAGCATTTTTGGGGGGGGAGGGGGCGTCAATATGTCTTTTCCTCACCCGAGTGAAACATGACCCACCACGCCACTTCCCTCCCCCTTCCTCCCCAAATGATCTTTCAGGCGTTGCAAACAGGGCCATGGTAGATCCCAGATTAATGGAGGGGCCAAGGATACATAACATTGATTTCGCTTTCTATGATATTTGCTAAGCTTATATTTTATTAACTTACTGCCACACAATTAATATTCAGTGGAGGACCAAGGTCCCTCATGCCCCTATTACGTTCCTACGGCCCTGGGATATAGTTTTTGAAACAGTTTGAGCTTTCATATTTTGTGCCTTGAAATGCTTGCATTCAGGATGTGAATCTTGTTTGGTGGGGCACATGTTCGGCCCACCTCGACAACTATATAGACCCCCACTTTGCGATGAGTATTACGGCTCAAACTCCCATTAACAAGACATAAGGCTTATGATGCATGCTGTAGATTCCATGATCGATTCTAACACCTTTTCCACGTCATACAGGTATATGTTGGTCTTCAGCCTCCCACCTTTCTACTTTTCCCCCAAAAAATGTCTGAAATTTAAGCCATAAAACACACAAAAAATAGAACAAATAAACCCAGGAAACCCCGGGGCACTTCATACTACAAATGGTAGGGTGTGCAGCCCATCAACCAAAACCATACCCGCAGGATGACAGAGTTTTTGGTACCTACTTTATCAAATTATACAATTTTGATAATGCACTTAAGAGAAAGGGGTGGGGGTGGGGGAGAAGGTAGCCTACAAAGCTTGGAATCCAAGGCCAAGTCATGAAAATGTATGGCTTAGTGTTAGAAGTGTATGGATCTGCCCTTGAACCGGGAAAGTTTTCCGTTGAATTAAACGGTAGCGAGCGAGTTGATAATGTTTTGAGACGAGATCGAGATCACGTACATTATTACGTCACACTGTGTTTGATTTTTCAAAATCAGAAAGTGCAGCAGATGGCTAGATCGGCTGTTTACATTTGTTTAACACGACAACCTTAACCTAGTCGATATTTATGCAGGAATGCCATTGTGTATGGACGATTTCCGAAGTCTTTGAAGCCCTTTGTATTAAATTAAATACTTGAGATTATTTAATCCTTTATTTTTTACAAGTTATAAATAGGACGGAATACTAAAGTAAGTGTTTTTGTATTTGCATAGTAGTTTCACGAAAATATTTCCATTATTTGTTCTCGTCCTTCTCTTTTGTTTTGTTGTCTACTTGTTGTTACTTCTAAGCTTTAAATGCTGCCCAAGATCCACTCGTTGTACTTGTGGTCACTCTTATTCATAATTCAGTTCTATTTATCAGAAATTATTTAAATAAAGTGTATTTATCAGAAATTATTTAAATGAAGTGTTTCAACTTCCCCTCCATCATCCTAGTTAAATTCGTCATATAGGCTACCTCCGTTCCTCCATCATCCTAGTTAAATTCGTCGTATAGGCTACCCCCGTTCCTCCATCATCCTAGTTAAATTTGTCATATAGGCTACCCCCCTTCCTCCATCATCCTAGTTAAATTCGTCGTATCAGGTATAGGCTACCTCCGTTCCTCCATCATCCTAGTTAAATTCGTTGTCTACCCCAGCTCCTCCATCATCCTAGTTAAATTCGTCATATAGGCTACCCCCGTTCCTCCATCATCCTAGTTAAATTCGTCATATAGGCTACCCCCGTTCCTCCATCATCCTAGTTAAATTCGTCATATAGGCTACCCCCGTTCCTCCATCATCCTAGTTAAATTCGGCATATAGGCTACCCCCGTTCCTCCATCATCCTAGTTAAATTCGTCATATAGATAGGCTACCCCTGTTCCTCCATCATCCTAGTTGAATTCGTCATATAGGCTACCCCCGTTCCTCCATCATCCTAGTTGAATTCGTCATATAGGCTACCCCCTGCCCTCCATCCTAGTTAAATTGTCATATAGGCTACCCCCATTCCTCCATCATCCTAGTTAAATTCGTCATATAGGCTACCCCCGTTCCTCCATCATCCTAGTTAAATTCGTCATATAGGCTACCCCCGTCCAGGCCTTTTACTTCCCCACTGATCTGTTTTTTTCTTGTTGGCTGACATTCACTGATTGCTGTCGTTTCTAATTTATGGCATGACAGAGGTTATTTAAGAACTGTGCAGTTTGCATTAGATTTCAATCTGAGTTACGGTGCACCGTTTTTCTGGCTCTCTTTGAAATTACCTGTCTTTTGCATGTTCAAATTTGCAATCAAACAATTCTTCAACACCTTTCTAATATTTTTCTAAATTCTTCAGCTAAAAAGTGTGAAAATACATTCCTTTAACACCAAAATTAAATGATTCTTGGGACGCTTTCTTTGTCTGTTCTTTGCACTCTACAACGTTAAGTTGTACCTGTCCGTTCCTTCACACTCTACAGCATAAAGTTTGTACTGAAGATGTCAAAGTTAAAAAATTATAGTTATGCGACTGACTACTGCATGATAACAATCGCCATTTCTAACAGGGTTCCATTTTAAATTTTCGTCAGATCATGGAGATACAAGTAGAAAAATAATTTAAATTCTGCAAAAAACACCACTTATCGTTCACTTCGTTAAAATAGCTCCAAAACAAAAAAAAAAAAGGGGTGAATAATTATTTGCTGATTTTAAAGATGATATATAGATACTGCACTTTAAAAAAAAAAAAATCCACCCATTAGTACAATAAAGAAGCCCTGACTAGTACAAATGCACAGGTGTAACACTCGACAAACGTTTTGGAACATAACAACCAACAAACTGTTGGTGGATTTTACAATGGCAAAATACTTCTGTTAACAAGCAGCTAATGAACATTTATTTGGAAAAACAAATGAAGAGGGTGAAATCCCATCAGACTGTGTAAAGGAAGTGAAGTTACATGTATTGCATTTTTGAAAATACATTTGCTTAAGTGTGACTAATTGAAAACACGGTATCTGCAACAACCAAAAGTACAAAACTTAAATGTCCAAGTGATAACATACGTGTAATTGGATTGTGACAATAACTACCATCATCCATGCAAAACAAGTACCTAGGCCTAAATAAGTTATTATTATTAACCAATGCCTGTGCATTCCCAGCTCATTCACCTCAATGACAAAAATAAATTTCCACTTGATTTTTTCTATTGTAGGCTAGTGTGTAATAGTACTGTTGATATGCAATTAATTCACTAAACATTTAATCACCAAAATTTACAAGCGATTAATCGCAACCAATCTTCCCTAAATAATCGTTTAAAAGAAACATCTTTTTAATACTTAATAAAAATTTTGTGGAACTGGTATAGCTTCCACACGTAAAGTCCATGCATTTTCAGAAAACAAATAGGCCAAGAATCTCACCACAATGCAAATATCATGTCAAAAAAAAAAATACCCCTAAGGCTGATAAAACTAGTTGAAAATATATATCTTGGGATTAGATGACTTTCAAAAGATGTAGAATTGCAATATCAGCAAGAAATGTTGCCATTTTTGGCCTTAGCACTGCTGAAGCATGTGAAGTGTCACATTCCTGGTACTGTCTGACAACATGTTGTCGCAAAATATCAACGGAAGGCACCGTAGACAGCAGCCAGATCAAATACTGGTAGTACACAAGTCAGGCTCAGCATGCAGTACAACACAACACAACGGAAGGCGTCATAGACAGCAGCCAGTTATTTAGAATGTTCGCGATTAATCGTAAAAAAGTTTTACCAAACATTTTGAAGAGTAGCGAGTGATTATTCGTTAACAGCACTAGTGTGTAAGCACAAATTAGGCTTTAAGTATGCACAGTTTGACGCGTACCAAATATTATGAAAGTATAAGTAGGGCCTACAATTTTTAAAGTTGTTCATGTAGGCCTATGTATTCATTACAATAGTATTATATGTCCGCTACTGCCACATGTTTTCCACATCAAGACTAAAGGCAAAAAAAAAAGGATTCTTACCACCCTCTTTAACCACCATCAACATCCTTATCCAGGCTGCAGTGCAAAGATTTGACACCACACAACTTGACAAAACAAGAAAAAGCTTTATAAAAAACAAATAATTCTTCCAATCAAACTGAGTAATTTATTTGCCCCAGCATCTGCTGAGACACATTATTTAAGGCTTCAGTCTTTTGAATAGTACAAAGATGCCTTTCTTCATCAACACATCCTACATTTGTAGTACCATTCATACTGTACTATTACGGTAATCAAGACTCATGCCCAAAGTTAGACATAGAAAGATAGGCATAGAAAGATAGACATAGAAAGATAGACATAGAAAGTTAGACAGAAAGATAGACATAGAAAGAGAGACATAGAAAGTTAGACATAGAAAGTTAGACATAGAAAGTTAGATAGACATAGGAAGATAGACAGAAAATTAGACAGGAAGATAGACATTGAAAAATAGACATGGAAAGATAGACATAGAAAGATAGACAGAAAGATAGACATAGAAAGATAGACATAGAAAGGTAGACAGAAAGATAGACATAGAAAATTAGACAGAAAGATACCCAGAAAGTTAGACAGAAAGATAGACATAAAAGTTAGACATAGAAAGATAGTCATAGAAAGTCAGACAGAAAGATAAACGGAAAGATAGACATAGAAAGATAGACATAGAAAGTTAGACAGAAAGATAGACATAGAAAGATAGACATAAAAAGTTAGACAGAAAGATAGACATAAAAAGATAGACATAGAAAGATACAGTAGTGTTATTTGAAATGTGGAAGTATGAAAACAGCAGCACTGTACCTACACGGTTGCATGCATGTTGTGATATTAATGCAAATACAAACAAAGCACTAATGAAGTGCAAATGTATGAAATGTGAATGAAGGAAAGCGTCAACTATTTATTTCTTTTTAGCAATACCATATAATTCATTTCACAATTTAATCTGCACACTTTAAAACATTTTGCTTATCATGTTTTCTTTAATTCTTCATTTCTCCAAATCTTTTACTTCAGCATTTTTCCAACATGAGTAAACACTCAAGTCAGGAAAATTCTCATGTGCAATCCAAAACCTTCAATTCCTCATCAAGTCCACAGATGTATACTTCACCATACGCAAGAAGTAAGTAACAGATTTGACATCTGTACTCAATAGTTAATAACATGCAAAAAATGTTTCACCCATTGCTGCAGTGTAGAATAATTTTCTAAACAAAAAAAAGAAAGCTATTGCACATGCAGACTTCTTGGTATGTTTGTTTAGATAATGCAACTTGTTCATAGTCTTAAGCATAGGTGTAGGGTCCTGATTTTGTTGGGGGAGAGGGAGGGGGAATCGAAATTGCCTGAAACTTACATTACTGACACGATCCCAAGTATACAATTTCCGATTTGTTTTTGTTTACCTGAAAGTACACTGCAAAATTTTCCCTCTTACGCCTATGCTTTTAAGAAACATAATGAGGATTTTCCATGGAATGTACTGCTGCTATACTAACAAGTACAGTTTATACAGTTCTTGATACTTTACTAATGTCAGGCCTTCATCTGTAGAATTACAGTTACTGATAGATTGCAATAGTTTCAATTTTTTATTTGAAAGTATAATATAATAAACCAGGAATAATTCCATTGGACATGCATATAGACTCTCTCATCATAGTCAACATTGTGTCACTGAAGTAAAGTGAAGTTTCAGCATATTAAATTTCCTACAATTTCTCATATTTCAACTCCTATCAGAAACGTTTCCAACTCCTCCAAATTGTCTGCACAGTACCCCTGATCCCCATGGTGAATACCAGCACCCATATGAGATCAAGTCTTCTCCGATGGTCTCCAACTACTCACCGTCTTCAAGGTATTCACCAGGCCAACATCAGAGTCACTTGAGTCCCCTCAGAGATCACGGTAGTTATAGTGAACCTTCCAGCAAACTGTACAGTCCTGAGAAAATCAATTTAGCAGAGTCATATGTGAATAGTCCTCTGTCCAGCCCACCAAAATTTTACAGTACACCACCTAGGAAGCAGGTTTGTTATTCAAAATATTCATTTTGTGTTATACAATTATTTAGAAATAAATTTATATTGATACCAGATATGAAGTTTTTAAATACTGTGTCCTTCTTGTCACATTTTATTTCTCTTCTGGAATTATTTTTGATTTATGGTACATGTAAGAGATATGGTAGCATTGAAATCTAGTGTATCAGCACACAGTTTTGAGTTATGATCAACAAAAATATATAAGTGCATACTTCTTACAACTAAAAAACATATTTTCATTTTTGCATAAACGTTTTTTATGGTACTTAAGTCATGAAAGACTTGATGTGCTTTTGAGACCTTGTAAAACTGGACTTTTATTGATCATTTCTTTTTCTGTGGAATAACACTTTATACAGAGTTTAAGTTTCATTCCTTTCCTTTCTTTGAATTACTTGGATGTTATGAAGTGTTTTATCTTATACCTTCAGTAGATTGTGAGTTGATACTTCTGTTTTAATATGAACAACCATTTGACCTATATTTCTTTGTCATGAATTATGCTCAGTGGATAGTTGCTAGTAAATAATAGTTGCACAGTGGACAGTTGCTAGTAAAGTATTCAAGTTTGAAGACCCAAATGATGGTTTTCCTGCACATTTATTAAGTACATGTATCCATTACTTTCTCAGCAAAAAATATTTTGTGTTAATGCATATTCTGGTAAGAGGTGTTTAATTGACTATTCTAATCATATCAAGATGCTTCCATGACAGCAGAATCTAATTCCTGGAGGTCAGGGAGACATGCTTCCTCCTACTTTGGAAAACAAATGCATTGAAATGCTTCAATTTAGATTGTGCACTTTGATCAAACTTGATGGGGACGGTGGCAGGGTCATGCTTCACCAGAAATCCCTTTATGGATAAGAATTATGAATGTTCATTCTGATGATTTCTTATAGCAAACCTCAAGTGCTTTATTTGTATGCACTAAAAATAGCGCCATGCATATACACTCATATTTAATTTCCAATCATATCGGTCAATTTCTTAGGTGACTGTTTCAGAACTTGAAAATAATACCATTCAGAAGCAAAGGAAGGAACTTCAATTGTTGATTGGCGAGCTTCAGGACAGAGACCGAGAATTGAATGAGATGGTAGCGTCCCATCAGAAGCAGCTGTTGACATGGGAACGAGACAGGCAGAGGTTACTCACCCTTGAGCAAAAATGTACAAGATTACAAGGTATTAAAGGAATATTCCCATGGATTTTCATTTTTTTCCTATTTGATAGAGAAAAATTATCGAAACAAAGTGGTGAAAAAGCTATCTTAATATCTTATTTAGTGTATAAGTTATAACAATTTAAAGAGTAGAAAAATGTTTTTTAAAAAAACCTCATACAGTATATGTCCTTTAGCTTGGTGATGTCATCAAGGCAAATCCAGCACAGTTCTTATGTGTTTCTTACAAATTTAATCACCTGGTTTTTTTTACATTATGGAACAGCATTTTTGGTTCATTATAGAGATAGGGTGGAATATATAATATATATATAGAATATATAATTTACAAGAAAACATTTTGGTTTTTTCTTGGTGATGCCCCTTATACAACTTATAAAATGTCACAACTTATAAAGCGTCACATTTTCAATGAGAAAAAATCCATCTAATTTTAAAAGAAATACAAAAGACATTTTGTTGAAATTGTCTCTATGACATCACAGATGTTGCCAATCAGTCACTTTTGTCCAAATTCAAAAATATTTTTAAAATGTTGTAACTTCTAAATGGAAAAGTTACTTCCTGAGTCACAGCATGTTGAAGTAGGATGACCAATTCCTTGCTTCGTCACATATAACATGTAAAGGTAGCTCATTCTCATTGCTGAGCTTTGTGACTGGGTAGAGTGCCACACTTCCTGAGTCACAGCATGTTGAAGTAGGGTGACCAATTTCTTATATAACCTTCCCACCAATGGGGTTATCTATGTTACTGCTGTGATGCAGTGGGGAGTTCTAATATCTCTGTCCAAGCCTGGGCTCAAACCAGGACCTTTTGATTTTTACTGTGTTATTGTGCAAGTATGTATAAATAATATAAATATTAAATACATAACATTGTTCCATGATCATTCATAGGTAAATAACAGATTGTGTTGAAACTAATTGCATCTGCAAGTTTTTGAAATGAGCAGTGTATGTTCTTTTTCACTTCTTAGGAGAAATAAAGAAACGAAATGACCAAGTCAAGAGTATGTCCACAAGGTTAAAGGTCATGCAGTCACAAGATGAGTCCAAGAAGTGTGTACTTGACACCATGCAGAGGCAGTTACAGCAAATGTCTCAGGAGTCCAGTATGGGCAAGCTGAAGATGAGTGAGATACAGGTAAAAGCTCATTGATTTTAAGTGTAAATATATATGCATATTTTTGCTGCAGGATGGAGGAAGTAGTGTGTGAAATTTTTCCCAGCCATTAGGCTTACAGGGCCGATGCTTATCCCCGGTTTCCTTAGTGTAACTGGATGAGAGCACATTGTTCTCCCTGGACAGGATGCCAGTCCATCACAATCAACCTTCAAGTACCCTTCACTTACGAGCATGACTCCTTATCTACTGTAAATCAATGCTCCATATAATGTTTATCTGAGTTCATCCACTGATATGACCCACATTCTATGGTTAATCTGTTATAAAGCATGTTTAATTATGGGTTAACCCTATTTATTTAGATATTTTTATCATAATTAAACCGAACAATTATGGAAATTGCAGGTTTTATGAACTAATTTATTTCCATTTCTAAACGAATGTTACAGGATTACTTTCATCAGCAAATGAAACTAATGTTTTGGCAGTGCATCTAAAATTTATATTTCTCTCTCACAATGTACAATATGCATATTTCTAAATGATGCAGGATAATACTATGCAAATCAAGAGTGTATTTTGCTGTGCGTTCATTGTTTGTTTACTATATCCTAACCATGTGATACTGTGGTATTCCATACCATGGGTGATGTAGAGATGACACTGGTGCAGTTTGTGGCTGTTGTTGTGTCAGTGCCATGAATAACCATGGTCAGCTGACACCTTTCGACCAATCAAATTCTAGAATTACGACATATAAATGAATCTGAAGTTTAACATGTTAGAATTAATATTTGAATCATTTTTACTAACAGTATGTTCATTCTTTTTGATTTATATTAAACTACCTTGAAAATAGTGTGTTATATATATTTTTAAATATTTGTATTCAGGATGAAGTTCATCGTCTTAATAATCTGGTTCAAAACTTGTCAACGAGAGGGGGTCAACTGGAAGCAAGAGAGCAGGAATTACTGACTGTTATAAAACTCAAGGTTTGTGCCGGTATTATTTGTGATTGAAAGATAACATTAAGCATTGTAAAATTGTTTGTATGTAAATTCCTATGCAGCTATGCTATATTTTTGCGTTTCAATTTATGGAATGAGAAACATCTGAATTTGTGAGATATACGAGTGATTTGTTATGATAAAATATGCAATAAACAAGAAATTGATGCAGTCACTAATTCTTTAGGCCCACTAATTATTCTTACATACCACTGGATATCACTGTAGATAGCAACGTTAAGTTGAAAATATTTTCTTTTGAAAATATACTTGTTTTATTCTTTTGTGTTCCGAGTAAAAGAAAAAAAATAGAATAGTTCAATATTGTCAGTCAATCATATGTGTTTATAAATGCATGGGACTGATGGCTCAAAAACTGATCAAATATTACTTATTTCTCAAGCTCTTTTGGTTAAAAGCAAGCGTATTGAGGTCAAAATTTAAAAACCAATCCATGTGATGCAGTGTGCAAAATTGCTATGCGTATTTGTATTGTGTGATTGCTCTTGTTTACAGGCTCTAATTATTTTTTTGTTACTTCTCCTAAATCAGTGGATGAAGTGTATCATTACTTAGCATAAAACTATCAAACGTTTTATACCATGAATAAAAATATATTTGATTATTTTTAGCATAAAATCATGGTCGTACTTCAATAAGTCTGTGTGATATTTGACTTGTTGAATTTTAAACCTTGCCACAGTAATGACCGTGGCATACCTTTATGACGAATAAATGTTCAAGATAAACACAATATGGTTGCACAAGTATATTGCATATATCTTTAATTACAGGTGAATTTTATTACCTTTGTTCATGATTTCATTGAAACTCGATTTTATGTGGTATACTCTGTTTGATCTTTTGATTGCAGGATAGAGATTTAACAGAAGCTGCTTCTCATATTGCTGAATTGACCTTAAAGTTCAAGAAACTTGATCTTGCCCATAAGGTGAGTAGCTGGAATTATTTCAGGTTCAACCAGTCTTAGAAATGA
This sequence comes from Chiridota heheva, assembly GCA_020152595.1. Classification (NCBI taxonomy): domain Eukaryota; kingdom Metazoa; phylum Echinodermata; class Holothuroidea; order Apodida; family Chiridotidae; genus Chiridota; species Chiridota heheva. The sequence goes on along the minus strand of JAIGNY010000011.1, from coordinate 1,325,560 downwards.
ATTAATGCACATCACTAACTTATTTTTCTGCAATGTGATTGAACGAGAGGGAACACACCTCTAAATTGCATTGTGCATTGGTTAATTCTGTTTTATATCTTTTAACTTAAAAATATTGCATCTTTTTTTTTCTCTCCTTAATTTCAAGTATGAAATATTGGCAATAACAAGGTTCGTGAACTTACAGCTTTATCCCTTGCTTCTTTTTGCCAGGGAATAATGGACATTATACAGACTTTGACCGCTGTCTCATCCACTAAGGAAAATTATGAAATTTGTATGGAGTATTTGCATTGTCTAACCCAATCCCCGTAGGTCACGACCTTGAGTATTTGGCTTTGTCCATTTTTACAACAGGTGAATTTCTAAACAAAGCAAAAAATGTGTGCAAATTTGTCTCGTTTTCCATTATTTTTTATGACTCTCCCAAAGTTGAGTCATTCCACTCTGGCCAAAGTCATTTGCCCCTTGTATTAAATATGCATATAAATACTTCCGTCAAGATTAATCTTTGAATTGCATTTAGGCAATAGGCAAGTTTGTGTTGACCATGATCACTTAAGTTGTTCCTTCCATTTGGCTCATGTAATTGTATTTGCATCAACTGCTATCCCACTGCGTTCTTTCTTTGCGTCTTTGTGATGGAAAGGGTGTATTGCTGATTCTGCTTTTTTTTCTTCTTATTACATGTTAAGCTTTTATCAGATCAGATGGAAAGTGAGAAAACGTCTTTTATTCCTCAACACATAACTATTAGTGCAACCAATGGCACAGCAAGATTCCAGCATAATTATCTTACAAAAATTATCTTATATAATAACATGCAAGCGTTTGTAAGTTGAAATAAGTGTACAGCAGATGATCGTTTTCTTCCTACAAAATGACGATGTAAACAAAGTCACGTGACGTCAGCTGAAACACCCTTATACCACACTGCCTATGAGTAGATTGTGGGTTTGTTTTAAAACTTTTATATATTTCTGTGTCGGTAAAAAGGGGGTAGTTTTTATTTGTGTTTTCAATTGAAAATATGGGGAATTCCAACAATATATTTTGTGTAGGGCAATTGTATTGTGATCAAGATCTACGATTTTTGTGAAAAATTGGTCTCAAAAAGGCCAAAAAGCATGAAATTTTGCCAAAAAAGATATTGACGATAGGGACAGTCAAAATTTGACCGGATTTGGATGCATTGATGTCTTTGACAGTTTGTCACAGGTTTTTAGACAAAAGCAAGGTCTGGAAGTGTGGCAAGTAATTTTTTGAGAGATAAAAAAAAATGTTTTTTGTAAAATTTTGGGCATTTCTTTAATTTTTTCTATTTCAACTCATTTTTTCTCAAAAATCTTCAACATAACCCCCATCAAAAATTACATTTTCTTAAAGAACTATTTGAGATCTTTCAAATAATACCAGGATCACTGGTATGGGCCTATTTGACGAAGCAAAATAATTTTTTGAAAAGTGCATATTTAAACTGGTCATGTGACGACAGGTTGGGGATTGAAGGCTTAAATGGAAAATAATGTGACTTGATTAAGAAATTTACATTTTCTGATCAACCGTTTCTTTCAGCAAAGTAGATACTCCGCTGAATCTGGTAAAAAGGAAGTCTCGGAGTGGAAGATGAAGTACAAAGAAGCCAGGAAGGAAGCAGATGATATCACAGGTCAGTGCAGACTGGGGTTTATTTATTATCATCTTTCCTCATTTCAGGTAATAGAGACTGAAACATTGACCTAAACATAATATCAAATACAGATAATAAATGCATACAATTTTTGCTAAACAATTGCCAAAAATGTAAAGAGGAAATCTAGCAAGAACACCTTTAGGGTGTAAAGAATGGTGCAGAGTGGCACCAGTTGAATTTGTGACGTAAACATCACTTTGCGAAGTTCTTCAGAATTAGTCCACAAAATTTAGCTAGCTTCACAATGTCAAATTTTCTGTTTGATTTAGAACAACTTTTACCTTTGAAATGTATTTGGCCTGGAATGAAAGTAAGGTTCAAACAGAAAACGATTTTGAGTTTAGATTAGGAGCATATATGTAACTATTGAGTATGATAGTCATGTATATTGGGGTCAACAAAATATCCCTAATTAATTTCCAGGATAGAGCTGATCAGTGCTCAAAAACATTTCTTATGCAAAGCGTTTGCTGATGCAGGACCAACACAAATCCAAGATTTTTTAGCATTTTTGAGTTTTCTTCATAATTAACAACAATTTTTTTGCCTGTTTATATTATGTTGGGAAGGCTATGAGGTTTCCAAAAGCAAAGATTATAAGACCAGCTTATGTTTTCCAAGACACATTAAAGATGGATCAAAAGCAGTAGATTAATATTTCAAAATGGAGATAAGGTAATGATAAAAAATATTTACTTAATTTGATAAAAGGCAGACTCTAGCTTGTTCAAAGTATTTGGAAGCTGTAGTTAATACAAACACGCTCAGGAAATGATAAGTTACGAGAGTAGTTAAATTCTTTTTAGGCTTCCTTCACTTATTCTATTATCTGATTATTGTTAAAATTTGTATATCTATTAAAAATGATGTGGAAAAAATAAACAAATTAATTGAATTATTAAGATTACTTTATTTTCAACACAGACCAAGATTTTTTAGCATTTTTTGTATTTTGTTCATAATCAACAACAAATACCCTGTCTTTGCCTGTTCATATTATGTTGGGAGGCTATGAGGTTTCCAAAAGCAAAGATTATAAGACCAGCTTATGTTTTCCAAGACACATTAGGGATGGATCGAAAGCTGTAGAATAATATTTTAAAATGGAGATAGGGTAATGAAAAATAATATTTACTTTATTTTATGAAAGGCAGACTCTAGCTTGTTCAAAGTATTTAGAAGCTGTAGTTAATACAAACATGCTCAGGAAATGATAAGTTACGAATGTAGTTAAATTCTTTTTAGGCTTCCTTCACTTATTCTATTATCTGATTATTGTTAAAATTTGTATATCTATTAAAAATAATGTGGAAAAAATAAACAAATTAATTGAAATATTCAGATTAGTTTATTTTCAAAAAACTTTCTAGACTTGCAAGATTTTGTGACGCCTGGAAATTTAAAAGAAGTAAAAATGCAGTCTATTATCATTGTAGTGATTTGGGCTGTTTGACATGTATGCCAAAAGCTGCTGTAATTTTTGACATATACTCAATTACAAAATTGAGGGTTTTCTGAGGTGTAAAAAGTTTGGTTTGCAGAATAGATGTTCATGATTCCTCTTGTTTCATAAAGTTCAAATTATTAGTGTATGAGGGTTAGCTTCTTGACTCATGTCTTCCAGGCACATTAATTAAGGTTATAGAAAATATAAATTAATTATTAGAAATGAGTTTGTTCTTTCCAAAATGTATTGTTAATTATAAATTACTAACAAATGTTTTGCCAAACCTTGTTTTGAACCCCTCATATGATAATTGTTTTTGCATAAGCACTATAAGAAAGATATTAATAACATTGCTAATTTTCTTTTTTTTTATGCAACGACATGACAAAAAGAGCTGTTAGAAGGGATTACATTATCATTCTTAAGTCCTTTTGTATATATATCTCCAATCATATCATTGTTTTGTTAATAACTAAAAACCTCATGTAAGTATTTATATTTTTTTTGCTAATTGCTGTTATGGGCCGGAGGCCTGCTTCTGAGTGAATAATTGAAAAGTAAAATAAAAACTCTTTGCGTAACAAAAGTCGTTTTTTTTTCTTTTCTTTTTTCTTATTGCTATTTCTTTGTTACTAGGTGAACTTCAGCAGCAGACACATCTCAATACAGAGCAGAGAGTGGAAAATGGAAAATTACAAGAAGGTATCAAAGCTTTGGGGAGGGAGCTTAGTCTGACAGGTATGTTATATCTAGCAAGTATACATGGTGAAATTTGTCACTGGTGTTTGTTTTCCCTTGTGTGGATAATTGAAAGTCTATGTACAGGTACAAGATGTTTCTGTTCAACCACTGACCAAAAGAGCATTATATTTAATAGTTTAATAGTCATCAAATTGTGAAAATAGTATGTGTAGTTTTCAATTTATGAGTAATCATAAGTTTGATTTTTTTTAACATATCAAAATGTTATAATTTATGTACAGGAAAACACCCCAAAATGCTTTTGTTTTTCTTTATATTTCTTCCCTTAATTTCAGACCTTAAAATGTTCAAAATGCCTTATCTAGCTTGAGGTGAAGATCAAATTTTCTTTAATCTTCACTTTTTCAAAAAGAAAAGGCATAGGGTTAAAAAATAATGGATTAACTTAGGAAAAAAGATACTGTCCTATTCATACATCACAAGAGTAACACAAAAATTTGCATATTTGTGCAGCATTTGCCAATTTTTGGCGATTTTAATGAAATTTGTTGCTTTCTTCATGTTTTTGGGTGGATTTTAAATTATTTTAACCAATGTTGCCTCTACTTGTCCATATACCTTTAATACTGACTGTTAAAGTGAAGATTTGAAAATACAGATCACTATTATGCATACAAGAATTTACTTTCATAATTATAACCACGTACAAGTACCTAGTATAGGGTCAATGGTACTGTGATAGTTTAGGATTGTCTATCTGTTTTATACATAGTTTCAATAGTACAGTATGTCTCTGAATCACTGTGACATCTTAACCACTACTAAAGAAGTATGCTATTGAGGGGAGTCCTGTAATGAATGTATATTATCTTACTTAGTTCACACTCTTGATATAAATATAGTAAGCTTTAAGCCTTCACATGAAATGAAATCTCAGTTAGGATGTGAGATAAAACAGTTTCATATTTCTATTGTCAATTTCATGTTTTTTTTTTTGAAAAAATTAATCTGTTTATTAGACTGACTAACGTAGATGTCAGAAGCCTTTAGATTGACATGATACTTGTATCAATTTAAGACCTTCAATTTGAGGGCAAAAAGTAAAGCATTACTCTCTTATCAATTTATATATATATATATATATATATATATATATTTTTTTTTTTTTTTAAGTTCTTGAGTTCAGCCTCATGTGTGTACATTAATTTGATTTTGCCATTGTTGTAAGGTATCATTGATTTGATAATTAAAACATATATTCTTAGTGATTATACTTATTAATATGATCTATGACATTAAAGTCTTGTTTGTTAACATCCTTGCCACATCAACTGACTGGTTGGCTCATGCAGGGAGTTGTCATTTAGATGACAACTCCGTGTGGTAGATCTTTCAGCCGGAAGCCCCAGGTTCATCCTGATTCGAGTGATACCATAGACTTTTAAAATGGGACTTGCTACTTCTTCATCAGGCACTCGACATTAAGAGGATTGAAGCAGAGTAATAACTTTGTTGGTGGCATGTTGCGCCATTATTGGCTGTACTGGGGTGAAGCCCCAGCATATTCCGGGGACTTGAGAACGGTCATGGTTTGTGTGAATGGTTGGCTTCTTTGTAGAGCACTTTTACAATGCTGTGTCTTGGGAAGCGCTTTATAAGCACCTCACATTATTGTTGATATTATCCTCAAGAACTCTATTCATTTTGCAGCTGAGAGAGAAAAGCGCAGAGATCAGTTGATTCAGTTGCAGCGCTCCAAACAAGAGCGGATAGATGCTGAGCTGACAAGTCTAAGGCAAGCATATGAGAGGCAGTACCGGGATCTATCATTAGTGCAACTCAACCTGGAGAGCGAACGGGAGAAGAGCAGGGAGGAGGAAAACAAGTAAGATTACGCTAGAAAATAGAACAGTAGCTTGTTCAGCGGACATGAGTTCCAGCTATCTGTTGAATTAGATGAGGGCAGGAAAGAATTGGTTTAGGGGTGTGGCACTGGAAGAATTGGTTTTGCATCATATAAAGTTGTAACGTTTACCCGCCCATTTGTGCTATTATCCATTTAGAAAATCGTACTCCGTGTAATCGAATGTTATTACAATTCTTATCTTGTTATTTAAAAGTTTGACTAAATTCATGAAAACCCAACTTTTTTCTTCTTGTGTCAATCTTTGCCCACTACGTTATTGTAAATTTCATGGTACCCTGGTTGGAACACATCTAGCTTTTACTCATAAGGAAGGCCCAGGCTAGCGCTCATTTACATAACCCTTCATATACACACAAAATTTCCGCCCATTCATTCACTAACGAATCACAGTACATACAGTATCTCCCAATCACTGGCCAGCCACATGCAATTCTTCTGCTCACAGCCATGCTGTAAATCCTAATAAGGTCATGGGGATACCGTACAAGCTTGTATTGCAGGAATTTGTTGCTTAAAGAAGGCATTTTCGGTAACCCAGTAATAAGTGGAGCAATCCATGTTGGAATGTTCAACCAATCAAACATCTATGAATCTTGAGTAAACCATGCAGTAAGTGACATTTGTCTCTGGTGTGTTGCATTCCATTCAGGGGGTTACAATGTTAACTTCTAGTGACTTTTGGTGAGAAAATGTTTGTGTGATGGTGAATGCACGTTTCATTACGTAAGGCTGAAGTTGTTACTTAGCAACAAATACCTGGTTTACGGTCTGAATTACGAAACTAGGCCAACATTTAAACCAAAGAACTGACTAGCAGGAGTGTTTGTTGCTTGAAATGTTAATACGATGAAAGCTTTTAGTATGGGGGTTGGGGCTTGCCTTTCAAATTGCAATGTAATTTGCCCGCAATTTTTTCACTTCTCATGATAAATTCTCATGATAAATTCCTATTCTCATGATAAATTCCTATTCTCATGATAAATTCCTATTCTCATGATAAATTCCTTGTTGTATTATTTTAAATATCTATCATGAGACCATACGTGATGTAATTATGTTTGCGGGCTTCCTCCCCTCCTCCCCTTCCCCCTTACCGCCCGAACCCCTGTCATATGAATGTCTACATTTAGGGACCTTGTGTTTAACAAATACATTTCTCAGGTGATGAAATGTTAATTAAGATTAAGATAACAAAATAAATAATGGCAGGAAAGTGAAGTTTAAGGTCTGTATGGGCAGATTGCCAGAAAGCTGTTTCCAACCTTTTCTTACATTTCATGTGGAAGAATCATTGAGTGGGCCAGGCAACATTGGAGGGGAATCCCACTAAAATGTTAAATTCGAGCTGCGCATGTATTAGAAACCCCTGGATATCTCAAGCATGAGGTAATGCGGAATTGCTGTGTGTGTATAAAACACGTGCAGTATATATTACAGTTGATTTGGCCTACTTAACTTTGCTGACAGTGCTTGGATTATATCGGGATTATTGACAAAAGTTTTGCTTGTGTTTTAATTTATTTTGCATGATTGTTTATAGTATATTCCTTACATATTTTCTTCAATGAAAAACTAGGTTTTTATTGTGCAGTATTGTGATTTTTTGTCTGGTTGTTTTCATTTTTTTGAAAAAGATTTATCATCATGTGTAATGAAAATGATTGAACCCTGGTGGTGTGCGTTCCCTTTCCAATAGTACCTTTTATTTTTCATGAAATTTTGCCTTGCATTGATCAGTTAGGATATAAATTTACCACCATCGTTTCCACTTGTTTATAGTTTTTACTCCGATCATGTAAATGCAATCCAGCCCCAAAATGGCAGTCGGCTTTGTAAGTTTGCATGAGGGAATAACCAGTACATCCATGTACGTGTGAGCATGTAAACAAGTGTATATTACGTTACTGGATAATTACATTATCACTTACGGTTAACCGACCATAATGTTGACAGTTGTACGTTTATGAAAAAATTCTAACCGTCACAACCTTAGCATCATATGATGGGTTTGATTTGGAGAAAGGGGGAGGGAAGAAAAGATAAGATGATTTTGGTTTATAAAATTAGTTAATAAGAAGATTTGTATTACCTTTGTCAATGATTGCATTTTACTTTAATTTGGTGTGTGGTTGTGTTACTGATTAAGGAAGAAGCTTTTAAAATTTGGGACATACTGGAACAAAGGAAGGGTAGAAATGGAGGGGTGGTTATGTTTTAGGGTGAATTGTCTGTCATTAACATATCTCAAGAACTTTTTTGTTGTTTTCTGCAGGCAACCGTCCTCTACACAAAATTCACCCTTTACATCAAGAAACAACTCGATGATACAGATAGAAGGAGTTTCTCCGTTAGTCACCCCAAAAAAAGACGATGGGATGAAAGGTGACGAGAGCGATGGAGGCCAAGAGGAAGATGAGGACGAGGATAGTGAGAGGGAGAATGAGAAAGGAGAGGAGAATCAGGCTGATTTGATGGGAAGTACGGAAGATTTGATTGAAGGAAATACTGGAGAGGTACTGTGTTATGACATTGATACATTTTGTAAAAATATGCAAAACCTATTCCACTGGCAGAAGTTTGATCCACACTGCAGTCAAAAGTCTGGAACATTTCCCAGACAGTGCTGTTTAAAAGATTCTAAACATCATCTTCTCTCAGCACCATGACGTAGCAGAAGATTATTGTTCATTCCTAGCCACTGTGAACCATTAATTGACTCATGTATAGTGCCTTGTTGCCTATATCTGTGGTCACACCTCATGTGCTATTGCTTACCTTAGCATTTTATTAAAAAACAAAACAAATAAAAGAGCAGAGAGTTTGAAACAGAATGCAATCAATCTATTTTAGGGATCAATGTGTTTAAAAAATATACCAGGAATGTGTTATTTAGAAAATAACACATTGCTGGTGATAGGTACAGTAGGTATAAAATGGATTGATAAAATGTGTTGATTTATTTGGAGAGATCTTTGCAAATGAAAATGTTTTAAGAAGCAGAGGTGACAAAAGACAATAATTTGATGTTTCAATATAAATATGTTTTAAACTGTTTTCCACAAGAAATTTTCAGTCGTCAGGTGCACTGATATACTTCATTTGCATCTTCAACTCATCTTTGTCAACTCAATCAATTCTTTCATTTTTGTACTTACTCATATTTTTGTAACATTGTTATTGTCTGCATCCCTGAATGTGAAATTATTAATTACTTACTTATTTTGATTTAAGTATTATCTGCCATCCTCAGAATACTTTATTGTGGTTCTTGAAAGAAGTGGTTTAATACATATTGATATAAGTAGATGATTGAGAAAAATTGACTCAGAAGTCTGGAAGACCCAAAGTTCATAACTTTAAATAGCTACTCTTTATCACAAACGGAGAGGATTTCAAATAAACCTTTTGAAATCTGTATGAGCAATTTTTGGAAAACTATTTTATATAATGTGACATGGCTGAAATTAATGTGTCCATAATAAACCAATAGTATACTCAAGGAATCTTATCGACCAATCAAATGCTGGGGTTCTTGTTCGTATGCAATTCACACACATGGGACCAAGCATATAAAGAAAAGCTTCAAACCTCATCATACGTGCGGTATACATAAGGTTTGTTGCTCAGCTCATCATACGTGCATTATACATGAAGTTTGTTGCTCAGCTCATCATACGTGCATTATACATGAAGTTTGTTGCTCAGCTCATCATATGTGCGTTATACATGAAGTTTGTTGCTCAGCTCATCATAGGTGCGTTATACATGAAGTTTGTTGCTCAGCTCATCATACGTGCATTATACATGAAGTTTGTTGCTGAGCTCATCATACGTGCATTATACATGAAGTTTGTTGCTCAGCTCATCATATGTGCGTTATACATGAAGTTTGTTGCTCAGCTCATCATACATGCGTTATACATGAAGTTTGTTGCTCAGCTCATCATATGTGCATTATACATGAAGTTTGTTGCTCAGCTCATCATACGTGCATTATACATGAAGTTTGTTGCTCAGCTCAGTTTGTTGCTCAGCTCATCATAGGTGCGTTATACATGAAGTTTGTTGCTCAGCTCATCATATGTGCATTATACATGAAGTTTGTTGCTCAGCTCATCATATGTGCATTATACATGAAGTTTGTTGCTCAGCTCATCATATGTGCGTTATACATGAAGTTTGTTGCTGAGCTCATCATATGTGCGTTATACATGAAGTTTGTTGCTCAGCTCATCATATGTGCGTTATACATGAAGTTTGTTGCTCAGCTCGTCATATGTGCGTTATACATGAAGTTTGTTGCTCAGCTCTTCATATGTGCATTATACATGAAGTTTGTTGCGTTATACATGAAGTTTGTTGCTGAGCTCATCATACGTGCGTTATACATGAAGTTTGTTGCTCAGCTCATCATATGTGCGTTATACATGAAGTTTGTTGCTCAGCTCATCATATGTGCATTATACATGAAGTTTGTTGCTCAGCTCATAATACATGCGTTATACATGAAGTTTGTTGCTTAGCTCATCATACGTGCATTATACATGAAGTTTGTTGCTGAGCTCATCATATGTGCGTTATACATGAAGTTTGTTGCTTAGCTCGTCATATGTGCGTTATACATGAAGTTTGTTGCTCAGCTCATCATATGTGCATTATACATGAAGTTTGTTGCTCAGCTGATCATATGTGCGTTATACATGAAGTTTGTTGCTGAGCTCATCATACGTGCGTTATACATGAAGTTTGTTGCTCAGCTCATCATATGTGCGTTATACATGAAGTTTGTTGCTCAGCTCATCATATGTGCATTATACATGAAGTTTGTTGCTCAGCTCATCATATGTGCATTATACATGAAGTTTGTTGCTCAGCTCATCATACGTGCGTTATACATGAAGTTTGTTGCTCAGCTTATCATATGTGCGTTATACATGAATTTTGTTGCTCAGCTCGTCATATGTGCGTTATACATGAAGTTTGTTGCTCAGCTCATCATAGGTGCGTTATACATGAAGTTTATTGCTCAGCTCATCATGATTATACATGAAGTTTGTTGCTCAGCTCATAATACATCTTATACATGAAGTTTGTTGTAGCTCATCATACGTTTATACATGAAGTTTGTTGCTCAGCTCATCATATGCGTTATACATGAAGTTTGTTGGTCAGCTCATAATACATGCGTTATACATGAAGTTTGTTGCTCAGCTCATCATACATGCGTTATACATGAAGTTTGTTGCTCAGCTCATCATATGTGCATTATAAATGAAGTTTGTTGCTCAGCTCATAATACATGCGTTATACATGAAGTTTGTTGCTTAGCTCATCATACGTGCATTATACATGAAGTTTGTTGCTCAGCTCATCATATGTGCATTATACATGAAGTTTGTTGCTGAGCTCATCATATGTGCGTTATACATGAAGTTTGTTGCTCAGCTCGTCATATGTGCGTTATACATGAATTTTGTTGCTCAGCTCATCATATGTGCATTATACATGAAGTTTGTTGCTCAGCTCATCATATGTGCGTTATACATGAAGTTTGTTGCTGAGCTCATCATACGTGCGTTATACATGAAGTTTGTTGCTCAGCTCATCATATGTGCGTTATACATGAAGTTTGTTGCTCAGCTCATCATATGTGCATTATACATGAAGTTTGTTGCTCAACTCATCATCTGTGCGTTATACATGAATTTTGTTGCTCAGCTCATCATATGTGCATTATACATGAAGTTTGTTGCTCAGCTCATCATATGTGCGTTATACATGAAGTTTGTTGCTGAGCTCATCATACGTGCGTTATACATGAAGTTTGTTGCTCAGCTCATCATATGTGCGTTATACATGAAGTTTGTTGCTCAGCTCATCATATGTGCATTATACATGAAGTTTGTTGCTCAACTCATCATCTGTGCATTATACATGAAGTTTGTTGCTCAGCTCATAATACATGCGTTATACATGAAGTTTGTTGCTCAGCTCATCATATGTGCATTATACATGAAGTTTTTTGCTCAGCTCATCATACGTGCGTTATACATGAAGTTTGTTGCTGAGCTCATCATACGTGCGTTATACATGAAGTTTGTTGCTCAGCTCATCATATGTGCATTATACATGAAGTTTGTTGCTCAGCTCATCATACGTGCGTTATACATGAAGTTTGTTGCTCAGCTTATCATATGTGCGTTATACATGAATTTTGTTGCTCAGCTCGTCATATGTGCGTTATACATGAAGTTTGTTGCTCAGCTCATCATAGGTGCGTTATACATGAAGTTTATTGCTCAGCTCATCATACGTGCATTATACATGAAGTTTGTTGCTCAGCTCATAATACATGCGTTATACATGAAGTTTGTTGCTTAGCTCATCATACGTGCGTTATACATGAAGTTTGTTGCTCAGCTCATCATACGTGCGTTATACATGAAGTTTGTTGGTCAGCTCATAATACATGCGTTATACATGAAGTTTGTTGCTCAGCTCATCATACATGCGTTATACATGAAGTTTGTTGCTCAGCTCATCATATGTGCATTATAAATGAAGTTTGTTGCTCAGCTCATAATACATGCGTTATACATGAAGTTTGTTGCTTAGCTCATCATACGTGCATTATACATGAAGTTTGTTGCTCAGCTCATCATATGTGCATTATACATGAAGTTTGTTGCTGAGCTCATCATATGTGCGTTATACATGAAGTTTGTTGCTCAGCTCTTATCATATGTGCGTTATACATGAATTTTGTTGCTCAGCTCATCATATGTGCATTATACATGAAGTTTGTTGCTCAGCTCATCATATGTGCGTTATACATGAAGTTTGTTGCTGAGCTCATCATACGTGCGTTATACATGAAGTTTGTTGCTCAGCTCATCATATGTGCGTTATACATGAAGTTTGTTGCTCAGCTCATCATATGTGCATTATACATGAAGTTTGTTGCTCAACTCATCATCTGTGCGTTATACATGAAGTTTGTTGCTCAGCTCATAATACATGCGTTATACATGAAGTTTGTTGCTTAGCTCATCATCTGTGCATTATACATGAAGTTTGTTGCTCAGCTCATCATCTGTGCGTTATACATGAAGTTTGTTGCTCAGCTCATAATACATGCGTTATACATGAAGTTTGTTGCTTAGCTCATCATACGTGCATTATACATGAAGTTTGTTGCTCAGCTCATCATATGTGCATTATACATGAAGTTTGTTGCTCAGCTCATCATATGTGCGTTATACATGAAGTTTGTTGCTGAGCTCATCATATGTGCGTTATACATGAAGTTTGTTGCTCAGCTCATCATATGTGCGTTATACATGAAGTTTGTTGCTCAGCTCATCATATGTGCATTATACATGAAGTTTGTTGCTCAGCTCATCATCTGTGCATTATACATGAAGTTTGTTGCTCAGCTCATCATACGTGCGTTATACATGAAGTTTGTTGCTCAGCTCATCATACGTGCGTTATACATGAAGTTTGTTGCTCAGCTCGTCATATGTGCGTTATACATGAAGTTTGTTGCTCAGCTCATCATAGGTGCGTTATACATGAAGTTTGTTGCTCAGCTCATCATAGGTGCGTTATACATGAAGTTTATTGCTCAGCTCGTCATATGTGCGTTATACATGAAGTTTGTTGCTCAGCTCATCATATGTGCATTATACATGAAGTTTTTGCTCAGCTCATCATAATGCGTCGTTATACATGAAGTTTGTTGCTGAGCTCATCATACGTCGTTATACATGAAGTTTGTTGCTCAGCTCATCATATGTGCATTATACATGAAGTTTGTTGCTCAGCTCATCATACGTCGTTATACATGAAGTTTGTTGCTCAGCTTATCATATGCGTTATACATGAATTTTGTTGCTCAGCTCGTCATATGTGCGTTATACATGAAGTTTGTTGCTCAGCTCATCATAGGTGCGTTATACATGAAGTTTATTGCTCAGCTCATCATATGTGCATTATACATGAAGTTTGTTGCTCAGCTCATAATACATGCGTTATACATGAAGTTTGTTGCTTAGCTCATCATATCGTCGCGTTATACATGAAGTTTGTTGCTCAGCTCATCATACGTCGTTATATACATGAAGTTTGTTGGTCAGCTCATAATACATCGTTATACATGAAGTTTGTTGCTCAGCTCATCATACATGCGTTATACATGAAGTTTGTTGCTCAGCTCATCATATGTGCATTATAAATGAAGTTTGTTGCTCAGCTCATAATACATGTTATACATGAAGTTTGTTGCTTAGCTCATCATACGTGCATTATACATGAAGTTTGTTGCTCAGCTCATCATATGTGCGTTATACATGAAGTTTGTTGCTGAGCTCATCATATGTGCGTTATACATGAAGTTTGTTGCTCAGCTCGTCATATGTGCGTTATACATGAATTTTGTTGCTCAGCTCATCATATGTGCATTATACATGAAGTTTGTTGCTCAGCTCATCATATGTGCGTTATACATGAAGTTTGTTGCTGAGCTCATCATACGTCGTTATACATGAAGTTTGTTGCTCAGCTCATCATATGTGCGTTATACATGAAGTTTGTTGCTCAGCTCATCATATGTGCATTATACATGAAGTTTGTTGCTCAACTCATCATCTGTGCGTTATACATGAAGTTTGTTGCTCAGCTCATAATACATGCGTTATACATGAAGTTTGTTGCTTAGCTCATCATCTGTGCATTATACATGAAGTTTGTTGCTCAGCTCATCATCTGTGCGTTATACATGAAGTTTGTTGCTCAGCTCATAATACATGCGTTATACATGAAGTTTGTTGCTTAGCTCATCATACGTGCATTATACATGAAGTTTGTTGCTCAGCTCATCATATGTGCATTATACATGAAGTTTGTTGCTCAGCTCATCATATGTGCGTTATACATGAAGTTTGTTGCTCAGCTCATCATACGTGCGTTATACATGAAGTTTGTTGCTCAGCTCATCATATGTGCGTTATACATGAAGTTTGTTGCTCAGCTCATCATATGTGCATTATACATGAAGTTTGTTGCTCAGCTCATCATCTGTGCATTATACATGAAGTTTGTTGCTCAGCTCATCATACGTGCGTTATACATGAAGTTTGTTGCTCAGCTCATCATATGTGCATTATACATGAAGTTTGTTGCTCAGCTCGTCATATGTCGTTATACATGAAGTTTGTTGCTCAGCTCATCATAGGTGCGTTATACATGAAGTTTGTTGCTCAGCTCATCATAGGTGCGTTATACATGAAGTTTATTGCTCAGCTCGTCATATGTGCGTTATACATGAAGTTTGTTGCTGAGCTCATCATACGTGCGTTATACATGAAGTTTGTTGCTCAGCTCATCATATGTGCATTATACATGAAGTTTGTTGCTCAGCTCATCATACGTGCGTTATACATGAAGTTTGTTGCTCAGCTTATCATATGTGCGTTATACATGAATTTTGTTGCTCAGCTCGTCATATGTGCGTTATACATGAAGTTTGTTGCTCAGCTCATCATAGGTGCGTTATACATGAAGTTTATTGCTCAGCTCATCATACGTGCATTATACATGAAGTTTGTTGCTCAGCTCATAATACATCGTTATACATGAAGTTTGTTGCTTAGCTCATCATACGTCGTTATACATGAAGTTTGTTGCTCAGCTCATCATACGTCGTTATACATGAAGTTTGTTGGTCAGCTCATAATACATGCGTTATACATGAAGTTTGTTGCTCAGCTCATCATACATGCGTTATACATGAAGTTTGTTGCTCAGCTCATCATATGTGCATTATAAATGAAGTTTGTTGCTCAGCTCATAATACATGCGTTATACATGAAGTTTGTTGCTTAGCTCATCATACGTGCATTATACATGAAGTTTGTTGCTCAGCTCATCATATGTGCATTATACATGAAGTTTGTTGCTGAGCTCATCATATGTGCGTTATACATGAAGTTTGTTGCTCAGCTCGTCATATGTGCGTTATACATGAATTTTGTTGCTCAGCTCATCATATGTGCATTATACATGAAGTTTGTTGCTCAGCTCATCATATGTGCGTTATACATGAAGTTTGTTGCTGAGCTCATCATACGTGCGTTATACATGAAGTTTGTTGCTCAGCTCATCATATGTGCGTTATACATGAAGTTTGTTGCTCAGCTCATCATATGTGCATTATACATGAAGTTTGTTGCTCAGCTCATCATCTGTGCATTATACATGAAGTTTGTTGCTCAGCTCATCATATGTGCATTATACATGAAGTTTGTTGCTCAGCTCATCATCATATGTGCGTTATACATGAAGTTTGTTGCTCAGCTCATCATCGTCGTTATACATGAAGTTTGTTGCTCAGCTCATCATACGTCGTTATACATGAAGTTTGTTGCTCAGCTCATCATATGTCGTTATACATGAAGTTTGTTGCTCAGCTCATCATATGTGCATTATACATGAAGTTTGTTGCTCAGCTCATCATCTGTGCATTATACATGAAGTTTGTTGCTCAGCTCATCATACGTGCGTTATACATGAAGTTTGTTGCTCAGCTCATCATACGTGCGTTATACATGAAGTTTGTTGCTCAGCTCGTCATATGTGCGTTATACATGAAGTTTGTTGCTCAGCTCATCATAGGTGCGTTATACATGAAGTTTGTTGCTCAGCTCATCATAGGTGCGTTATACATGAAGTTTATTGCTCAGCTCGTCATATGTGCGTTATACATGAAGTTTGTTGCTCAGCTCATCATATGTGCATTATACATGAAGTTTGTTGCTCAGCTCATCATACGTGCGTTATACATGAAGTTTGTTGCTGAGCTCATCATACGTGCGTTATACATGAAGTTTGTTGCTCAGCTCATCATATGTGCATTATACATGAAGTTTGTTGCTCAGCTCATCATACGTGCGTTATACATGAAGTTTGTTGCTCAGCTTATCATATGTGCGTTATACATGAATTTTGTTGCTCAGCTCGTCATATGTGCGTTATACATGAAGTTTGTTGCTCAGCTCATCATAGGTGCGTTATACATGAAGTTTATTGCTCAGCTCATCATACGTGCATTATACATGAAGTTTGTTGGTCAGCTCATAATACATGCGTTATACATGAAGTTTGTTGCTTAGCTCATAATACATGCGTTATACATGAAGTTTGTTGCTCAGCTCATCATACGTGCGTTATACATGAAGTTTGTTGCTGAGCTCGTCATATGTGCGTTATACATGAAGTTTGTTGCTCAGCTCATCATACGTGCATTATACATGAAGTTTGTTGCTCAGCTCATAATACATGCGTTATACATGAAGTTTGTTGCTCAGCTCATCATACGTGCGTTATACATGAAGTTTGTTGCTGAGCTCGTCATATGTGCGTTATACATGAAGTTTGTTGCTCAGCTTATCATATGTGCGTTATACATGAAGTTTGTTGCTTACTTTTTCTCCAGCTACTGCATCTGCTTGGATGTATAACAGGAAAATTTCCTCAGCAGTTGATTGGTCGAAGTACTAAAAACAATTGGAAAGTATCTATAAAGGGATTTCATCACGTGACTTTAATTCATCTGGAAGCCGTTTTGCCAGGCAAGCGTTGTTATATTTCACGCTTCTTCACTCGGCTCAGTCACATCGCACGTACAACAAACATACTGTCTGCTAACCTACCTACCAGTACCAGTTCAGCTAATTTTGTGTTTAATTGCAGCAGTGATTTTACTTCATATTTTCCTAACGTTTTATATATTCACCGGGTATACGAAGAGTAACTGTTACATGAACGCCATCTGATTGTTCATTTAATACAGAAAAAGCCTACATAGGCCCCTGGCATAAAGTGCTCACTGCAAATCCTTGTGTGAATTGAAGGTTGAAAGACGTTGCATAGTACAGCAGAAACCCATTTCGAATGTCGGTCAGGATCTGGTGGAAATCGAGAAAACGTCTTTTTTATTCTCCGGCACACGTCTATTAGTGCAACCAATGGCACAGCAAGATTCCGGCATAATTATCTCACAAAAGTTATCTTATATAACAACATGACTTCATAACATCAGCTGAAACACCCTTATACAAGTAAACATAGGTTACGAATGTTTGTTTTTCTTGTGTATTGTGCAGGGGGATGCTTCACCTACAAGTAAACTACATCGATTGTTATCAGAGTCCCGTCAAATGGTGGCTACCTTGGAGCAGGCTGCCCTCCCTCCCTATGTCCAGGTAAACGGTCATGCAGAGGACAGCATGGACTCCCAAGGTTAGTATTGAACACATCACCTTTAAGTTATTAATAGGCTGTCTGTTACCCCTCCCCACCCCAGCAGCAGTCGTACGAACTACTGTGTAGAGGATGAGAAGATTGTAACCTTTGACAAAGAGATATTGTCAAAGTTCTCCTATATAACACTTTCCACATGGTGTGTGGTACCACAATGAAAATCATGTAATAATTTGTGCTGCACCTTATCTAAAAGCATTTGTCTACATACTACTACAAAATTTTAAATTCATCTTTCCAATTTTGTGCATTTTTATTCAATCATTCATTTGAAAAGTTAATATTTATTCTTAAGTTTGTTTTTTGTCCATTTTGCTCAGTTGGTATTTATTGGCTTTATTGTCTATTTTGTGCTTCTTTAGCTCAATTTGAGCTTTTCTTCTATATTTTTTATGTCATCAGTCACTGAACCCACATTTGTTTTGAATTGTTTTCATTACAGATAGAGGATTGAAGAGTTAGTACCAAGTCAAACATTCTATCCATCTATTCCAGGACTGTCTTTCCCATCTGAACAAGTCAAATAATGTCAGGAAGATGAACCAGCTATGCTGCATATTCATGAGCTTAGCTCATTTGCCTATTTTATTTTTGATCTTTCAAATTATGAATTCTCTTAACGAAATTTATATTTTCATATCATGCAAGATTCAAATCATTGAATACTGAATTTGATAATTGCTGGTCAAAAAGAGCAACAATTAAATATTCAGAATCATTGTGAGAAATTTGTTTTTGTTTTATTGAATAATTTTTCAATTGACCTCTCAGAGTAAGGAAATATGCCACACCTACCATAGCATTGCGGTAATTAGGTGGAACAAACCTCAAATCTGCAATCAGGCATGACCAATGCATTGACATTTAGATGTTCAAGTGGCCTGCCGCAAGCTTTGATTCATTTATGGCACTTTTCCGGATCTTTGGAGATTTTAGCAAAAGGAATAAATAAAATTCTGCTTGCTAACTGTTCTTGTTAACGGGAGTCAGATTTACAAATCTCGTAGCGGGCCCGTAGGTGCAATTTTTGTTCACCATCTTGTCATCTTGTTTTGTTCACCATCTTTCATTATAAACCTCTGGTCTGTGTGTGTAGAACTTTGTTTTGTGCAGTATGTTTCATCGACTGCATGAGCGGGCGCAGCTAGCTAGCTGTACTGTACCAGTGCCGCGTAGGATTTTTGCCCCACTTAGTTATGCAGATTTTGTTGCTAGGCAAATTCATACAGTGATTGGTTGAAAAAGCTGTCAATCTTCTGACTCTTGATCAGATCAGAGAGGTCAATTTGCCTTATGAGTGTTTGCCTTTGAACTTTTTGCTGGTATTTGGCACTTGATAAATCCTGGATTCTTGATTTTTGTTTTAGTCTAAACTTTTTCCTGTGAACAAAGATATGAAGTTAACACAATAAAACAATATTTTAGCTTGATTTTAAGCTTTCTGTACCTCAACACTCAAAATCATAAACTGTATTAAGACAATTGAAGGAATTAATCTGAAAAATAGATGGTGATGCTTTGTTAAGTTGAACAATTTAAACTTTTGAGCTATGAGAAAGAAATCTGGCCACATAACCTGATACCTTTGTATGTTTTATTACATTTTATGAGAAGGTATTTATTTCGCTTCTAATCGTAGAGTAAATCATGTTTTCCACTGGTTAAAACTGAGAAGGAAAAAGATCATTGCCTCAAAATGATGGAAAATGTATTAAAGAAAAATACCCCACAACAAGTATTTCAAATTTCACTGTCTTCAAAAATTGAAAAGGGTGTAAAACATTTGTTTGAGCCAGACAGGAGGTATTGGCCTTTACCATCCTCTAGTAGGTGTGCCTTTACCTGCAAGGTGTGTCTTTCATTATAAACATCTGTTTGTTTTGTACATTGTGGCTCATTTATGTATTAATATGGTACTTTTTTTTTGTTTATTTGACATTTTTGTTCCTTTTCTGTGCTTTGTATCTGTCATGGAGTGTGTTTTCTACTTATTACATGAAAAATCACCTTGAGTAAAAACTAAGATAAGTTGTATAAATCCGATTCTCATATAGAAGGATTGTAATAATGTAGGATAGTCACCATTCAGGTATGTAAATGATGATGTGTGTCTTTTTTGAAGAGTACAGTCATCCATAGATGATCCTGACAGAATTTGTAACATTGACAGGTGAAATTGAATCATACAATGCATTTTTTAGGATCAATATTTTAATAATCTAGATTAATAATATTGATTTTAAATAATAAGTATTCCATCATCTGTTTACAAAGTAATTACTTTTACTTATATGTCACCATGACTGCTCATATTGCCTAAGTATTGATGAAAATGTATCCACCACTACCCAACTTATGAAGGGTAGTGAGAGTAGCTGCAGACCCACACCACTAACCCAACTCCTGAAGGGTAGTGAGAATAGCTGCAGAACCACACCACTACCCCAACTCATGAAGGGTAGTGAGAGTAGCTGCAGGCCCACACCACTACCCCAAGTCATGAAGGATAGTGAGAGGAGCTGCAGACCCACACCACTACCCCAACTCATGAAGGATAGTGAGAGGAGCTGCAGACCTCCACCACTACTCCAACTCATGAAGGGTAGTGAGAGGAGCTGCACACCTTCACCACTACCCCAACTCATGAAGGGTAGTGAGAGGAGCTGCAGACCCTCACCACTACCCCAACTCATGAAGGGTAGTGAGAGGAGCTGCAGACCCATACCACTACCCCAACTCAAGAAGGATAGTGAGAGTAGCTGCAGACCCACACCACTACCCCAACTCAAGAAGGATAGTGAGAGTAGCTGCAGACCCATACCACTACCCCAACTCATGAAGGGTAGTGAGAGGAGCTGCAGATCCTCACCACTACCCCAACTCATGAAGGGTAGTGAGAGGAGCTGCACACCTTCACCACTACCCCAACTCATGAAGGGTAGTGAGAGGAGCTGCAGACCCACACCACTACCCCAACTCATGAAGGGTAGTGAGAGGAGCTGCAGACCCATACCACTACCCCAACTCATGAAGGGTAGTGAGAGTAGCTGCAGACCCATACCACTACCCCAACTCAAGAAGAATAGTGAGAGTAGCTGCAGACCCATACCACTACCCCAACTCATGAAGGGTAGTGAGAGTAGCTGCAGACACATACCACTACCCCAACTCAAGAAGGCTAGTAAGAGTAGCTGCAGACCCATACCACTACCCCAACTCAAGAAGGGTAGTGAGAGGAGCTGCACACACCCCATGAAGGGTAGTCATGTCTAATGGTATTGTCAGTTTATGGACAAGGGTTTGCATGAAAAGTAATTGTTTTCTCCTCAAACTCATTTTATGACAAGACCTAATTATGCTGCAGATAAATGCAGCTGAATTTTTGCCTTAATTAATTGAAGGAGTAAGCCTTAGTATATATTCATGGGATATGATTACTTTTGCCTTAATTTAGATTTTTGAAGTTGTATTTTGAAAGACTGATGGGTTTTTTACTTTTAATTATTAATTTTACAGACTTATAAAGTTTACTTGTTTTTTATTGCTGCAACTGCTCTGGTGTGTTTGAAAAATGAATGGGGCTTCAGCATTTTAATATTTTATATCAAATGGGTTTATTTCAATACATAGCAACAATTTGTTTGCTTTCACTCTGGGACTTAAAAGACTGAAAGAGGTAAGGAATCTGCTACTCATTTTTTGGTTGGTGAATAGATTGTTTTAGGAGGAACCAAAGGTCATGAGATGCATGCCAATAAACCACTTGAATTGCAACTCATTACTTACCTACAATAACTCAATCCTGAAGAGTTGATAACAAGGTATTCAAGTGAGTCTAAAATTGTCAGTAAAATCATTCCTTATTCCTTGTACTGCTAGGAGGGGCTCACGGGGCCTTATTTCAGATTGTAAAAGGTGTAAGACAGGGTTCAAACACTGGTGTTCCAAACAAAAGAAAAAGCTGCTTGTACCTATTATAATGAAAGATGGGGACTTTAAAAGAAATAACGTGTGCCATATTCCCTTCTGATTCATTTTTATAAATATAAAAAAAAACAAGATGTGGCAACAGAATTTGGAATGCCAGTTCTGCATCATTTGATTGATGATTAGTCTGAAATGATACCTCAGGTTTATATTAGGACCAATTTGGAGCCTTCCGAACTATTTAGGTGTCTAATGGGCTCGTTCATGGGTGTAGCCACAAAAAGGGGGAGGGACTACAAGGTCGTACGACTCCCCTACCCCCCCTCCCCCCCCCAAAAAAAAAATTCAATGATAATATTTCCCTTGGCGACCTCCCGAATCCAAAAGGCTGGCTACACCCCTGGCATTTGTATATTTCATACAACAAAACGGTTAAGGCAGGAAGTAAACAATTAGTACTTTGGTTCAAGTTGGGCTTTTAAAGCTTTGGTGAATAAATGATTCATTCTACAAGTATTGTATAATGCGAGTGCATTAAAGATAAGTGTGTTATTGTCTGATGTAATTTATACTCCCTGCCATTTGGGCTGGTGGGGTGTTATGTCTGTCCGCTTGTCCACCATCTGTCTGTGCGGCTGTCCACCATCTGTCTGTGCACAATACAACTGGGAGGGAGGTCAATGGGGAGGGGAAGTCAGTGGGAGAGAAGGACGGTGAGAGGGGGGGTCAGTGGGAGAGGAGGACAGTGAGAGGGGAGGTCAGTGGGAGAGGAGGTTAGTAGAAGATTTCTATAGAACATTGATCCAAAACTCAATTTTGAAAATATGAAATAGACTTGTACATGGATATAAACTGAAGAAAGGATCAAACAGTTTATCACAATCTTGTCACATGCAGTAATTTATTTGGAGAAGTGACTCAAAGGGATCATATAGGGATGTCACATATCCAAGCAATTTTTCTGTCCTTAATTCATTTGCCTTCTAATTTGGGGCATTTGTTTGTGTTGAGACCAATGGAAGTGATTAGTAGAACTGTACAGAGGGACGCAGTTAGGTTGAAATTACTGAAATATGTATTCAAAGAGTATTTTATCTAAATTTTTGTACAGGTTCCTGAAAATGTTCAATGCTGAAAATGCAATGTACCCTGAAAAGTCATCCTGATTTTACATATTTATCGAATAAATTTCCAAAATAAAAATTATGTTTGGTTTTTTAAATTTATTTTTTAAAGTAAGTTAATGTTGTAAGACATATATTGGACGGGGGAGGGGAGTGATACCCCTCACCCCCCCCCCCCCCTCCTCTCTCTCCCTCCTCCCTCATGCACACACATACACCACACCACACAGACCAGTAATAAAGGTCTGGTCGATCGATTTTGAAAAGTCGCATTCCCTTCACATCTTTTCTTATTCCAAAGTGTGCATGAATAACTTGGCACAAAGACAAATGTGAATATTCTAAATGAGCATTATGTTAGCAATTGTGAGTGTTTTCAGCAGCTGACTTGAAGCACTCCTTTCTGCTCTCTCGACAGGCGTGTCTTTGATCATTGAAACATTCAGCTCCATAAGGAATATGACCATTTCATAAATGCCTTAGATTATTTTCTACACTGAGACATCAATTCATGTTCCAATTGTCCAATTAATGATATAATTTGCAATGGCACTTTCAAACAACCAGAGTGTGCGAATCATCACCACACTATACAATGGGGACCCCTTTTACAGATTTTAAGCAAACTTTTGGTTCTGTTCATCTAATATTCAGCAGCGTATGAAGATATTTGACATTGGGGGGGGACCAAAATTATTGGAAATTTTGGCAGCATTTCGCTAAAATTGAAGAAAATGTAGGAAATTGCACGAAAATTGAAGTGAACTACACGAAAATTAAGGAAATTTAACGAAAATTGAAAGAAATTTAACGAAAATGTAGTATATTGCCCGAAAATGGAAGCAAACTTCACGAAAATGAAGAACGTTTTACAAAGTTTAAGGAAATTCCAAAAAATTTGCACCAAAATTTAAGCAAATTTCACGCTGAAATTTTATAAGAATTGAAGGAAATTTCTCAAAAATTACTAGAAATTTTCCGAAAATTGCAAGATAATTTAAGGAAATTTCACGAAAAAGAATTTTTTTTTACAAAAATTGAAGGAAATTTTTCGAAAAATTAAGATTTCCGAAAGAACGAAAAAAGTGCCATGGAATCTGACTTCAAAATCAATTCATTAGACTTTAATTAATGGGGGGGGGGATGAAATGGTACTTGGCCCCAATGAAATTATTGGAGGGGCCTTGCCCCCAATCCCGAGCCCCAAAAATGGCACTTGGCCCCCCAAAAAAAAATATTTCAGGGGCCTTCCTTCCCCCATCCCCCCACCTCTCCCCCTCCGCCAGTTCCTACACCACTGATATTTACCGAATTTTATTGATTACAAGCTAGAAATTATATGAAAAGACCTATTAAGGGTCTCTTTTTCACGGTTCTACTGAGCTGAAGGCGACCTCTATAGGATGGGATCAAATGGGGATTTCAGGGCTTTTTGCTATCTCACCATGCATTTACGTAGCTAGATCAAAGGGTAAAGACATTTTATTTTTCAATTTCCTGAATTATGGTCCAAAAGTGTGTTATTTCTAGATGTTGATGTAATATTTTTTCGATTTTGAATGATCGGGGAAAACAATTAAAAGAAAAGAGAAATTTTCAAAGCCAAAGATTAACGTTTAGGTGGAATTACCCTTTCACATATATGCCATACTGCACCAACTTCCGCAGCTTCGCCCCTGGTCCCTATGCTTCGAAAGAGGAAAATTTTGGCTCATGAGAATGAATATCCGCAGGGCCGCCGACATGAGGGGGGGGGTGTGAACTGAGGCGATACCCCTGACCTGGTGTTCTACGGGGTCCTGGTCATAAGGGATCGTACAAGTTATATGGGGCCCGGATTCCCTGATGTCCGGGTTTTCCCCCGGGCCCCGCGATTCCTCTCGACGACCCTGAATATCCGAAATTCGTTGTCTCCAAAGAATTTTTTTTTTGGTATCAACATGAAAGTCTTTGTCAATGCTCAAGAAAGGTCGTACCAGAAGACAATAATTCATTGGGTTGATAACCATGCAATTCAAAATTAAATTTACACTGTAACATGTAGAGTGGAGATTTCCGATACCAAAACAATGTCAGCATTTGGTTCTTAAACCTAAAATTTGACTTCTTGTTAATTATTATTATTTTTGATATACTTAATTAACTTAAATCGCTTTTTATTCCTTTAAATATATCTTTAAATTGATGTTAAAGCTTTGGTTGAGTTTATCAGAAGTCGGGAAGTTAATGCCATTTAAACCCAAATATTAATGCGAGCATGTAATTATAATTCCTGTGATGATCATATTCGAGCAATTTTACATCCTTGGTGCATTGCAGTCTTGTTTCAAAATATGTATCCACTTATCTGCTTATACTCGTTGGACTCATGTGCAGAATTGTTTGGAGAAAATAAAATCTGTGCACCACCCCTTTCTCT